>JAVTVJ010000696.1:600000-1127317 GCA_034509425.1 Eopsaltria australis
CCATCCCCATTTTAGTATCACCTATTTCCTAAACAACCTCAAAAACAAGGGACCAATCCTGCACAACCCCACTGACTTCAGCTCTGGAAATAAAAAAAGGCAATGCAAGAAACAGCACCCTTTGAAACACAGCCACCTGTGGACCAGCCAGCCACAGCCATCAAGCAAATTCAGGGTACCCTGGACCTGTCCCCCTCTTTCAGCCTGGAGCTGAGACAGCCGGGGCACAAGGAGGTTTTTCTGCCAGTGGTGCACATGTGATCCACGCCGAGGTTCCAAGGCTGCAAGCACCGTGGCTGAGCTGTTTTGCTGGCTCTCTCCCAATCCAGTGGTCTTCATTACCTTCAAGCCAGGAAAATGCAAGGCTGACAGTCAGTCCAAAGCAGAAGGGAACTGGAGGAAGGAACCTAGAGAGGGGTCCTGCAAGGGGAAGCCTTAACTTGCAGCCAACAAATAAAACTGTTGGAAGGAGAAGAGCACTGACAAATACCCAGGCTGGACGTGCCTGGTGTGTCAAAGACAGGTGGAGGAACTCTACCTTCTTAAAACGACCCATGCTAGTGCTCTCGCTGCTGCCTGGGCTTTTTTTCAGCAGCCAGTTTTCATCTCTATAATTTGACAGATTATTTATTTACGGAGTTGGAAACTGCTGTCTTAAGGAAGGTAATTCTTCCCATGGTGGGGGTAAAAAAGGAGAGGAAAAAAAGGTATGTTACCTCCATCAGGAAAGCAGATATTGATACATTAAAATTATATAAATAATGGTCACAGCCAGCCTCCGACTTCAATGCCTGTACTATGAAGACAAACATGGATCTATATTTAATCATCCAAGTTTAAAAGAAAAGTCTAAGATAAACAATGGAAGTAGTGAATTTAATTCTTGTCTGCTTTGATCCAAATGCAATTCCAGGGTCAGTGTGGTACTCTTTTTTTTTCTAATACAGTTGGTTGTATCTGCATTGCCCATTTTTTTCTCTTGTTCTTGTATTTCTCCAAGACACTGCAAATTTTCCTCACGTTAACTATTTCTGCCTTTAAAGGCAAAATCAGATGACTCTTCAGCCCTTCAAAACAAACACAAAGCTTTCAAGTAAACCAGGATGCAGATGCGCTTCCATCCTTTGAGTAGGTGGGAGGGCAGACATCTAATGCCGTTCCTGGGCTGCAGTAAAGCAAACAGCATTTGGCCTTTATACAAATGGGTCTGAAGTATCCTGTATGTTAATGCTCCATCACAACCATCCAAGAGACATAAACACGGAGAAACATGCTGAACAATCTATGCAAAGTAGAGCAATTTGCTCATTAGCTGATGGTAAATTCTATTTTTGAACAACTGTTTGCACTGATTATTATTTGCACTTATTTTACACCTTCCTAACCAAGGATTAGGATTAGTGCCTGAACCACCAGAATGTCAGACCTGCAACTGGCAGAAAGGAGGGCAACTCCTCTGGCAGCTCTGGAGTGATGCCAGCTTGTATCAGCACATGCTCTCTTTCTCCACTTCCTTCCACCTCCACTTGCCAGACTTGACTGGTCATGAAACATTCCCCAGGCCCTGACTACTTGCTGATGGCACTTCCTTGTTCTTGTTGCTCTGTTTTGCTGGAAAGCTCAATATACTCAAATGAGCTGCCTCTCCCTGAAACAAGCAAGAGCCTTCTTTTTTCTAGCAATAAATTACTGCAAATTATTCTCTCTTCTGCTATGCAAGAAGTTCCTGCAAACACTGCCACTTTGCAACACGTATTTTATTTCCCAAGACATTAATTTACACAATGAAGCCTCTGCAGGCTTCATTCTTCCCCTCTGCAAAGAACAGGTCCCAAATAAAACTTGTATCACACTTTGCAGGGACAGGCCCCAGTAACTTACACTGGATGAAAAGGGCATGCAGGGTAGAATTGCCCAGCAGGAATCCTGAGGAGCAAACAGGCCTCATTCTGTGTGGTCACCCTGCAGATCGCTACAGGGTTGTAGACCTCATCTTGCAGCCTTCGCTCAGACAACACTCCCACTGACTTCCACAGAACTTCTGTCTGAAGAAGGATGCAGGATTTGGCCCAGAAGTTAAAAAAATGCCTTCTCAGCTTAAAGTGTACATGATTAATGTTCCAGAAACAGTGGGCAGAGGTTTGTCATACTGTATGGAACTGCTTTTAAGCTGACCTTTTCCCACTCTTTCTTGGCCTCTCTGCTGACACAGGCCCCAAGGCCGAGAAGCTGGATCCACGACGGGCACATCCCACCTGCCACAGGACTCAGCTGAGGCACAGAAAAGACCATACAAAGGACTGAGTCCAGGGTTTTACACAAGCTGCCTTCTATCTCTGCAAGTCTGCAAAGGTTTTTTCTTCCAAGTTTTGCTTGCCACTCAGCTAAAACCCGGCGAAGGTCCTCAGGGAGATCAGTGTCTCCATTACAGCTCCTCTTTCTGAAAACCTGTCACGCACAGGTCGCCCTCCCTCAAAAAACATTCCCTTACAGGCTCTCACATAAAAAAGGGGTATCCTGCACAAAAACTGTAACATGTACAGCCTCTGAGAGGAGTGCAACACAAGGAAGCAGTTGTGCATCTGTGACTCTGAAGAGGCTGCAAGAAGAAATTATGAGCACACTGAAGTGTAAGGAAATAATGCATGGTTCTCTTTCCAGCAGCAGCGTGGCAGGCTCTGCACACACCTCTGAAACCACTGCCCCCTCCCACTCCTTTCAGCAGTGATTCCCTGGCTTGGAGCTCAGCACAGGTGAACGGCCAACCCCTGAGAGAACATTTCCAAGCTGTGCGGCGCTGTGCAAAGAGACAGAGGAACAAAGGGTGCAGAGCAGTAAAGAGATGGAGGTACGGGCAGAGTGGAAAAGCAACATAATCCCAGTGAGCAAAACAAGGATGATCTCCATTGGGCTCACAGATAAATAGGAATCTCCCATGCTGGAGAATCACAGAATCATTAGGAATGGAAGGGACCTCTGGAGATCACTCAGTCCACATCCCTGCCAAGGAAGGGTCACCTGAAGCAGGTGACACAGAAATCTGTCCAGGGGGGTTTGGAATGGCCCCAGAGAGGGAGACTCCAGACCCTCCCTAGGCAGCTGCTTCAGGGCTCTGCCACCCTCAAAGTACAGAAATTCCTCCTCATGTTGAGCTGGAACTTCCTGTGTTTCAGTTTATGGCTGCTGCTCCTCATCCTGTCACTGGGCATCACTGAAAAGAGCCTGGCACCATCCTCTGACACCCTCTTCGAGATACCGATATGCGTTAATGAGATCCGCTCTCAGTCTTCTCCAGACTAACCAGGCCCAGCTCCCTCAGTCTCCCCATAAGAAAGAAGCCGTAAGCATCACTTAAGGTCCCAATGCATCCTCTTGGTGCCTTGAAAATTCAGAAGCCTTCTGAAGGAGAGTTTGGCTTGCACAGGGAGCCACC
Organism: Eopsaltria australis; assembly: GCA_034509425.1. Lineage (NCBI taxonomy): Eukaryota > Metazoa > Chordata > Aves > Passeriformes > Petroicidae > Eopsaltria > Eopsaltria australis. Next base: position 603,434 of record JAVTVJ010000696.1, read on the forward strand.
AGTGGGATGAGGAAACAAATTACGTAGTGACAGATCAGGCTATGCCAGTGCACAGTGTCCATCTACGCACTTTTACTGTGGAGTGAGCAAGGCAGCTGGAAGAAAATGTCCCTGCCATGCTCTCCTCATGGAGAAGGAGACTACTGAAACCTTTGTGAGTGCAGAGCAATGGAAGAGAAAACTCTTTATTCAGGAGGACACACAAACTTCTGTCCTGCTCAGCAGCCCTATGTTCTGATGGGACCAAGGGCAAAGAGGGAGACATTCCAGTTTCAGTCATGCTCATGTGAATCATTCATCACTGCAAGGACTGGGGAGAGGCCGTGGGTTTATATCCATGCAGCTTGCTTCAGGAACTAGGCTCAAAATAAAGGCAGAAAAACAGAGAGAGTGCCAGAGTGACTAAACACGACTGAAAGGAATATGCAGAAGAACGGAGTATCACGTCCTTTTGGGGAATGTTTGGATGGAAAGGACAACAGCGATGAGTACCACAGTGCTACACATCCAGCACAACACCCAGTACCTGTTCATGGCTGCTCGGCTGCTTCCCTCTTCATTTGCTGACATGAAGTGCTGTACGACTGAGATCAAAGCCAGCTCTGTACAGGCACGGAACACCTGGGACTTTTTGGTAAAATGCTCTTGCTGGGAAATTAAAATGGAGCAGTTGGTGAAGAAGAACTAAGGCTAGGAGAGAAAAGTTCAAAATATGCCAGATTTTGCATGATACTTTAAAGAAGAAAAAGTACTTGAAAGCAGAGAAAGCTGTGCTGAGATGAATCAGGGAACAGAAAGAGACTCACTGCTGTGCTCCAGACCAGAGCTGCTAGCCAGGCAGCCAGGTCAGGTCTGGGAATAGCAAAGAGTCAAACCCAGGCTAAAAACACACATGAGGAGCAAGGGAAGAGGGAGCCACATGTCAGAGGAGGTCCTGTTGATGAAAGGAGGCAAATGGAGAAATGAAACACCAGGCTTAACCCAAGCTGGTAGAGAGCAGCAGCTCTGAGGGAGAAAGAGAAAGAAGAAACAGGGCGGCCAATGAGAGCTCTGCAACAAACAGGACAAGAAAAGGAAATGACAACTGGATCTGGAAGGAAGTCTGATGAGAAAGGGCTTTTCTTCAAAGAGTGGCAGTGAAAAGGAAATTCTATAGTAACAACATTTCCATAACAGAAACTGAGGTAGCAGTTCACAGGTAAAGTGGGAATGTGGTCTTGAGGGCCTGGGTAAGATCTCTGCTTTCGAAATGGCAATGGGTTGTGGGTCCTCCTCAAAACTACACAGTGGTCTGTGGACAATGGTGTGAGAAGAAAAGAAAATCTCCAGCCACCACCATGGTGCTCTTGCTTTTGGGAAGCTCTGTACTCAGCAATTATGTCTTTCATTTTTAAGAGAAGAAACTCTTGACTTGTTGCCTCTTTAAACTCTACACAAAGGACTTCATTTTGTGCATTGAAGGCATATAACATGAGAGGCAGATCACATGGGGGACATACATGAGGGAACTGCATGACTGGGCTGAGGGCTGGAATGGGGGCACTGCTCTGGATCTCAGTAAAAGGACTTCTAGAGCATGGAGTTAACCACCAAAGAATTCATGGGAGTGGAAAGAAGCCATGGACTTTGCAGACTCTTTCATGGCCCACGGTCTTGCAATGGTTTGTTTATATGGAAAACTTCAAGGGCAAAGGATTATGGATCAGAATTTGAAAAGTTAACTCATAATGAAATTCTCAGTCTCTCAAGAAAATGTTGTGCTAGATAAAAAAATAAAACAAACCAAAACACTATTGTAAGAAGTGAAAACAACAGAAGAGTGGGAAGATTGTCTGGTTTGGAAGGCAACATGGAGGCATATTGGGGTTTGATAGCTGATGGTGTGAAGATCAGGAAAATGCCCATGGGAAGGACCATCTCTTTCACAGCAGACAAGGCAGAACAGTGAATGCATCCCCAGTAAGGGGTGAAGGCAAAGACATCACCAAGAGTGACCCTGCAGAATTTGAGCAATATTTCTATTGAGTCCTGTGGGCTTTGGTCTGAAAAGGATCATGCAGCAGTGGGAAAAGAAGGAAAAGCCTGAGCATCATGGCAACAAAAAAGTCAATTTCCCTAACACAGCCCATGTACAAATCTCTAAAACAGATCAACTGAGGTAGGAAGAATTGGCCAACACTCTAAAAGCAGTCACTATATCTTAAATACCAAGAAGCAGGCATTCAAACCCAAAAGCTGCACCCAGTCTTCCCTTCCCCTCTGCAAACACGCAGGCAGAACAATTCCTATCACAAAGGACTAGGTATGTCAAACTGGTGAATTCAAACACTGAACCATCCACTACTTGATAATGATTCTGGAACAAACTGCATACTGTTTATCTTGTCTAGGTCTAGCTTCTAAAAAGTAGTGTTACCATTAACCCTTTGGATGAAAATTCAGAGTACACTTATTTTGTAAAAGTAACTGAGGGAAGAAAAACCCAAACAAAACAACACATAAACAAAACCCAGTGTTCTGCCTTCCATAGAGGCAATTATTCTCATGCAAATCTTCAGAAACTGTGTTCAGCCATATGACAAAAAGGGAGTGCAATGGTTCCCTACAAAACACAGTAGTTTCACTGCTTTCTTCGAGTGAAGTTAGGAAAGAATCCAAATATTTTTTAAAAAAGTAATTGCCTTCTAAATTGTCATTCCCTGTGCTTCAGGGATGTGGTAGTATCATATAAACGTTAAACCACACAATTTAACCTTTTATCTGGACAGAGTCCAGTTAATGAAAAGTTTATGAACACATTCATGCAATGTGTTAGCTCAATACATTTCGGGCTAATGTGCCATACTGTATTTTGAGCTGACCTTACAAATGATGCATGGCCCTCTAAAAGTAGCAGTAAATGGGCAAAATAAAACCCAGGATGGTCTAATCCAGTCTAACAAGACTTCACTGCAAAAGCATGGCACTTGTCAACTGTGCTATGGGTCACTACTGCAAGAATTCTGTCCTTACAGTTTTGGGGCCTGATTCGTAACACCCTTAGCAAACCCTGGGATTCAGCTGCTCTTCCCACATCATGTAAGGATGGAGGGGATGATGCACCACCAGGAACAATCTGCCCTTCCAACCACACCATAAGCAGCAGCAGCAGCCAGAGCAGCTGAGCCTACCTGTGGCACAAAGGGCGATGAAGGTTTGTGCATGCTTCCGGATCAAAAGCAACTTGTCTTTAGGAAGAGGCACCTTCCTTAGGATATGTTCAATGAAATCATGTGGGGTGACGGCTGCAAGGTTCCACTTCAACTTCCCCAGCACCACCAGTTCCCATTCCTGCAGAGGGGACACAGGGAGAGCAAAAGAAAAGAAAAGCCATAAGCAAATCTGCAAAAAACCTCTGCTTATTTCTTATTATTACTTTATCACTGCTAAATTTGCTTTGCTCTAACCCTTTTTTCCATATGCCTCTACTGCTTTGAAGTTGTTGACTTTATATTCTTTTTTTTTTTTTGAACACCAGAAATGTCAGGCTCTACTGAAAATAATGAAACCTGGCAGCTCCTGCCAAGGTTTTTTGTTTTTTTTTTTTTCCTATCCAGTGCTGAATGCCCACCCAGAAAGTTTAGCCTGCAATTAGATACTGCCAAGGTCACTGTGGCTCTTTCCTAGTTACTTCTTTTAAATGGCTATAGTCCTTACTTTATAGCCATTTAAAGCCCTAGGGACAGCCATGCACAAAAATAACCTATATACATTCCTTTTTTCAAAATTGGGGAAGTTGGCTCGATGGCATTCCCTCCCAAAACTGTACTCCAAAGGTCCCACAGATAAATCTGATGGCGCTTAAACTACTCCAAGACAGGCTCTGCAGAAAGCAAATGCACACAACTCAGCCAAGAAGTAGCCTGTGTAAATTATCTGCCAGTAAATCATGTAGGACCCATTGCCAGATTCTTTGCACGCCCAGAACTCCCACTGCAATCAAAGGAAAACCTGGGTGTGTACATAACTACCGGCCATTCCCTGGAATGGGATTCCAAGTGCAAACAGCATCCGATCTCCAGACCCAGCCACGGGGTGCATGACCTGCATGTTTCAACATTTAAACCAAGTCCTGAACACCTTACAGTGCCCCACAGAGTGAGTAAAGCCCAGGCCTCTGACTCGCCTTTGTCTCATCCACCAACTATTAGCTATTAACTAAATTCCACACACTGATTCCTGAGTCCTGATGATGCCTGATGGAGCCCCAGCTGAGGTCACAGAGCTGGCAAGTCAAAAAAAAAAAAAGTCCTTCAATTTTGCAGCTGAGGAGACGTCAACCAGCGTTGCTGAGAAACCATAAACATGAACCCCACAATGCCATTTCTGCAGTCATTTCCCTGAATAGATGCCTACTTTAACAGCAAGTTACTTTCCTATGGACATTCCTGCTGGATTATGACAGAGCTGCCCGTGGCCTGAAAAATCTCACATACAATGCAAAAGGCTGCAAAAACCAAATGGGTTTTTTTAATTTCTCAAGAAAACCTGTAAAATGTTGGAACATAACAGCAATTATGTGAACTAAGGCCTGCTCTTCCCAGTATTACTGAGGGAAGGTTTTGACAGAGAACAGTCAACCCAAAGGACCAAATATAAGGAAGCACTTTAAACACATGCTTAAATCCACGTGGCACAAGAAGGCAGGGACATCGTTCTATATATCTGCGCACGGGGACCACAGCACTTCCCCTGCTCATCCGTGTCACCAATGGGACACTATGGCTCTAACAGCCAGGCAGGGTTTGAGGGCAAGGCTCTTTAACTGCGGAACCATGAGCTCCCAACCCCAACCCCTCCCCAGGGAGAATTCCCAGTGATTCATAGGAAAAATTCTCCTGCAACTCGAATGGCCATGGCCATGTGTCTGACCTAGCATCCATATCACCAAGGGGCCCTGGTGCACGTCCAGCACTCCACATGATGATGTGTACGTCACTTATTGCCTTCAGTAATTAGTAATTTGCTTCTGCTTCCACTGAGTCTGAACTGAGAGAAGTAGCAGACACGGGGTGGTTTAACTGAGCCGTATCACACAGGAGGGGTCAGGCTGGAAGGGACCACAGTGGGGCACCTGCTGCCACCTCCCTGCTCCAGCAGGGCCGTTCCAGAGCACACGGCACAGGATCATGTCCAGACAACTCTGGAATATCCCCAGTGAGGGAGACTCCACACCTTCTGTGGACAATGTGTTCAGCTCGGTCACTGCACAGCAAAGAAGTTCTTCCTCGTGTTCAGGTGCAACTCCCTGGGCATCAGTTGGTGCCCGCTGCCTCTTGGGCATGGCCGAGCATCCCGGGCCCCCCCGGCCCCGGGCCGCCGCGTGTCTGCCGCCAGGTGGCGCCGCCGCGCCGCCCGCCCGCGCACGTGCGCTCAGCGAGGTCCCCCGTGGGGACAGCGGGACACGGCAGGGACACTGCGGGGACACTGCGGGGACACAGCGCCCACGCACGACGCGGGCAGCGGCCGGAGCGCCGCCTGGCACTGCCAGGCGGCTTCGGAGGACAGGGATGTTCCCGCGGGTGTCCCCCGCCCTCGGCGTTGACCCCCGAGACTTTCTGGCCGTTGAGAAACGCGGGAAAAGCGTGGGTTTTTCTAAAAGGCAGGGGTTGGGTGGCGAAGTGCTGGGTGCTGAGCCAGCGAGAGAAAGGTGCTGTGCCGGAGAGGAGGGAGGAATGGGGCTGCTTACCAGCAGCTCTTGGGGTTTGATGGAATTGTCCGTGTATATGCACAGCTTCTCGGCTGTGAGGGGGATTGTCTCTTTCAGCTTGGAGGCCAGGAACATGCACACCGCCCCCAGCAGCTGCAGATGGCACTTCCGAGTGGGCACCACAGCTAAGAATCTGTCCAAGTAATTCATGGCCAGAGGGAAAACTTCTTCTTCGCACTTCTGCTCTTCGCAGACCTGCAAGCGCGGAGCGTGGGGAGGGAACGATGGGGCATTCGGGGGTGAAACGGGGGTGGGAAGCGAGAAAGAGACAAGAAGGAAAAAAAATCAATAAATGAGTGAACCCAGCAAACAGACCACTACTTCCCTTGCTTTTGCTCCTGCTATTTTTGTTTCCTGGGGAGCTAAATTTTGGGGGAGGGGGAGATCTCAGGAGAGGCTGGGAAGACTGTCAATCGGCTTTCACATTCCTTTAGTTCATTCAGTAAGAAATGAATTCAAGACACTGTGTGGGAGAGCCCAAAAGCCCCATCCAGCAGCAAGCGAGCAGCCTCAGACTTTTTTTTTTTTTGCGACCCAATTTTTCTTTTTTATTTCGTCATATTTTCAAAAAATCGATAAAAAATATCAAAACTTCTCCGGCGGTTCCGGTTTTGGGGCTGGTGGCATCCCAGGACGATCCCCTATCGTTTCTGACAATTGTAAAAATTCCCCCGCCGGGTATCCCCCAGCCCTGCGACCCCAATTCCGCGTTGGGGGGGAAGGACGGGAGACAGCGAGGGCGAGGTGGTGTGGAGAGAGAGCCCGAGCCGCCTGGATCCTTTTAGCAGGCAGCGAGCAGTAAAATTCTTTCAAAAATTTACCAAAAATCGAAGCCGCGGAGAAAAAGCACAAATCGCACATGAAAACCAAGCGGGGAGTCTGGGCTTTCCAACCCACGGGGTTTGGCTCGGGAAAGGTCCCCCCCAAAAGAGATCCGAAGGGGCAAAGGATGGCTGGGGGGCCCAGCGCAAGGCGGGCGAGCCTGCGGGGCTCCGGGCCCGCTGCCGCTGCGCCTAAAGCCTCGGGGCGAACAGGGGGTTCAGCGCCCGCCCCACGGCCTCGACACACCGGGGGTCCCGTTCCGCGGCGGCGGGGGGCACTCCCGAGCCCTCCGGAAAGGCGCGGGGACAACCGGGCTCAGCGCTTGCGGGCAGAGTCCGCATGCAGCGCAACATGGCGAGAAAAAGGCACGTCCTCCCCACTGCATACGTGGGCACGGAATCCTCGCCGGGCAGACCGCGGGGCATATGGGGCACCCCCGACCCTCGCCCTGTCCCAGGCGCAATTCCCTTTCCCCAGGAATGCCTCAATCTCAAGCGCTCCCGGAGGCGGATTTTCTTTGCTTTTAATTGCAAATGACTTTTCCAGCTTCGCCCCCCAACATGCCGCGCTTCCTCCCCTCCTGCACCCCGCTCCCGGAGCCCCTCGGAAGGGCGACTTCCCCCGCGGGCTGTCGCTGGCTCCCGCGCCCCTTCCTGCACCGGCTGAGCTCCGGAGGGGAACAAGAGAGGGGATCGACAAGAAGCCACCCGGTGACCAGAAAAGCGAGGGGCTGCAGGGGGAGAGGGGCCGGGGTGCTGCCCGCGACCGCTCTGCCTTCCCCCGCTCCGAGGGGCCGGGGTGTACGAACCTCCAGCATCCAAGTGGCCACCATCCTCCTCATGAAGGGCTGGATGTCCTTCTGGACGCACTTGAAGTAGGAGCATTGGGGCAGATACCTTTCCTCTATGGTTAGTAAGTTGTGCAAAACGCGGTCATCATAGAGCAAGTTCGGGTCAGGCAGAGCTCTCCTTATGGGAGCCACCTCGCAGCACAGCAGCTCCATGTTTCCAAAGAGATCTCCCTCTTTCTCTGATGGGAAAGGTTTTTTCCTTTTTTTTTTTTCCTTTTTTTGAGGAGGGGGGGGGAAGGGGGTGGGGAAAGGAGAGGGGTAAAGGAGGAGGGGTAGGTGGGTGGGAGGAAGACGGCAGGGCTTTCCAGCTCGCTCCTGCCTCCCTTGAAACTTGTCTCTCCCTCTCTTGATTTCTAGCCTAAAGTTGAAGCGAAGTGACGCAACTGGTCAGGGCAGGCAGTTCTCTCTCTCGTTATTATGGAGAACAGCAGCTGGTCAGACGTAACATCAAACGCTTATTTTTTTTCCCCCTCTCTATAAGCTAACAAGGAACCAGGAGGCCCTTGTATAGGGACATAGAGACACGAATGACAGCTTCTCTTTTGCTTCCTTCCAGCAACCAAATTAAAACCGCTCCACACTTGCCTTGTGCAGGAGCCCGTCCCGAACAATTTCCCTCTCCTTTTTCTATTGCAAGGCGCTGTGGGCTCCCCTCGGTACCCACCCAGACGATGGGGGCGAAGCATGAAATTCCCTGGCATAGCAGAGTGCCAGATCCATGTCTCGCTCTCCCTGCCCCGGCACCCCTTTAACCTGCAGCCGGAGGGGGACAGAGCTCCCCGCTAATAGCAACCCCCCCAAAAAACCCTTGAGGGATGGGGGTTCAGCGGCGTCTTCGGGGTGAAACCTCACAACCACCACGCTACTTCCTCCGCCATACATTCGTGTTTAGAGCAGGCGAACTGTCTTGGCGCTGCATGGCCACACTGACAACTTTCTAGGAAACGCAGTGGAGGGAGGGAGGGAGGGAGGTTGGCTGGGGAGGAGGGGGAAGGTGAGAGGAGTTATGTCCCGCACAGGGTGACTTCCGCCCTGCTCGCACTTCGCCGACAGTCGCTCACCGCCTGCAAAAATCTGACAACTTCGCGAAGTCTCTGCCGGCTGCGGCAGAGCGGAGGCTTCCGAACGGGAAGGCGCTGCCCGGGCGGGCGCGGAGCAGCCGCAGCGGCGGCCCCTCAACCCGCCGGCCGCGGCCAGCGCGGAGGGTGGGCCAGGGGCGGTGGGGACGGAAATACCGCCTTAAAAGTGCGAGCGGGGACTTTGGGGCGCCGCTTCCCGTCCCGCTATTTGCATAGCCAATAGCTCTGGGGCTCTCGCCGCTGCGCGCTGATTGTTACCGGGCAGATTATGTTTTAAGGGCGCATGGTGCCCGGGCATCGAGAGCAACCCCGGAGGGATGGGGCAAGTGGGAACTCCCTCACCTGAGCGCACCGCTGGTCCCGGCAGCCACACGGACTCTGCCAGCACCGGGGGCAAAGCGGGCGAGCGGCCGTCTTTGCTCGCGAGTGGGCACCGGCGCCCTCTCCTTCGCCAGTGCTCACCCTTCTGCATCAGAGCGGATGGGAGGGGTGGCAACAGCTTTGCCGACTCCCGCCGGCGTCCAGCACCAAGGCTGCCCTGGCAAAAGCTGGCTGAGACGCGGACTAGCAGCGAACCCGCCTGTCGGAGCAAAAGGCTACTTAGGCAGCAAAAAGCCAGCGGGAATGTCGCCCGCCCTCCCCTTGGCCCCAGCCCCCGGTAGCGGGGAACAGCCGAGAGCAGCATCTCCCCACAAACTCAGCCGTGCGCACCTCTCGTCCCGTCCGCGGAGCGAGTGGCCCCCGGGCGCAGCCGAGACATGGGGAGCTGCCGGGCATCGTGTGTGGCCCCGGCAGCCTAGCCGCGGGGTACCGGGGCCCGGGCAGAGCTGTGCCCGTCAAGCCTCGTGTTCGAGGGGCGGCGAGGAGGGGCACCCCCGGCGCACGGCGAGGGCGGCGAGCAGGACCCGCTGCGGCGCGCTCCGCAATGAAAGGCTCTTTAACTTCCACCATTCATTTCCCCTTCCTGGCTGCCCCTGCGAACAGGGAGCGTGTTGTGTCAGCGCACGTTTTCCTTCTCCAAACTTAAATTCATAAGCGCTCCCGTCTGGCTTTGTAGCCCGACAATGCAGCGATTGTGATTTCTGTGGGTTCGGGGTGGGGGACGGGACGACAACGGGTGTCCCGATTGTCCGGCAGCAACTTTCCGAAGTGGGGTGATGTCTGGGGCACGGCGGGGAAGGGATGCGGGGCCCCCGCGCCTCGCGATGGGGCAGCAGCCGAGGCCACCGCGGGCGGGCCACTGTGCTGGGCGTGTGGTGGGGATGTCCCGTTACGGAAAAAAAAAAAACCTCCCTAAGTCAATAATAAATGGAAGCGTGCCAGCTCTGCACGCAGAGGTGCCGCTGATCTGCAGCAACGTCGTGGAAAAAAAAAAAAAAAAAGAAAAAAATTCAACCAAAACTACCAAAACACTTTCTCCCGGTGCGACGGCTTTCATATGCTCGATGCCCGTTTCCAGCGGGGAAACACCGTCCCTGGGAAACGCGGCCGGCGAGCAGGGAGCTAGGGACCCACCGCCGCGGAAGCCAGCGTGCCCGAGCTGCCCCTTCGCCTTGTCCCCGTGCCCACGGGCGCTGCCGCATGCGTTTGGAGGCAGCAGATGTTTTAACAGCCTCCGTGTAGAGATTACCGAGTGCCATATGTTAAATACCACCCTTCCTCCAGAAAAAACTAAAGGAAAACAACAAAACAAAAACAAAACCACCAAAAGAACTCACACTCCACACTCCACCCCCCCCTCCAAAAAAAGGGCAAAAAATAATAACAAAAAAAGAATACAACAGCAAAACCCACCCTTTCTCACTCCCTCCCCTTCTTTTGCAGAGCTGCCTCACCCGTTTAAAAGCCTAAATGATTAAATCAAACATCGCGGGGATGTGCGCTCAGCCTCAGGCGGGCGCTCCCGCGGAGATGCTCCCAGGACAGCCGCTCCTTCTTCGGCAGCCCTGCAGCCCCGAGGGAAGGGGGCTGTGCTGCTCCCAACCGGGTGGCAACACCGCCGGCATTATTTAGGTCTTGGGACACTTCTGCAGGGCACCAAGTCCGGTGTCACGGCTCCTCATCACGAACCTGACGCGCGGTTATCATGTAATCGATAATGTGTAATGATATTTTATTGGGCTCTGTTGGAGAGCGCTGCAAAGCTCTTGGGTTTTTAAAACAAATCCTAAATTCGTCATCGGTCCTACTTATTTAATTTCTTTTTCCAACAAATCCCAGAGAAGCATCAGGAAGATGCTTCAGGGGAGAGGATGGGCTCAAGATTTGCAGAGCAATAGACACGGTGTGAGTGCGCCCGGCGGCCGCGGGGTTTTTGTTTGTTTAAATGGAGCAAGTATTCCGTTGCAGTGCTTGAAACATGAAGGCTAGAGTGTGAAACATTACAGTGCTTGAAACATGAAGGCTAGAGTGTGAAACATTAGAATCTGAAAGTGAGACCGACTGGAAGCCAAAAAAGAAACTGATGAACGTGTTTCCACTGTCCAAGCTGAGGAAAGCCCCGAAAGCAAACAAACACCATGAATAATAAAATGTGCAATAGATTTGAAATAACAATATTCCAGCTTCAGTCACTGGAAGCAGTCTGTCTTAGGAGTTTGAGACTTTTTTAAATGTATCTGATTTTTAGCCGTTCAAAGATAAATTACATAATTCCATGTGGTGCATTCAACAGGAAAAACATGATAAAAATTATCTTTTATTTCCTCTGTTTTTTGATGCAAAACTAGGAAAGGATGTGAATAGCACAGGATCTTCTGTGTATCATCCATGTATTTTCAAGGAGTATTTTAATTGTACAGGTAGTTTTCAACTCTAAATAACTGTTTGGTGGCAGCTTTATCATTAACCTATGATTAGCATATCAGACAACGTAAGTACTGAGCAGGTGAAATACCCTGTAATAAAACTATTCTCACCTTTAAAGGGTGATTTTATGCAGGTTCAATAGTTAGCAGCATTAATTAATGGATTCTGTGTGATTGATTAACGTATTTGTAATTAATTACTCCTTTCTGTTTTGTGCAGTTTCTTCTTCAACTTTTCTCATTCCCTAATTTAAACTTTTTCAGAGCAGTAATTAGAAACTGTGTTTGTGCAAAGAGTGCACGACTCCAGTCAGATTTCTTTATTAGGTGGCATGGGAAAACAGTCGAAAAATACTACAAGGATGGTCATGTACCTGGGATTGATGTTTTATGCTAAAGACTCGATAAATTCATCACATTTAGCCCAAAAAAATTCCCAGGCTGACATTACTGCCTTATCTGGCACGGTGCCGCGTCCTTTGCAGCCGCCGCGCTGCTCTCCTGGGGGCGCAAGGTGATAAGGCTGCGTTCGTTCACTCGGACAAGGAACAGGAACAGGTGCCTCCCACGCACCAGAAAGTCGATGGAAAGTGATATTTTTTACCCTGGCATTCAGAACAGTACAGAAACGCCGTCCTTCTTTTCTTGGGTTTGGGTTTGTTTTTTGTTGGTGTTTCTTTTTCTTTTGGAGCAGATACTTGAAAGAGCAAGCACGGTTCTGATAAATTACAGGTATGAACCACTGATATCTATTTCATCATTAATAATATGCTAGACTCTGAAGGTGACAATCCCCCCCAACTGTTTTTTTTCTTTTTTCCTCACTGCCTATGAATCAGCTTCCCTTTCTGCTTAAAATGGCTTTGCTGTTAACCTCTTGCATTCCCTACCTGCTGGCATGTTTGTATCAGTCCTTAATTCAAGAATGGCTTCGACATTAAATGTACTATTTTTTTTTCTTTTCAGACTGTTAGGAGATATCAATAAAAGACTATCTGTCCCCAAACCTTCAGCCAATCTCCAATTTTTAGAGCATCTTGCTATGACGTATCTTCCTTCCCTCAAATGCAATGCTCAGACTTTTCTCTGTGGTCCCTCAGGTGATTCTGCTCTTACTAAAACAAATGTGGAGCTTAAGTTCCATTTTATTTGCTTTCTGTCTACACTGAGGCAAAGATTTTACATTTCATACACACGTGTAGCACACCCAGGTCTATACAAACAGGGAATAGGAAAGGAAGACGTTAAGAGGAAATTGTTCCTTTTATGGGGATTTGGGAAGGGCATATCTTAGTTGTCTTAACAGTGCCGTAAGCTGCTAAATAATCACAGTTTTTACTCCCAGGAGAGCAGCTGTGTTTGAAAGGTAAGTGCAATGATTCTGTTAATCTGCAGTGAGAGAATTATCCTGACATGGGGTCCCACACTGAATAGTTTAATGAAATATATGAGACATATACTGTCTGGCAAAGAGCGAGATATTGTATGTGGAGCTTCATGAGGGTGGGATTTTGATTTGAAAGCCATGTGAATGACTGTGGGATGGGGATAAGCTGCACCTCTCATTGTGTGCAGATGCATAGAGCACATCCAAATTCTGAAAACAGGTGGATTTTTAAAGGGAAGAACAGCTTCTCTTGTTACCTCTGTGAAAGCACCAAAAATTGTCCATGAAGAAATATTAGGCTCTCAGCCAGTATTCTGGATTTCCCCTTTGTCCCCCCCATTGTCCAGGGACAATGAAATACTCTCTAGATCTATTGATTTTTGTCATCTTAACATGGTCAGACAAACAAACAGAATAAACTTTTATTGCCTGACGAAGAGACAAACACATAAAACCTTCAAAACAATAGTATCACAAAATAAAACAATATCAATCAATTTTCTCTACTGAGGTAAACTATTTTACTTGTTAATTTCCTCTTCCAAAACTGCTTAATTAAAAGCTATTCCCATGGATAAACAGTCAGGATATTTTACAACTCAGCTGTGTATTGCTTACACCTGCATCTGGGAAAATTAATTGCTTTAAAAATATTAATAGCCCAAAATATTACATTGCATGTAGTATAAATGACCACGTGAATGCAGTGCTATCATTTGCTTCTTTTTTCTCTCCTTCTCTTTTGGGAATGCAGAATTTTAGTCCTATAATGGAATGTTCCAGCACCAGTATGCTCCAAAACTATCCATTTTATAGTGGTCAAACTGAAGCATTTTGGAAGGTGCTGCCCCTTCTCACAGTGGCACTTACAGCCAGAGCCTTCAGTCACTGCTCAGGTGCCAAATGTCTTTTGAATAAATGGCTTTATTGAGAATTCAGTGTGGGCAGTGAGAAAACCCTGCCACCCATGAGCTCCTCAGCATCTCTGGCTTCCCCAAATTCTTCTGCTCAGCACTGCTACCTGTGATAAGGCTTTGCTGGGCATTTGAGTGAGTGATGGGCAAACAGGAGCTCAGGGACTGTCCCTCTGTGCAGGGGGGTGAGGAACATCTTTGTTTCATGCTCAGCCCTCAGCTAATTCAGATCTTCGCTCCCAGCATTTACAAGCAGGCAGGTTTTGGCTGACTGAGGTGTTTTGCCAGGCATGGTCAAAGTCGCATCTGCTTTGTCTGAGTTCCATCCAAAGTCTGAGGAGGTTCTTGTTTGGTCTGAGCAAAGCTCCTGATGTGGGTGAGAAGGTCGTTTGGGCAGAGGCAGGAAGGCTGGTGAAGTGATAGCTGCCCTCCTGGTGAAGTGGAAAGAAATTCTCACAGGTCTCACAGGTGAAATCCACTGCTGCTGTCCCAAAGCTCTTCCATCACTCCACAGGGGCAGAACACTTCAGCAGCAGCTGGGCAATGGTGAGCGATTTCTGAAGGGTTGTGTCCCCCCAGGAATGTCTGAGGAAATGTCTTGCTCTCTCTGCAGCTCTGCTACCTCACCCTGGCAGATTTTGGCTTTTTACTCTCAGCTAAGAAACCCTCTTGCTCCACTGCTGTTTTCCCTGCATCTGGAGCTGGAGTTAACAGGCAGACACAACTTCCTATGCACAACCTTATGCTGCCTTCCAGATGTTTTACTGCATGTAAATGCTCACAGGTCTGAGGGAAACATTGCTCTTTGAAAGAGTTAGGTTAGAAGTCATCTTGTCCAGTCCACTGCTCACAGCAGGGCCACCTTCCAAGCTGGATTGGGTTCCTCAGGGCCTTGTGCACCCGAAATATCCAAGCATGAAGATCCCACAGTTTCTCTGGGTAATGCCTCAGTGCTGCACCAGCAACAGGTAGAAGAATCTTGTAAAGAACCTGTAATAAATACAGTTAATGAAGTTGGTTTTCGTAGATGCTTAAGAGGTTGATTGTTATGATGGTTGTAATGGTTCTATCATGGTTAGTCATTGTAATTGTTATGCATGTTTAATGTTAATTGTTATGTACCCTGTTAATTGTTGGTGATCTCGAAAGTTCTTGTCAAGAGAGGGGGGAGAGTGGGTGTCAACATTTGAGGCCTTATCAACATAAAGGGATAAGCGGACCACCACCATTGGAAGGCAATAGACCAGTAAGAGGAGCCCTGGTGACAAGGAGCCAATCAACACTAACGCAGAGGCGGGGCCAAGAAGGGGTTAAAAGCTGTGACTCGAAGGTTGGGGGCGTGGTGTTAGTGGTAGGGCTTGTTGGTGGGTGTGTCGTCGGGCTGCTCTACTCTGTCGAATAATTCCTTGTTTGTCCAGTATTGCCCTCTTTAATAAATCTTCAAAACTTTAAGAAGTGAGCTTTGTTTCTCACAGAACCTTTGTTAAGAAAGGTTAAGAGCTTACTTTTGCTTCTCTGTGCCTGGTCAGAGTTTGCCTGGCGGTAATTCTTGCCTATCCCCTTCAAGTCTCCTGAGTATCTGAAAAGCATAAGGAAACAGTGGAGGGTGCTTGCTGGCCACTGGCATAATTCCATACGCATAGCTCAGGGTGTGCAGGATCTGTAGTGTGGCTTTTATTGGTGAATGGAACTAAACTGCCTTAGTAAATAAAAAATCACTAACAAGTGTCCCACACTGCTGTCCTTCATTGAAACCCCCAGATCTCCTCCACGGTCTCCTCCCTTGGCTCCATTTTTGGAACTTCTTCTCTGGTCGTGCAAATCTGTACCCCAAGAAAAACTTTGTTGTGCTCTTGTCTCATTTTTCTGTGTGCTGAAACTCTCACCTGGGCTTTCACCTCATCCTGACATTGCAATAACCTCTTGGAGTAGGTTCCTGGGTGATGTTGGTAGCTCCTCATCCTGTCCTTGAGCTTTCCCCAAGGTACTGTCTGCTGGCTGGCCTGGGGGCCCTTTGCCTGAGTGGATTCTCATGCCCAAGACATGAACTGTTTCTTTTTTGGGTTTCAAATTTTTATTTATATGGCTCATTGTTGGCAATCACATCCTCAGAAGAGAAGCTTCCTGCAGGCCAGGAAAGCACCATTTCTGTTTTACAAATATCTGGGGCTCTGTGCTGTAGAGCAACATCTTTCATGAGCTCCATGGCACATCATGGAGTGGCACTGCCTTTCCAGTGTCACAGCAGCTCCTGGACAGAAACACCTCCCTCATCAGAGAGGAAGGTTCGTTTTGCAAATGGTTTTCACACTTGTGTTTTGGCACCACCTGCTCTAGTGCCCCTATCTCACAAATGTTGCACTGGGAAGAAGGGAGGGGAACTAGTTTCTCTGTCTATGAATAGATGGACTATTAGAGACTGTTGGCACCTGAATGGGCTTGTTATCTTCAGATAACAAAGGAATTGCTCTATCCTGAAGAAGGTCAGATTATGTAGATTCTCTGGGAATTGAGGGACAAGAATTCCTGCAGAAGCAGGGCTAAGAAGGCATTTGCAAAGAAAGCTTCGGAAGGTAAAAAATCAAGAAGGGAACCCACCTCTGCAGAAGAGAATGCTTTTAAATGAGTCAAGTACCTGTGAAGGGGAGCTGCAGAAGAAAGGCTTTGATTTGATGTGGCAACACTTTATCCAGGAGCAAAAGAAGGTCCTCCTAAGAGGATTTGGAAAGAGGCTGACAAAGGACAGTGAAGAACCAGAAGCAGGGAAGTGCAGATAGACTCTGCTGTTGCATTATTTGCCTTTATAGATTTTCTTGCACATCTTAAGTAAAGCGTAATGTTTTTACAAACATTACACAATCCCTCTGCTATGTATTTTAATAGTTATTTATCCCTGAGGTGGTAAAGTATAAAGTAGAGGGCCTGCAAGGGTGGGATGCAAACAGAAATATAAGTTGGAACTCCTGGAGAGCTGGGAAAGCCAGTACTAATCTCTGTGGCTGTGGGGTCTCAGAAAGGATGACTCAAGGGAGTAACCATGTCCTGAGAACACACTTAGAAAACTCCTGTTCCTGGGATCTGTTTGGTTTAAAGCAGCACAAAAATCATCTGCCATGTCCCACACACAACCCTGTTATAAGTAGTCAAAATATTATATATAGTGTTTTGAAAGGACTCAGCAGGTTTGGGGGACAGAAGTTTGGGATTTTTTTCATTTTGTCATTTTTCTTGTGAAAGTCAGGGACAGATTGAAATCTGCTGACTCCAGCACTTAGAAGATGGTTCAAAGATGGCTTGGAATTTCCCAACCCTGCTGGGAATCAGAGCATATGTCCAGAAGAGCATCAGATACCCAGATAAAGTTCGAAGTAGAGGTAATTTGGTTTATCTTCCGAGCTGAATAGTAATTATGTTTGCTGACAACTTTCTGATGCTTACTGTAACTGTAGCTTTTTTCTCCCCCTCACACCACAGAAACAGCATATTCTCATCATGCAGCTGTTACTTACTGTGTCTTCCTTCTGCTTTGGGTGGATTTTCCCATGTTCATATCCATAGCTGTTGAGTCCTTCTGTCAGTGAACAGCTGCAGGCTGATACTAGATAGAGCTGGATTTTTTTTCTGTGTTCACACACAAGCAGGCTTGTGAACAAAAGATTTTTAAGGAAGCTGATAAATTAACAAGGTCTTTTGGACGATGCAATGTTGCTAACAGTGTGGACAATGGAAATCCTTGTCCTCGCCCTCACTGAAAGCCAAGGCAGACATATCTCAAGTTGTTTTATCTGTGAGCCTTCAAGTTTTTCCCTACAGGCTCCTGAGAGGACATTCCCTAATGGACTCATCTTTCATGTGACAGAAAGGGAAGTGCTATGTCCCAGCCTAATGCTTGCCTTTCTATCTGCCATTTGACTTGGATGTGGCCTTCTGAGTGGACCCCCTGTTTATGGAGCTTCAGGGAGGATCAGGCCTTTCCTGGAGTTCCAGATGGGGCACGTGCAAATCCCAGAGCTTCGCTGTGCCTCCAAGGGAAGCAGACACACTTCTCTGGATGGATGTCCATCTCAGCCCTGCTCTGAGGCTGGACTCTGTGCACTTTGCCAGCTGTTCAGCTGCTGGGCCCAGCCAGGCACAGTGGCTGCCATTGTGTCCCGAGGGGATGGGAAGAGGAGCGTGTGTGGGGAAGTTGAATGTACATTTGTCCTGCTTTCTCACA
Source organism: Eopsaltria australis (assembly GCA_034509425.1). NCBI lineage: Eukaryota > Metazoa > Chordata > Aves > Passeriformes > Petroicidae > Eopsaltria > Eopsaltria australis. The sequence goes on from JAVTVJ010000696.1 coordinate 621,258, forward strand.
TTTCCTTTGGGTTCTGCCTGAGGGCCCTAGGGACGGCAGCTTTATTTGTTTGTTTTTCCTGTGTCCTTAGCTTCTTTTTCCATTCTTGAAGTAATTATTCCACTTATATGAAAAAAAACATTTGCAAGTCAGCAGCGACTGACCCATTTGGCTGCCACCATCCAGTGTCCACTCTTGCACACATGGAGACGAGGATAAAGACAGATCCTGGTGCAATGGGAAGGGGCACCACAGGTATTCCCTGCCCAGCTCACCCCAAGAAAAGTACAGGAGGCTTTTTGAGGAGGAAAAGGGGAGGCCAGGGTGTTCAACAATGGCTTTGGCACAGAGCTGGCCACTCCTTGCCCCTTCTGCCAAGGGGCTTTGCCAGCATGGACATTTGTGTGTGGAGTGTGAGCTCAGGATGGGGGAGGCAAACACAGACAGATGGACAAGGGAGGATAGAAGGGTTATGGCCAGCTCTGCTCAGCCTCCCTGTGTCACAGCTGCTTGGGACAGTGCCAGGGGTGGGCTCTGGAGTGAGCATGGGGAGAGGCAGGGAAAGCACCAAACCCAGGCCTGACACTGGAACATAGAAAGAAAGCAATAAAATAAATTTGGGAATAGCTGGAGACAAAATACAGGGTTAAGTGTATCCTTGGGCTGAACTGGCTCAGCTGTGTCCAATTGTTTTCCCACTTTTCTTCATCTGTCTCTTGTCATAGGTGCAGCATTGCAAGGTTAAAAGATGGGGCCATTGATTTGTGTTTGGGCACAGTCACACCTGAAGAAACACTGTCCAGGTGCCAGCAAGGAGATCCAGACTCATCTCCACAAAATATGTGAAGGCTTCTATGGCATTCTCCCTTCTACAGGTGGTAGAAGGGCAGAGTGAAAACATGACATGATTTTTAATAGCTTTAGACAGCACAGCCTGCCCTGGGTAAATGTCAGCCTGCCCAGACGCACTGCTCTGTTGGGGCAGACCTGTGGGCACTACGGCCTTGTGGAGAAGAGTCAGACTTGTGGAAGGTTCATCCTGTGGTCAGCTGGTAAAAATGCAATACTTTGGCTGACTTCGCTCTCGTGTGAATTGCCACAAAGCCAGAGTGCCAGCTTCTGCTCTGGAAAAGTTATTCTTTGTCTTCATCCCATCACTGAGTTTGGCACCTGTAACTGAGCAAGTTGAGGAAAAGAAACATGAAGGGGTAAGCGGTATTTCAGATACAACTGGTCCACTTTTGGCACTTCCCAGCAAATGTGCACTTTTCCCTGTACTAATCTTTGCACAGGAAGGTACTGAGCGTCTTCACCATCCGTAAGAACTTTCCATGCTGCTCTTGTCTCCCTCAGCCCCTACAAAGACTTGGCAGTGGTGATGCCCCTGGTGTCCTGTGATTGCTGCTCAGCATGCTGGATGGTCCCAGCTCATCTCTTCCCTGGGCTCCCTGCCCTCCTCTGCAGCCCCACCTGCTGCCCCCCATTGTCCTGCTGCCTGTGTGGCCAGGCACACAATGGGAGCCTGGGCTTTAGTTTCCAACCCCACAGGGACAGAGCTCTGTGAACAGTGTGGATGAAGTGTCATCCTAAGAGTGGGCTCTCGTACTGGGAACATGTTGCTTGCCCTACCTTATTGAAAATATGCTTCATCTGACACTGAGAATGAAGGAAGGGGTTCCTTAGAAGCTTTTTGTTTTCTACTCCTATTAATTATGTCTTAATACTGTGGTGGAAGCATGGATGGGGTGTGAGTGAGGGGAAGGAAGCATATGGGACTTCAGGCACAGAAAGAACAGGGCCAGAGAAGAAAAGTCAGAGGAACGAGAAGTTTTTTTGGAGGGGGCAAAGAAGGGGAAGAGAGTAAAATGTGTCAATTGTGTGAAAAGTGGAAACCTGCAGGGAAAAGCAGGGCTTAAATTGTGCCTAGGGTGCTGTGCCAGCAGGAGCTAAGCTCCAGCAGTGAGGACTGATGGAAAATGACAGCTGCAGTTTAAGTCAGGGAGGCTTCAGGGCCATCTCCCATCACATTTTGACAGGCTGCAGTGTGGTACTGGCCCAGAGATACTGCACCATCTCAGATGGCACAAGGGGGAATTAAGAAATCTGGCAGTAATCTGAGCAAAACCAGGAGCTGAGGTGAAGGAACACACTATCAAAGAAAACCCAACTGCTATAAAGTCTAAAGCTAAACACTTTAAGAAAACAATCTGCCTTGGAGGGATTGCTCACACAGTGAATTAGTATTTTGCACTGAGGAATTATTACTATCTATAAAAACTTATTAATGGAGACAGTACTTTGTGAACAAGAGAAACAAAAATTTACTCTAAAAACTAGCATGGGATTAGAAGGGACCATCTTTGTTCCCAAGGCTAGTCCTCTGCAGGGTGCTGAACTCAAAGGGATTTATTCACCATTTCATTCCAACAACCCATCAGAGCTCAGAAGATTTTTCAGCACTCCATAAGAAAGTCCTTCATGAAAATCCCCCAAAAAAGGCATGGGAGAACTGTCATGGGAAAGTGGATAAATCAAGGATTTGCTGAGATGGTCAGCTCCTGCACTAACAGGGAGTTTTGCTTCACTGTTGTTCCTTAAAAGTGGTTCTTCATCAAACAACTTCCCAACTTTCTGATTTGTTCGTTTTGTTTGTTTGTTTGGTTTGTTCTGTTTGTTGTTTTGTAATGTTTTGTTGGTTTACTTTTTTCCACAAAGAATTGACCCAGCAGAAATATTCAGAAAAAAAATGTTGAACAAAGAGCTTTCACTGCCAAGCAGAGCTGGAGGGGAAGTTTCTGATGACGTGGAAAGGGAAAGGCTGTTTGCAAGTCTCTTGGAGAGCAGTAGGAACAGTATGCACTGAGTATCAGAATGTTCTGAGCTAGTAGGGACCCACAAGGATCATCAGAGTCCAACCAAGGTAGCATGGGAATTGCTGGCAAGAATGAAAAATGTGACTTTCTTATACTAGGCATCTTTCTTGTACTAGACAATCATATCAGTAATACATCAGTATTTGTTATCACACAGATAAAAGGGTGAATACAAGGAGATAAAGACAGATCAGACAGTTTTCATTAGAAAATAGCAATGCTTTAAAATGTTGAGTACTTTTGTAACCTCGTTTCAGTTTCTCTGAAATCCTCTATAGGAAAACTCAGAAAAAGGCCCAGTCTCATTTTTTTAATAAAATAGTGTCATTTTTGTCTTTGAAAAAACTCTTTCAATGAGACTTTATATTGAATTTGTGTGACCCTTCTGTCAAAGATAATCTGAACACAAACTAAATCCTCAGGACAGTTCTGAAAAACTTTACCACTGCTGATCTAATTTTTGTCTGTGGAGAAGTGTGGAATTTTCAGTCTCCTTTCTGCTTGAAGCTGAGCTGAATTTGGGCTTCTAAAATCCTTTGAGTGAAATCCACACACAGCTGCTGGATATATTTCCTTCAGAGCCCTTGGAGCATCCATGAGTCCTAAGCAGATCAAGGATACAATGTGGGGGAAAGTTGTGGAGAGATATGAGGAATAGATGGGCTCAGTCAAGGTGCTGAGCAATGTGGTCTAACTTCAGCACAGCTTTTATCAGGCTTAGTTTCATTCTCAATGACTCAGTAACAATTTACATGCCTGAAGTTAAGCACCTGCTCAGGAATTTTGCTGGATTGCACCCCTGGGATGAGGTCTGCTTTTAACTCACCGCTTCCAGACCATTGTCCTTCTCAGTTTCGCTGCTCTAGTCCAGATCCCCACTTGATTCTTCTTCAACCCCTTATTTTCCAGATCCCAGCAGAAACTCCCAAATATCTCTGCCTTTTTTTTTTTAAATGCTACTTATGTTTGCATTTATTCCTGATTTATTCTCAGCTGTAGCTTTCATTCATGCACAGATCAGTTATCCATTATTGAATGCAATTTAATAACACTGGAACTAACACTGATCATTTTCACACCTTGCAAATGAAACAAACAAAGCCTTTCCAATATGATTAATTGCTTTTTGTAATTTTCTTTTGTTTCTGTTCTTCCAGCCTGTTTGCTGCCCACATGTTAATTGTTTTGGTTTGTTTTCTTCTCAAGCCAATTTGGACTAATTTCACCACTGCTGGTTTCATCAGACACGGGATCAATTATTTTGGTAAAATCCAAGCACATTGTATACTCTTGTATTCCCTTCACCCCCTAGTTGTGTAATCCATCCACAAATTAATCAAATTTATCTGGCAAAACCCAGTTTTCTGAACCTCTTGCTGCCTATTCCTCATGATTCACTTACCCTGAAGATATCTTAAATGTGTACCACCCCCATCGTGCCACACCATCGTTGCTTCCATGCTGTATTTTGGATAGAAGCTAGACTTATGGGATGAGGAGGGGCACACTGTATTCTGCTAGGCTGTCCTGGGAAGAAGGAATGCTGCTGGAAAGGGTGTGTTCCTGGATGCACAACCAGATGAAACAATTCCCTGCCAAATAAGCGGTGACTGGGAGTGCTTTCATATGGTGTCATCCTCAGTCCATGGTCCAAAGGGCACTTTGAGAAGAGTAGGCACCAGCTTTTAAGCAGTCAGAGGAAAGCAAACAAAAACACGGATTTCTTGGACTTTTGGGTGTCTCACTAATGGTCTGAAATGACCCAGCCATCAGTGTTGGATAGGCTGACATACAGCTGTTTAAACTCTTACACCTAAAAATACCTTGGAAAACCCTGGATATCTCATCCAAGGCAGTAGGGGAGGGGGGATTCTGCCCCACTCTGCTGAGATCCCCCTGCAGGGTTGCATCCAGCCCTGGGCCCAGCACAGGAAGTACAGGGAGCTGCTGGTGCCAGTCCAGAGGAGGCCACAAAGTTGATAAGGCAACTGGAACACTTCCTCTATGAAAACAGGCTGAGAAAGTTCAGCCTGGAGAAGAGAAGGTTATGTGGAGACCTCACAGAAACCTTCTGGTGTCTGAAGGGATCTCATCAGGAACAGCAGTGACAGGAACTTTCACACTGTTGGGGAGTAGGTTTGGATTGGATATGAGGAAAAAATTGTTCCTGAGAGGGTGGTGAGGCCCTGGCACAGGTTGCTCAGAGAAGCTGTGGCTGCCCTATCCCTGGAAGTGTCCAAGGCCAGGCTGGATGGGGCTCTGAGAAAGCTGGGATAGTGGTAAGTATCCGTGCCCATGGCGGCAGTTAGAATTTGATGATCTTTAAGGTGTCTTCTAACCCAAGTCATACCATGATTCTGTGAAAGTAGGTATGTTGTAGTGACCAGGCCCTGAGTTTTCCCTCACTTAAAAGGGCTTTTTAGGAAAAGGGCTACTGCTGTGGGAGGAAGGACATCCCATAATGGAGATAGACATGTTTGAACCAAAAGGGTGAATGTACAGTGCTGCAAGTGCTGAGGAACAGAAAAGATTGTAGTGAAGGAGAGAATGAACTTTAACAAGGAGCTACCACAACAAAGAACAATCCAAGCAGTAAAATGAGAGTTTGAAAATAATAATTTTTTTTTAATGGCTAAATTTTTGTTGCTTTTCAAATTGGGGTCAGGGGTGTGATAGAAAATCATCTGGGAGACAAAACAATGAAAACTAAAACTAGATGATCATACATCTGGCATTTTGTACCATGAGTTTTCTCCATGTGTGTGGCTGCTCCAACAGAGCAACTTGCATTGCATACTTGAGAGCAATTCAATGACCACAAACTATTTCTTTTATTCCAAGGGGAAACAGAAATAAATCCTGCTGAGATATTCAAAACTCTCCGAATCTTTCCAGCAGGCTTCCCAGCAGTGCTGTGTTTCAGGAGAGTGTGATTTGACTGGCAGAGACTCCACAGGAAACTGTGGAGTATGTTTGCTTCCTGGGAAGGGGAGTTGCAGTCCTGAGGCTGGGATTTCCCTCCGACCGGGAATCCCAGCCATGTAGTGGAGTTTTCCCTTTAAGCAAGGTGGCAGGAGAGCAGGGATGGGTGGTCTATAATAATGAAGCAGCTTGTGAGCTCCTCCACTGCCGCTTCCCAGGAAGCAGCATTCTGGCACCACTGAAAAGGGCTGATGGGTACTGACCCAGCTCAAAATGAAACCTTTTTTTTCCCCCAGTTTTTTTGCTTACCCCGCCCCGCTAAAAAACCCGTCCTGGATGGATACACTGTTGGTTTATCAGTAAAAGCTGATACACATCAATACCTTGTAGCCTTATTTGCGTTTCATGGAAGGGGGTTACACCACTCAACCAATAGATACAAGGTATTTTCCGGGAAAAGTCACTGTAGCAGGTCTATAAATACAGCTATAGTTCTCCATCTCATTTTTGGAATACATACTTTATAGTCTTAGGAACTCATGGATGCTCACAGGTTTCTGTAGAAAACATATTTGTAGAATTTATGCTGCACTTCCTCTACACTTTTATCAAATTGAGGTGCTTATGCAGCACAATTGGATTAGATACAGACTTAAACAATCCTCCCATGACTGAATTCCACCTGACTATATCCATTTCACTCTTTCGGAGAGTCGGATTTGCCTGTCTTCCTGAGGCTGCCTGGTTGTTTCTCCAGGAGGGAATGGGAATAGACTGGGCTTAGGCTTTGTGTTTGCTCTCTGCCCAAGGAAGAGTTTTGTGTGCTGCAGAAGACCCAAAGCTCTGTTGCCAAAACTGATTTCTTCTTCATCTCTAGTTTTGTGCATTAGCAAAGAAGTCTCCAAGGACAAACCACTGGATTTCCAGCATGACTTTCCCCTGTTCTTTGCCAGCACTAAGGCAAATCTATTTTAACCTTTGTTGGTTTTCTTTTTCCTTCTTAGTGATCAACCAGCACCTACAGGAATTTCAGACAAAGCAAGATCTGAAACTTTATGATTCTGCCTGACATTATGCTCTACCTACAAACACCTGCAGCAGGTGACGCAGGAGCATGTCCAGGTGGGTTTGGAGTGGCCCCAGAGAGGGAGACTCCAGGCCTTCCCTGGGCAGCAACTCCAGGGCTCTGCCACCCTCAGTGTACAGAAATTCTTCCTCACGCTGAGGTGGAACTTCTTGTGCTTGGTTTATGTCCATTGCTCCTTGTCCTGTCCCCAGGCACCACTGAAAAGAGCATGGCACCATCTCGACACCTATCTTTGAGATACTTGTATGTATTGAAGAGATCCCCTTTCAGTCCTCTCTTGTGCCAATGGCGAAATTCCTGTGTCAAGAAGGGAGCCAGCACCAAGGCCAGATCTGACAGGAAGCTGTTCAGTTCTTGCAGCCGCACTACTTTGTTAGCGGTTTAGGTCATGTGTGTCCTTTGTCCCCCAGATTGGTCCCTTGGGAGGTCATCTGGGCTCCAGAGCTGGTGGCACACAAACCTCAGCAGGTAGGCACGGTGCAGCCATGCTTTTCCCTGCGTCCTAGCTGTGCTGGTCCTGACAGCTTTCCTGACACAGGTTAATGAAGCACCTCTGCATGTGAGCTGTGAAATTACCCTCAGTTAACCCTTTAACAGCCCCAGTGCCCTGTGGAAAACCCCAAGGCATTTGGCTGATGGGTGTTTGCCTTGAGCTTGTAGCTGAAAGGAGGGGAAGGACAGATTGAGGCTTACACATCCCAGGTGAGTTGGGGCAGAGCCAGTAGTGCAGGCCAGGCCTGCACTGCCCCTGCCTTTTGTATCTTTTGGGTACAAAAGTTCACAGTCTGCTTTTCATTATTTTCCTCTTTGCTGCTTAACCATGGATTAATTTTCTATTGCACTGTGGCTCCTGAAGGCAGCATACTGCTAGCATTAAAAATAAAAATAAATCCATGCATCCATGCTGGTGTTTTACACCCAGGAAAATGCCTCGGGTGCCAGACTGAATGGCACTGAAACTGCACCACAGCTGTGAGAATGTGTCCTGCTGCCCTTTCCAAGCACTCAGGGATAACAGGCACTTGTGCTTAGTCTGTGTGTATGCTGGATGGCCCAAGGCAGTTTTTGTGGCTCTTTGTGTGCAGCAGGTGTCATTAAAAACTCAGCGTTTGACACCCTGCCTAGGCTGGACCTAGTGGTTAAAACTCTCAGGTGCAGAGGGATCAGGACTGGCCTGGTGTGATGGACTTAGCTTTTCTTTCTGCTCCAAAAAGGAGCAGAAAGATTTGAAGAGAGATGTGAATGTCCTTTCTTTGGTTAGAGATATTGATCATGAAATATGTTACATCAACATGTCTGTGCCAGTCTGACACATCAAATTTGATTGGAAAATATTTTCTACGGATGTTTTATCCCAACCTCTACTTCTACCACCTTAATAGTGGGGATGGGGGAAGTGAAAAATGGTAAAAGTGCGAACATCTTACAGGGCAGGGTAGGCCAGCCAGTGTTTCTTCTTTCATTTTTTCTTTAAAACATGGCTTTTCCCACTGTCAGGTTACCTACAAGACCAGCAATCCCAAACCTGCTTAGTTTCTATATAGGCTGACTCAAGAAACATGGTAAAAAACAGTGTGGCAGCAGCTACAAGTCTGAGTCAGAAAACTTGGTAAAATCCAGTATTAAGACATAAAATGAGCAGTGCACATCTTCCTCTGTATAACAGATATGAACTGTCTTTGAACAGCTGCAAATCCAGATGAGCTTGATCCTTTCCCCTCTTCATGAGGGAGGGAGGAGAGGGGTGTGCTGATCTTTTCTCTGTAGGTGCAAGGGAATGGCTTAAAGCTGCATTAGGGGAGGTTCAGGCTGCATGTCAGGGAAATGTTCTTCCCTGAGAAGGTGGTCTGGCAGTGAAAGCTCCCCAGGGAAGTGGCAGCAGGCCTGATGGTGTGCATGGAGCACTTGGATAACACTTAGATACACGGGTTAATTTTTAAGCTGTCCTATATGAAGTCAGTCATTGGACTTGATGATCCTCATGGGTCCCTCCCAGCTTAGGATGTTCTGTGCAGTTGAGTGCACTTTGAATAACCAAACAATTCACCCAGAAAGAACTAAGGTGTGCAGTGGAGTTTGTTGTGGCTGACTCAAAAATTACTTATCTCCACATAAACCCCAGCTGTTGGGATATCAAGCAGCAGGAAATGGGTCCAAAGCGTTCACTGGCAGCTTTGCCATCTTTCCTTGCACTGATGTCTTGTTTCTAGCTTGGATTAATTTCTCACCCATTCTTTCTACTGAGCGCATGGAGATTACAGAACCATATTCTCATTATTAGTAATTACTACTAGATTCATAACTAGTAGAGATAGAAAAATCCTCACTCTGAGTAACGTACACATTAAGAGGACTAAAAAGATAAAATTTGAGTGACAAAGATTATAAATCTTGTTTTCCATGGATGAGACAAAAGACAGCAAAATCAGTTGATTTTTCCCCTTCCCAAAATCATATGGATAGTGAATGATTTTTTTATTAATGGCTTTGGATGCCTAACCAGATTTCTGAAAGGTCCAAACTTCCCTCAGGCTCTTAGTACTTTGTCTAAAAAGCATGTTTTGAAGAATTTTCAATCTGATTTTTGTAGGTCTCTATATTTTTTTGTACTTCATTAACCACCACGAAATGCTCATGTCTGACAATGAACCAAAATTGTCAACTTCTGTTAAACATCAGAGCTCTCAAATATAGGAAGAATCCTAAGTCTGCTCAAAGTTGGAACACAGTTAAATGCTGGACACAATATCTGAGTTGCCACCTGGAAAAGCAATCAAGAATGTCGCTTTCTGAGTGCAAATCCAACTCCCTCTGTTCAAGTACATGAAAGCAGTACCTTGAAATTACTCTGAAGCTATAGTTATGTCATGAAAATGGAACATAAATTCCTCAGTTAATCTAGGTGGTCAATTGGTGTGAGATTTCATGTAAGCTTAGTTTTAATGCCCTTTGGCACTTGTTTTGCAGTTTGGATTTTTTTGAGGTTTTTTCTTTCTTCTTTTAAGGCTCTTACAGCAAATATTTGAAATCAGATGCTGTGTGAAATTCAACCCCTTCTGGGTTTAAATTCATATATGCATCTACACAGGGATTTTTTTTTGGTGGACTACAACTATATAGTAATACATAGTCAATTAAAACAGGTAATTGTCCTGGATGCTGAGTTTTTATGGTTTAACAGCTGATTTAAGACTGAAATTGGATTTCCTTCCACTTCTAGCCATTATCCATGGTGTAACTAAGCAACACCACCCTCATGTTCTTGATGGGGCTGAGTGCACAGAGGTCTTGCTGAGTGGGATAGGCATAACTACACCCCTCTTTAACGGGTAAACCTTGGCTTTCACAGCAGTGATTTCCTGCTGGTGCTGCTGGTGCTGTAGATGCAGAAGCATTGATCTGGAGCTCTGTGGAGGTGCATTTTTCATTCCGATCTATGCCTTTTCTGGCAAAGCCTCCTTTTTTTTTCTCTTACATGTCTCCTCCTCAATCACCTCTTTCCAAAACTACATTTCTGAGTACAATTTACTCCTGCAGCAGATGTAGCAGAGCTGGAGGAAGAAAACCAACCTAATACAGGTTTGCACATCAAATGGGGCAGATTTAAGGCTGATGTGGCTGTAAGTGTTTCTCATATGGGCAAAGGAGCTGGTGAAGGGTCTGGAGCACAAATCTTATGAGAGGAAGCTGAGGGAGCTCAGGGGGTGGGGCTCAGCCTGAAGAAAGGGAGACTCAAGGGGGACTTTCTGACTCTCCACGACTCCCTGACAAGAGGGTGCAGCCAGATGGGGGTCAGGCTCTGCTTCCAGGCAACCAGTGACAGGACAAGAATAAATGACCCCAGGCGGTCATTTGCACCAGGGAAGATTTAGACTGTATATTAGGAAAAAATTCTTTTCTGAAAGGGTTGTCAGGCCCTGGAACAGGCTGCCTGGGGAAGTGGTGGGATCACTGTCCCTGGAAGTGTTTGAAAATGTCCACTGAAGGTTGCCTCAACAGAGTGCTTGGCAGGCAGATTAAAAACTTAACTTTAAAGACTGTTGAGGGATATCAGTCCAAAGTGCTAAAGAAAAGCCATGTGTTGCTTCCTGAGAATGAGGATGGATATCCAAGGGTGACCATGAAGCCTTGGCACTGCAAGGGTTTGAAGGCTGTGCCTCTCCCCCCAGAAAGAGCATTTAGGGAAATTTAATTGTGTATCTCCTTGCACTGGAGTCAGTGGTGGCATTCCCAGGCTCAGGAGCTGCTTATGTACTGTGGAATGATACCCAGAATTCATCCTCAAGGGCCTGCCTTAAAAGAGGGAAGGGTGTACTCTACTAAATATCAGTGGGATCCACAGAAGAGGTCAGGCTAAGACAAAACACATTCCCAGGATAAGGTCTATCTGTCTGAAATTCTGACCTGAGTTTTCTAAGCCCAGTAAATAGATACCAATGCAAAATTCCATGCTGGCTAAATGGATTTCAGTTCATTTTCTGCTATGAAAGAATTTAGATTTTAACAATAGCTGTCACCCTCAATATAATACAGAAATAGTTTAGTAATACAGGCCTTAAAACACTACTCTGATAAATATTTATATTACTTATTTTAAGTTAAAAGCTTGGTTATGAATTGTTTTCATTCCAGCAATATAAACATCCTTCTAAAGTCTGCACTATAATGTTGAGATTGAAGTCGCTTTCCCTATATGCCTTCTCTTATTTTATCAGTGCAAAAATATTCCTTAGTGGAGTCTGCTAAAAGTATTTCACTGTGCACATGACCTTCTTTTCTGTACAATACAGAAGGGAAAAGTAATGTTAGATACTTTTCTGCAATCAGCAAAACAGCATCAGTTCTTTGTCTGTCAGATGTTAGTTTAGCTTAAACAGAAATTTGAATACATAAACATAAAACACAGGTCTTCTATGCAAGGGGCATTTTCCTGGTGATAAGTGGATTTTGGATATTGTTTAGTTCATGTTTTTATGCTTATTTGATAAAGGAAAGATTTATAAAATGAGAAACAAAAGCTATTTAAGGTGTGTGAAGCGAGGTACCAGCACAAATAACCTCAACTCTGAACTGACAAGCAGTAATGGATAGGTAACTGGATATGGGGTTTGAACTGGAATCCCAGCCTTAGTCTTGTAGCGAAAGAGAAGGATTTGAATGATGGCAGCAGAATGCAAGCCTCCCAGTATCATCAGTCTGAAGTGGCTGTAGAAATTCAGGCAGTCATTTAATAAAAACACCTCTTTTACTATGGAGGCTGTAAATTATACAAGCCTGTCAAGTTATAGCTCTGCCTTTGTGCCCATCACGATTCTAAAGTTCTCAGTCCATAATTTAGTAAAGGATTAAAGTTCTGCAATGCTCTGCTGTTTTACAATGTTTTGGTGATAATAAGATTACCTCAGCCTCCCTCTCTCATGTGAAAATGTCTCTAAAGAGACATACCATATTTGAAGGTGGGGTTTTCTCACACACAGATGCATATATTTAAGAGGCAGAAAATGCCGCTGGTCTGGGCTAGCCAGCTGTCCACCAGGGTATCTGGACAGCAGCCTGACGGCGGCTACAAAGAGTGTCCCTGATCCGAGCAGGTACGCTGCTGTCGGGCCCTTACGTCCCTTGCCACAGGCTGTGTCAGGTAGATCCTGTAGAGGTAGATCCTGTAGCTGTTAGCACTGGAGAAATCTGGGGCGGGGAATCTTCAGCCAAGGAATAAAGAGATATAGTAACATACAGCTACCTGCACTCCAGGCATCCAAGGTCTGAAGACCTGGAGCATCAGACTTTTATTGTACATGACACAACCAATCAGCAATGATCCCAGGGGAGGAACCAGGGAGGGACAAGGGGACAGGGACCAACTAGGAAGGGAAAGGGGAGGAGAAGGGAATATAGACAAGGGATCCAAACAATCATCGACCGAATAATACAGAACTTTCTAGAATTCAAGAATGATTGATGGGAGAGTGGCAGGTGGCCAGACAAATGGGCAAGAGGTGACCAACCCCTAGGAGACCCAGCCCCCTTCGGGAGCAAACCACTCTAAACTCCACCCCAGGGGTGGCTTCAGTCCTGGGACTGCTTAATCCAAAGTCTCCTGCAGGGGGAAAGGATTTCAGGGATTTGAACCACCGCTACAAGAAAATACATGACAGTGGTGTCTGGCATCAAACTGTTATTGTGGGGCTGGAGATGCCTCATTACTCATGGATGCTGAAGGCATGCAGCTGATGTATGGATTTGCACTGTACAAGTGCTATTGAGTCTTTAAGGTCATGTCAGCAAGGTTTCTGTTTATTAAAAGAAAGGTTTCAAAAAGAGTTTTTAAAAAGCTTGGGAAACATCAGAGGACCTGTTCCTATTTTAATTACCAGGGATAATTACTGGATAAACCTCAGGAGGACAAAAATACTACCAGTGTTGTTCATCAGCAAGTCAGAGCAAAATATATTTTCTATCTGAATTAAACCATGCTTTTAGAGGCCTGGTGTCAGTGGGTATTCTGGAGATGGCAGAAAGTTACCCATGCTCTGCTGGTGGTCTGGAAATTCCCTATTTTCAGCAGTAGGAAGCTCTGATTTCTCTCATTTTCTGCCTTAGCACATCAGGTCTTCAGTTTGCCACTGGGCTTAGAACTTGGCTGCTGTGGCTTTTCGGGTGAGGGGACATCTTATTTTTGAAAACAAAATGGAAAAATATTCCCCATACAAGTTTGTGGTTTGGGTTTTTTTTCGAAGATGGCACCATGAAGCCACCCAGATATATGGCAGAGGTCTTGTGGAGGACAAATTAGTCAGCAAAAGTGCTGGAGAGTCAGGCAAAGATGCATGGAAGAAAAAATTTGTCGTATGCTGCTTCAGTATTCCTCTGATTATCTCTACAATATACCAGACATACTCAGGTTTCGATTTCCTTGCAAAAACTCATGTTAGTAGCATTTGCTTGAATTATTTAAGAACAGGAGAGGATTCTAAAAGACATCAAAGCCTGAGTCCTCACCTAAAGTCAGCCTACAGCCTTGTATTATAGAGGGAAAAAAGGCCACAAAAAAAGACATTAAATTCTTTATTGTCTAAGATCCAGGATCAGGCTGCTCCCCTGAAGTCAGTCATTATTTCAGCTGTGAATGGCCCCAGAATGTAATTCTGTCAGGAAGGCTTGACTGTCATGCATGGACATCTTGATCACGTCTCCCTTCCATTTCACCCTGTTGCTGCGAGGAGGAACTGAACAAGCAAGCTGACTCAGAGGAGGGTTAGATTGGATATCGGGAGAGGGTTCTTCCCCCAGAGGGTGGTGGGGCACTGAACAGGCTCCCCAGGGAATGATCACAGTCCCAATGCTGCCAGAGCTCCAGGAGCATTTGGACAGCGCTCTTAGGCACAGGGTGGGATTGTTGGGGTGTCTGTTCAAGGCCAGGAGTTAGACTTGACAATCCTTACTACTCAGCATATTCTGTGATTCCATAATTCTATGAAAGTGGTCACCTTTATTCCCCAGGACTCCCTCCAGGCTGGATCATCTAGATAAATGGGTAAAACCAGCTCAGTTTTGTATATTTCCTTGTCACCCTCGCCGACTCCCTGCTTCCCTCACACCAAATCTCTTGAACATTTTGTTCAGTCAGCCTCAAGTTTCCGAAAAGGACATTCTACCCTGAGTTAATATCAAGCCTGTGAAAGTTCAGGCTGATTATTTTTCCTCTAGAGAGGGAGTCAAAATTTGGCTTATAATGGAGGTCTTGATTCAAACAACAATGAAAGAATTTAGCATTTCTGACATCAGTGGGGTGGCGCAGGCGTGGAGTCGCATGCGAGCAGGCGGGGGGAGCTGGGCTCCTCTCTGCTCCACTGGTTTTGTGCAGGACTCTTTCACTGGTGGAGGTTTATCCAAACCCATCTAGACACATGTACATATTAATTCACTAACGCAAACCAGGCTACAAATAGGACCAAAACCTGCATTTAAATATCCCTACAAGCAGCCCCTCCACGACAAAAATCTTTCTCCAGCCCTGCTTAAGAGAAAGCCTGGGAGAGTTTATTTTCCTCAGGCTTTACAACTCACTGTTTTCCACAAAGGCACCCCTCTGCTTTTCCAAGAGTAAGGATAATTCTGTGGCTAGAGCATATGACTAGGACTTGGGGTTTTCTTCCCAGCTGTTGCACAGACTTCTTGTGTGTCCTTGAGTAAATCTGATTAATCTTGCTGCATATCTGTAAAATGGATGCATTGCTTTTTCTCCTCATTCACAGAAGTGATTGTGAGCCTATTAGACCTTTAAAAGTCAACTGAATAGAAACGGAAAGAAACAGACATGAAATTTTGTGTACAAGTGCTTATTGCAGAAATAATGGGTTTCTTTTTTGGTTTTTTTTTTGCCAGCACGTGTTTGACAGAGCTTATTAATCCTGTACAAGGTTGGGTGCAACATGTATATCTAGGAAGCTTATGTGGTTTTCCTTCCAAACTGAAGGGGATGTTTCTTGGAGTGAGTCCTATTTTTTAAAAAATGAAAATGAGAACACTAGAAGTTACTTTTTTAAATGAAAAGGAGAAATGCTCATTTTGTCAGTATCATGTATTATTTTTACCGGGTGAAGCAGTCCTTCCCAGCCAGCTATAAGCCACAGGTTTTATGGGGAAAACAATGCCATTGTGGCTGAGTGCAGGCACACTGAGAGCTGGGAAGTGACTGGAGATGGGAATATCCAGCTCCATCTCTGCATGCTGGCTCAGTGGTCAGGCAGGCAGGATTTTCCCATGATGTGGTGGAGTCCCCAGCCCTGGAGGTGTTCAGGAAATGTCTGGACGTGGCACTCAGTGCTCTGGGCTGGGTGTCAAGGTGGTGAAAGAGGCCAAAGGTTGGAGCTGATGATCTTGGAGGTCTTTTCCAACCTTAAGGATCCTGTGATTTGTTTTATCCTCAGGGTCAGTGTGCAGCCCTGTAACTCACCATCCACATCTGAATCCTGCTGTGAGGAGAGACAATTGACACCTTCCTGTGGTTGTCTGTCACACACACCATCCCTGTCCCTTGTACTTCACAAATATTGATGGAAACACCTCCAGGAAAAGGCATCTACCACCACAGGCATTTTCTGCCTGAGACTTGAAGTTACAAGTGTCTCCAGACATGTGGTGTCCTTTTAGGGTTAAACCCGTCTTGAATTGGAAGGAGCTACGTGTGTAGAAAAAGCAATATAGGATCAATATTTTCAACCCTTTGCACTTTAAAGAGTATAGCAACAGCAATTCATTGTGGGCCAGAGTTTTTTAACTGCCTGGTCAGCTTCTGTGCCTTGCTTCCAGCTGTTCATAATGTGATACCTTGGAGGAACTTGGTTTTTTGTGTGCTGAATATTCACAGATGAAAACGAATTTTTCTGAGAATGGGGTTTCTTTCAATTAATACAATATTAGGTTTTGAAAACAGTATGCAGAATTACTAGCTGAATTTAAATAACAATAAAGATAAAAAATTATGCAATCATCCAAAATTTCAATTTATATTTTCCCTTCAAATTCTTTTATAATAATTTTATCAGGTGTCATGTTACATTAGTAAAAAATGGGAACAGCTCAGTAGAATAGTGAGATTTTTTTTTTAAAGTTTTTAAAATTAATTTTTGAAAATTATAAACCACTTACAAAACCGCAAGTCTTAAATTTTGCATATTTGTGATAGTAAATTCCCATTAATTTTGTCAAACTCTGATCTGCACCCTGCACTTTAAAGCATAAGAAATATTATCAGTGCCAAAAGTTCAGGCTGCAAGTATTTACAGGAGTGGCTGAAAAAGGAGATTTAGGAAGAAGTTCAAGTTCTGTTCACATTTTTCAGTTTTCATTCATCTCCCATTACATTTCTAAGCTTTCTCATCAACAGTAAGCACAGATGATTCACTGAAAGAATACGCATGAGTTGCTTATGTCACCACATTTCTCCAGGAGCTGGAAATTTAAACAGAAGAGTACCATGGAGTCGTGATAAATCTGATGCATTGGCAAAGTTAATTCACTACAATGCATGCCTATCTCTGTTTTTAACAATTTAACTCAGAACTGTACAGAGATGTACAGAGATGATCCTGTTCCTGCTGACAGTGATTACAGCATTGTGCAGGAGCAAGACGGGAATATGGAGAAAGGCATGGAGCTGTGTCAGGGGAGGGTTAGCTTGAATATCAGGGAAAGGTTGTTGCCCCAGAGAATGGTGGGGCACTGAACAGGCTCCCCAGGGAATGGTCACAGCCTCAACGTTGCCAGAGCTCCAGGAGCTTTTGAACAAAACTCTCAGGCACAGGGTGGGATTGTTGGGGTGCCTGTGCAGGGTCAGGAGGACTTGTTGATCCTTGTAGGTCTTTTCCAACCCAGGATATTCTGTGATTATTTGATTTCAGGCATGGTTTTCTGACAAAAGTCCTGACTGACAAGTGTGTCATGGGTTAGATTCTGACTTCAAACTCAGGAGGTGATCTGCGTGCTTTGCATTCCCACAGGCTGCTTGTGTGAGCCTGGGCTTTCAGCTCTCTCAGGTGGTACCTTCCTGCTTTGCCTATGTGACAGCCTGGTCTCAGCTCTGGTCTCACAGTGGGTTTTCAGGATCATGGCAGCTCATTTTTGAACCATTCCGAGCTTTTTTGTCCTCTGAACGAGCCCAAACAGTAGCACCACATCCTCCTCTCAGACACTGACAGACACTGCTGATGTGTTGAGCCCAGATGTGCAAAGCTCACCACACCAGCAGATCCTTCATCCAGGTGGAGCCCCAGAGAGCCCATCTGGGAGTTGTAACACTCCCAGGGCCTTTTTCCAGCATCAGAGTCTTACAAAATTTTTGATTTTTCCTTATTTTGACAGCCAGGCCTGGGATCTGTTTTTTTCTTTATCAAGCAGGCTAGTAAATGGTGCTGCACTGCTAAATCTGTCTTATTCATCATCTTATGATTTTATCAGCCTGTTTTAACCCAGCCAAGTATATTTACCTGAAATCATGGAAGGAGTTTTGCAAATTCCCCTCCCCCCCTATTTTTATATTTTAAGTGACTGTCTAGCCAAGTTAATTTCCTCTCCTGTCTGAGCTCCTCTCTGAAATATATTATCCCACTTATTATAAGCCAATAGCACTGTGCTTTGCTTTTCTTCCACCCTCTCAGAAGAAGGAGCATGCAGGGGATGCTTGGATTAAGTGAGTAGGGCACCCCAGAGCTGGGATTCCTTATGAATGAGCTCACATCCTCTCTCCGTATGATAAGAGGAATGCCGTTTGCATCCCAGAGCTCACTGCATAAACACACACACACTTGGACAAGGGAGCATTTAGCCTAAGTGGAAACTGGGTTATCCAAAAGATCTCAGGGACAGGGGATCATCTGCCAGCCCTCTTCTCAGACAGGCTGCAGCCACTTCTTGGTGGCTATGGTCCCTCATTCCCAGTGAAATCCATCCCTCCCGGGAGGGGAAGGGCAGGAGGGGAGAGGAGATGACAGATCCCTGTTTGCATTCTTCAGAGGGAGCAGCTGCAATTGTCTTACTACAGTATGTCAACATAAAATTATGACAAATCAGGCCAGGATGGACCGGATGAAAACATTAAGGAGGAAGCAGAGTAGAGGGAAGTTGGAAAGAATGAATAACACCTAAAACTCAAGAGACTTTTACTATCCTGGTGGGAAATGCTTTTGGAAATGTAATAGGACTGTAATAGGACTGAAGTCTCTGGGTATGCCTAGAAATGACTCAAGGAGCATAGGTCTGTTTAAATCTGCCTCTAAAATATTTTTTTTTTTACATTCCATAGGAACCTTTCAAAAATTAACCTGAGAGCAGCTGGAAAAGGCTAGTCTGACACCTTTTCCTGTGAATGGGACACAGTCAGGATTCCTACAGCACCAGCTTAGCACCCAGCACTCTCACACTCTATGTGATGCCAGGCTTTGACCTTGGCAAAGGTAAGGAAAGCCCTCTGGCCTTCACAGTTACACAGTTTCCTTTCTTTCTTTATGTTTTCATATAAGGTAGTGCTATTTAGTAGCAATGCAAGAACCAAGAGCAAAGCTTCAGTTTCCTGTCTCCTTTCTATCTAATGGAAGTCCTTGAAATGGGATGCAATGAGTGTTTCCTTTATTAAAAACTGAGCCTTCTCCAACCCACACAGTTTCACAGCACTTGATAGAATGCACGTTTTTCCAGTTTCTTTTTTTTTTTAACAATGTCCGACAATTAAAAATAAGTCACTGAAGGGGCCATATTCAGCTTTAATGTAATTGGAAGCAGTTCCCTCTGGTTCCAGTAGGAGATGCATTTACTTTCACCAGGGCTGGATCTGCCAGCTTGCGGACACCTCAGATTTAGGATTGTCACCAGTGTCTGCTAAGAGTGGCTTATAAACTTCCTCAGGTTTGTGAGTCTAATAATTTAGTGCTGTGCTGCAAAAGAAAGAAGAGAAAAGGCGGCAAACACAGAATTTTCCCCCAAAAGCTGGCTTTCTTTCCCTCCACCCAGGTTATGCTGCCTCTCTGCCTGCCTGCAGCTGGTTGGCACCTTTAAGGAAGCTGCCATGTCACACCTTGCTGGAGCTGGGGAGAATGTGGTGGGTTTGCTCTGGAGGGTGGAGGGTGCATGAAAATATTTTCTGTGGTTTCAGTTTACATGTCTGCATGGAAAGTCTAGGGAAATGTATTAGGTCTGAATCCAGGAGGATCCACAGAAATTCACAGAGAGATTTCAAGAAAATGAGTGAAAAACCCCCAAAACCTTTTCAGGGGTACATATATTCCCAATAAGCTTTCAAAATCTGTAATAATTTTTTTTCTCTTAAATTCCAAAGGAGTTTTCCATAGGTTTGGTTCAAACCTCCCTTTTCCTAAACTCTAGACCTTACATTTAAATGGACAGAGAAGGCTTTGCTCTGTGCTCATTCATTGCGTCTTTCACCAGTGGCACTTTTCTAGGTGCTCTGAAACCCTTTTGCGCTTGCACTGCTCTTCTGAGACACTGGGAGTCCCCAGGCTTGGAGTCTGAGTGAAAGAGCTGCCCTTCCCCTTGTAATCTTAAAAACTTCAAGTAATGTGACAAACATACCCTGCAAGATCGTATCCTTCCTGTTGGGTTTGCTCCCATCAGGCTCAGTGCTCTGATGTAACTGTTTTGCAGATCCATGGCATCCATCCTCTCCTGGAGATCAGCACAGGAAGGACAGGGAGCTGCTGGAGCCAGTCCAGAGCAGGGACACCAAGGGGATCAGAGGGATGGAGCAGCTCTGCTGCGAGGAAAGGCTGAAGGAATTGAGATTGTTCAGCCTGGAGAAGAAAAGGCTTTGGGGTGACCTCATTGTGGCCTTACAGTGCCTGAGGGGAGCCCACAGGGAAGATGGAGAGAGACTCTTGACAAGGGCCTGGAGTGACAGGACAAAGGGGAATGGCTTCACATGGACAGAGAGTAGTTTTAGATTGGATATGAGGAAAAAATTGTTCCTGTGAGGGTGGTGAGGCCCTGGCACAGGTTTTCCAGAGAAGCTGTGGCTGCCCCATCCCTGGAAGTGTCCAAGGCCAGGTCGGATGGGGCTCTGAGCAATTTGGGACAGTGGCAGGGGGGTGGAATGAGGTGGTCTTTTAAGGTCCCTTCCAACCCAGGCCTTTCTATGATTCTTTCTCCCTGGCCTGAATGATACAGAAGCAGAAATGTGTGCTGGGATCTCAGCTGAAAATGCTGGAAGAATTGCAAGCTCTGAAAGGCAGGAGCTATGAAATGATCATATACAACCTATAGAAAGAACCTTGCAAAGAAGGATCTGGGTCAACATCACTTATAAAAGGTCAAGTCTCCTTAGTTTGACCTTATGGCCTGCCTTGGTACCAAAATCCAAAGGTTTTTGCACATGTCACCTCCCTAAACTGTTCCTGTATTTTACTCTGATGATTTAATGTCAAAATACACAAGACTAAAGACAGACCCATTACCCCACTGTGTACCCTAATTCTTGAACTTTTTCCCCATGTGCTCTTGTTCCAGAGCTGGGAATCTCCTTTGTTGTGTGGGGCTCAGCACCAGCAGGCAGAGTCATGGTACTTTTGCCATGAATTTGTTCTGCACACGAGTGGTAAATCCAGTGCAGGAGGGAGGTGCAGGAAAGGAACAAATGTACCGTGTATGAGAGGCAGTCAAAGGGCAGAGGCTTCATGTACCCACCTGAAGTCCCCTGATGCTGAATGAGGTACATAGGTGATCACAAAGAAAAGAGACCAAGCAGAATTGAAATCTCAAACTCAATCTCCAAAATACACCCTTGGCACAGTCCTGTGATGCAGTGTGAGATTGTTGTGGAACCACCCCCTCCCGACTGTTGGGAACTGAAGCACAGAAGCACTAAATGACTTGATCAGACATAGGAAACCTTGAGGTCCCAGTAGCTTTTTGTCCCTTTTGTAGAAGTCTCTGTCTGGTGCTTTACCATAAAACCAAGGCCCTTCTCAGAGCAGTTTTCCCAGGGCCTTGCACTATGTGTTGCTGACTTTTACTGTAACAAAGTTGGTTTAAAAATAATGATATTTTTCTTCTGAAAGTGTGACAGCAGCAGAGGGGAAGCCCTGCACATGTGTAGGTGAAGAAATGAGAATGTGCAACCAGAGAGTAGGTGTTTATTCTCTCACATTTTCTGTTTTTCTTAACACTACTAACCCCCCTTTACTTGAAAGCACTGAGTGCATCAGTATCTTTTACTTTCGCTTTGAATCACAAGTAATTTTAATCTGATTACAATCTCACCCACTGAATTCCACACCTTTGTGAGTAAATTCCTAGTTCCTAATGATCATAGAATATCCTGAGTTGGAAGGTACCCATAAGAATCATCAAGTCCAGCTCCTGGCCCTGCACAGCACCAACTCCTGTGCCTGACAGTGTTGTACAAGGCTGCTCTGGCAGCTCCCTGGGGAACCTGCTCAGTTCCCCACCACCCTCTGGGGGAAGAACCTTTTCCTAATATTCACCCTAACCCTCCCCTGGTACAGTCCAGTCATTCTCGGGTCCTGTCTGTGGTCACAGAGAGCAGAGATCAGGGCCTCCCTCTTCCCCTTCAGAGGAAGCTGTAGCTTCATGCCAGCTCCAACGAGACACAGCTCCTTCTCTCTTTATTTGTCACTCTGTCCCCATGACTAACTCTGACTTTTTGTTCCAGTCTTTATCTTGTCTGGTTCACTCCTGCGGTGTCTTTCTTGGTCTCCTGACCACTGTTTTCTGTTTTCCCCCTGTGCTGCAGTGACAGACAGACCTCCAAGCTGCCTCTAGAGACAGCTCTTGATGTGGCTCAGGTTGGTCAGCAGAAGCAGCCCTGGGGAAAGCTGGGGGTTGAGGAGGACCTTCTGTTCTCTTTGTGTCCCAGGTCTCAGGTGAGGGCTGTGAGGATTTGAATTTGGACTCTGAAATGTCACATCAGAAGTCACCACAAAGATACCTTTTTTCAGGCATGGTCGAGTCAATCTGCCTTTCCACTGCTTCATTCTTAGAATCAGTTAAACTATTTTTTGCTAGTGTTTAGGAAAAAACCAAACCAACAGTTTAACTCCAGGATATTCTTTTCCACTATGGACAAAGGTCTTGCACAGGTATCACATCAACTTATTAATGTGTATGAAATAATTCACTGAAAGTAAGGTCTTACCTGCTAACAGCACTTACAACAAATCACTTTTCTGACTGCAGAGCAAGTGTGTATCTTACTTCTGGCTGCCCCCAGATGCTCAAAGCATTTTTATGCCATATTTCCACAGGGTGCTATCTCTTCTGGTCACCTGTGGCAGTCTCCCGTTCCCATCACGAGGGGATAGTGCCAGCACGCATCCAAGAGTGCTGAAAGAATAACTTAATTATATTCTTACATATTTGAGAAGATCAGTATCTTCTGTTTTGAATGCTTTTAATCTTAATTCTTTCAAAGCACTGAAAAGTTTGATCAGGAGTGATGACATAATTTGTGCTCAGCTTCCAGTTTCTATTGTCTCTGTGACCACCTGATTATATGCTCTTTCTTGCTTGCAGCTGCACCTCTCCATCTTCTGTGGCGGAAACAGCTGCTACTTCTCTTTTCTGGGGCCAGGATGCTGGTAATTTGTGTCTCATTTGGTACATATTGAAATAAATTTGACACTCTAAGAAGGGTCCATCACCTTTGATAAGAGTTGAACTGAGCCAGCCTTCCTTCCTTCCTTCCTTCCTTCCTTCCTTCCTTCCTTCCTTCCTTCCTTCCTTCCTTCCATCCTTCCGGAATCCCTTCCTTCCTTCCTTCCGGAATCCCTTCCTTCCTTCCTTCCTTCCTTCCTTCCTTCCTTCCTTCCTTCCTTCCTTCCGGAATTCCTTCCTTCCCTTCCGGAATTCCTTCCTTCTTCCGGAATTCCTCCTTCCTTCGGATTCCTTCCTTCCGGAATTCCTTCCGGAATTCCTTCCGAATTACCTTCTTCCTTCCGGAATTCCTTTCTTCTTCCGGAATTCCTTCCTTCGCGGATTCTTCTTCCGGAATTCGCTTCCGGAATTTCCTTACTCCGGAATTCCTTCTTGCCGGAATTCCTTCGGAATTCCTTCCTTCCGGAATTCCTTCCTTCCTTCCGGAATTCCTTCCGGAATTCCTTCCGGAATTCCTTCCTTCCTTCCGGAATTCCTTCCTTCCGGAATTCCTTCCGGAATTCCTTCCTTCCTTCCGGAATTCCTTCCTTCCTTCTGGAATTCCTTCCTTCCGGAATTCCTTCCTTCCGGAATTCCTTCCGGAATTCCTTCTGGAATTCCTTCCTTCCTTCCGGAATTCCTTCCTTCCGGAATTCCTTCCTTCCTTCCGGAATTCCTTCCTTCCGGAATTCCTTCCTTCCTTCCTGCCTGCCTGCCTTCCTGCCTTCCTGCCTTCCTGCCTTCCTGCCTTCCTTCCTGCCTTCCTTCCTGCCTTCCTTCCTTCCTTCCTTCCTTCCTGCCTTCCTTCCTACCTTCCTGCCTGCCTCTCTGCCTTCCTTCCTGCCTTCTTTTCTTCCTGCCTGCCTTCCTGCCTTCCTTCCTGCCTGCCTGCCTTCCTACCTGCCTTCCTGCCTGCCTCTCTGCCTTCCTTCCTGCTTGCCTTCCTTTCTTCCTTCCTACCTTCCTGCTTGCCTTGCTGCCCTCCTGCCTGTCTTCCTTCCTGCCTGCCTTCCTGCCTCTCTGCCTTCCTTCCTGCCTTCCTTCCTGCTTGCCTTCCTGCCTTCCTGCCTTCCTTCCTTCCTACCTTCCTGCCCGCCTCACTGCCTTCCTTCCTGCCTTCCTGCCTGCCTGCTTTCCTGCCTGCCTTCCTTTTTGCCTCCCTCCCTCCCTCCCTCCATCCATCCATCCTTCCCAGCAGGTTGTGGCTTTCCTACTACAAAGAGTAATAAACATTTAAAAAAAAAGAGAGTGGTGTGGAAGGAATGTGCTTCAGTAAAAGAAAAGCAGAAATCCTTTTAGTTTTTCTCAAAACTGGCAAAAATTCCTTGTTTCTCCAAAATCCTCCCATTTCTGCCACAGACTCACAATCCCTATGTGCACTGTAGTGCAAACAGCAAGAATTTTGGGAGAAAGTATTTATTTTCTTCTTTTTTTTTTCTCTCATTCAACAGTGTTACATGATAGAGGAAGTCAGCTCCTTTGGGTTTTCTATGGCCTTCTTTCTAATCATAAGTCCTTTGAGAAATGTGGAGGACAGGCCAGCCTCTTCTCAGAAGTTATAGGAAATGGAGAGCAATTAAATCATAGGCTTTGCCCTGTCAGTAAAAATGTAAAAATGTCAAACATGAAAAAAACGCATTTCCGTATTGGGTGATGTGGGGGTTTTTTTCTCAGCTATAACTGCTGTAGCAGTATAAGAAAGCAACACAAGGTTTAGATTTGTCAAGCACATTTTTGCACTGTGTACATCACAACAAAAACCCCAGACCTGTCAACCCACCCCCAGGCCTTGAATTTTTGGTAGACTTTCTAGTAAAGTTCCCTCTATAGCCCTTAGGGGAGTCTTCAAGGGTGAGCTGATGAAGACATGCCTCTGGTACAATTTGCATTTTTACATCTTGAGCTCCACTGCCATCTCCTCTGAAATTTGTTCCATTAATGCTCCACTCAGTGGGAGCAAGGATAGCCCCAGTTCCCCCTGCCCTGGAGCAGTCCAGCTCCCCTCTGTCATGGCAGCTTTTCTTGTTGGTGGAATGCCACAGCACCAGCCTGACCCACTGCCCTCTCTGCCACACAGCCCAAAGTGTTATGCTTCTGATTGGAAACAATCCCAGTTGCCTTCATGCATTGCTTTTTTACTTCACTGGTGTCAAAGATCAGAGTAAAACCCTGAACAGGCCATGGCAACATCTCTTCTCTGTCTCTGTTCTTCAAAAAATTCAAAATCGGTTCCTAACTAGTTGTTGAGGCAAGCTGACAGCCCAGTGAGAGAAGTGGATGATACACCATCCTTGAGCAGTAAGAATTCAGTTCTAGCAGGAGAGCTTTCATTTTAGTGGCCATAGAGGATGGCTAAACCCCCGGTTTGGATGTGTTGTTTAGCTTTTAAAGGGGTAAAAATAGGCGAGGTAAATCTTACTAACTTTGAGTTGAAAGGTGCCAGACCTTGCCAGGGGTAAAAAGCTACTTCATAAGCACAAGGATGGCAGATTCTGGAGTGAGAGTGGGGGTGAGGGTGGTCTGGGCTGAAGAGACTTCAACCAACTAGAAGAGCATTTTCCATATGTCAGAGCAGAGGCTGCCAGCTTTGCTCCTGCTGAATGCTACCTTTCCCCATGATTACTCCTATTGATTTCCACAGCTCTGCACACAAGGAGCTAGACCAGACCTCGTGCTTCAACCCAGGAAAGGAGCCACCCACTGCTGAGCTACTGCTGGGACAGACCTGTCTCCTTGCTGCTCTGGGAAGGGAGCAAAGCATGACGGGTCTGGAGCTGGCACAGCACATGCCGCTCACTGCCAGATGCCTTGGGAAAGGAAATGAAGGATCCATCAAGTTCACCCTTCTTCCCTCTTGGGCTAAGGAAAGGGCATAGTCCACACAAGGCTATTATTCCCCTGTGTGTGAGAAGCAAGACACAGGACACGTTATGGCCCCTTACTCCTTGCATTGGCATGCTGACCATGATCTGGCCCGAAGTGAGGTGCTACTCTGCATGAAAAAGGGGCAGAGCCTGCCTTTCAGTGGTCAGAAGATTTTACATGGCCCAGCGCATGAGGTCAGTACAAGCCCCTTGAAGAAAGGTGTAGCGACAATGCATCCAGTGCATTTACTGGTGAACACAAAAGCCATTTACAAGAAGAGGGGAAAAAAAAAAAAAAAAACAAAAAGAAGGAAAAGAAAAAAGACATGCATTTATTCTCAGGGCAGAAAGGGTGTATATGCCATCGAGCACCCGCTGAAAGGCAAGAGGTTGGTCTGCCACAATGCACCATTTGCTGGAGGTTTCAGCCCCTCTATGATATTATGGCTGGTGTCTCAGAAACCTTGCCTTGCCTGCCAATGTAATTGGCATGGCCTGGATGCTTTTGATGGAGTCTTAGCTGCTGCCCAGCAAATTTGCTGAATGATTCTGTGGGACCTGTGGGTGTGCAAAGCCCCCATATTCTGCACTGACCTGCCCCTCTGGCTTGCTCGTCATGTGATTTACACTAACTAGCACTGTCCTTGTAACGCTAAGGTAAGAAGTGAAACCCCTTTCTTTTTCCCTTAATTGTTCCACTGATTTTACAGTTACCAAGTTACCTCATCACTCTTGTTAATTCTTTCTTCCTTTTGAGCTGCCAGTTAGTAATCAATTATTACCCTTGTCATTCATGCTGCAGCACAGCAGCTGGTCACAAGAAGCCTCTGTTTCATTGGGCTGGAGCCAATCAAATCTCTCCAGCTGTCCCTTGTTTCTCTGAATCATAATGTACAGTACTTGTTGTTTTACAACTTCCTTTACCAGACTGCTCTAAAAAAAAATTAAATAAAGAAAAGGTTTTGCTCCTAGTTCTACCCTCATGGCACACTTGGCTGCTGGAGGTTAAACTAAACTCCCCGGCACTGTATTTTTATGAGGGGTGGGGGAAATACTCTGCTAACACTAGCACAACAGATATTTCTGTCATATTCTCTGTTTTATGCAATGACTGCATTGATATAAAGACTGCTGATAGATCAAAGGTTTCACTTGTAAAACGATATGAAAGGCAGAGACATTAACATCCATCAAGGTCCTGTTAGGATTTGCAGAACAGGGGTTCTGGGCCTCCCAAGTGAAACCTAGCAGGAAGGTCTGCGAGCCTGCATAGCAAATGAAAAGAAAACAAGAGAGGGCACACAGAATATTGGAGAAGGTAGTGACCCACAAAATAGTAGCAATTCGAGCTGTAAGGCACCCTGATTGAATTGCGGTGGAGGCAAACACTCCCAGGCTTGCCGGTCTTGTTCCGAGGCAATGTGCTCTGAGCTATCAGCTGGGCTTTCAGAGTGGCAAACAACAGTACCACCAGCTTGCCTGGCTGCCTTTGTTCCCAGCTCCCACTGCTTGCTGTGGAGATAAGAAACCTCACGAAAATAGCCAATATGCGAAGTCCTGGGGAGAAGCTGCTGGTTTTGGGGAATCCATTTTATCATCCTGTAACTTGCCTTCCTCTCTGTACAATTTAATCAAAAAGAAGAAATCTATTTCACAAATCTGCTACTGATGTGGGTATTTTGGTTGCCTTCAGCCAATAGTCACAGGAATAAAAGTTTGGGATATATATTTCCCAGTTACTTCTTTTCCTCTCTCATCTGTCCCAAGGAACCAGTTTCACGGGAGCACTAAGCAACAAATTAAAGCATGGTCTAACCCCCACTAATTACTACCTGTTGCAAGAATTTGTCCCCCTGATGCTTAGAAACACAATTAGTGTTAACTGTGTGATGTCCACCAGTGAATTATGTAAAAGTATGTAGGTTTTATTGCTGCTGCAGCTGAAACCAATAAACTCCACTCTGCCAAACTGAGCACAAAAAGTATTTTACAAGGGCTGTCAGTGAATGTTTGCCATGGGCTTGGTAAGAGTTTTCATCAAAATTTTGAGCTGTAGAGAGGTTAAAAGAAACGCAATGCAATCACCTGTATTCCATGTGACAAATCTACTGCTTTGGCTTCCCAGCCCTCTGTGTCAAAGCGCCTGGGTGCTGATGGTGTGACAGCGGTCTTCATACTGACACAGGAGTCTTGGAAAGGCCAGCAGCATGGGATGCAGTGCTGTGCAGGTGTATCACACTGAGATAAGGGAGCACAGGTATCAGGCCAGGTGTAGATCCTAAGGAACCGTAAAACACAATCACAGAATCACTTAGTTTAGAAAAGATCTTCAGGTTCATCAAATCACCACTGTGTCAACCAGACCTGAGCACTCAGTGACACATCCTGTCATGTCTTGAACAGCTCCAGGGATAGTGACTCCACCACCTCCCTGGGCAGCCCCTTCCAAAGTTTATCAACCCTTTCAATGAAGAAATTCTTTCTGATGTCCAACCTGAACCTCCTCTGGTGCAACTTGAGGCCATTTCCCTTTGTTTTATTGCTGGATTCCTGGGAGCAGAGCCTGATCCCCACCTGGCACCCACCTGTCAGAGAGCTGAGGAGAGCAAGAAGGTCTCACCTAAACCTCCTTTTTTTCTTGCCCTAAACACCTCCAGTCCCCTCAGCTACTCCACATATGACTTATTCTCTAGGAAAAGGGTAATTTCAGCCTCCCCTTCAGTTCTAGCAACTCTGCTCAGAGGAGCGAATGTCTCTGATGTGAAGGTTGTTTTGGCTGACTACTGTGACAGGTAGGCTGCTCTGGGATCCCTAAGAGCCCCCAAGGCTGCTTTGATGATGTCCATATGGCCCAGCCCAGTGCTGTGCTTAAGGCAGGGCATTTTGTCATTGTGCACTTTCAGGGTGGGATTAGCTCTTGGTCAGGGGCCAGCACCCGGGTGTGCTCTGCTGGTGTTGTCCTGGTTTGCCATCAGTGCCCTGCTTGGACACGGAGACTGCTGGGGTGTGGTGCTGTTCAACACACTCGCAGGTGTGACTGGCTGTCAAGGAAGAGACAAGCTCAGGAGTCCCCTTCAAAGAGCAAAAGTTTTCAAAGAAAAGGCATTTTTCATTTTTCAGAGAAAGTGGCCTTTTCCATGGGTAGATTTGGGATCTGATGCCATGAAATCCTGTAGGCACAGAGCTGACACAGATATGCCCCAACTGTCAACTCTGAGGGTTTTCCAAGTTTTCTTGCCTCCCAGCACATTCTCTAAGCTTCACCTAACAGAATTAGTCCTTAAAACCAGTGAGGAGAAGCATGTGATGAGGAAAGAGGGAGAGCTCTGTGGTTCTGGTGTTCCACACTGTCCTAGAAGAACTGTTGGTCAGACTCCATAACCTCCATCACTGAGGACATGGCAAGTTTGCACTGAATATTTGATTGATCTCCATGCTGTAAAAAAGGAAGTCTTTTGAAACAGATTAATCTTACAAGTGTATTTTGGAGTTATTTAACTTCGAGGAATCAAAAATAAGCATTTAATTTTTTATATGCTTCTCTAAATGACAAAAGTAAAACTCATTTTAAAGGGATAAAATAGCATTTGTTCCAGTATAGAAGAAGTTTGATCTTACTAAAACACTCCAAGACTCCGTTTTTTTTTTTAAATCCATCCCTTTGCATTGCATTTAAGATTCTTCCTTTGCTGTGTGATTGTGTCCGTACACATTATTTAATGGTCACATGAAATGGTGAACTGCATCTTGCTACACTTGCTACAGTACAGCAAAAATTTTCACCGTGAAATGTGAAAAGTATTTCATAAATATAATAGAATATGCATCTGAATATATCACAGATACATTTGGAATTAATGAACTACCATTAGCAGGTCTACTGGAATAAAAGTATTTGGTGTTTCTTAGGTTACAGAGAGGAAGAGAAGAAAAGAGAAGAAAACCATCTACACTTCACTTCCTGCACAGATCTGATGGAGAAGACTGTAAATTTTCTTTGTCTTCTCTGTCCCAAGCAAAAGATGGGCTTCAGATCTAGTTCACAACCCTGTTATTCTGGGATTCACAGCAGTTTAGGACCACTGAATCAGGCATTCTTTCATCTCTGGAATGTCTCTACCCCAAGCTGCCTGGTACCAACAGAGTCACAGCTGAAAGAAAAACCTTCCAGGAGCCAAGGAAGGAGAAGTTTATATGATTTGCAGAAAAAGTCTTATACAATTTCACATTTCTCTGGAAATTCAAGTCAGGATTTAGCTCCCCTGCCATCAAGTGTCCAGGTGAGACTGCACACTGGAGCTATGGATGCCTAAAGGAAATAGTGAGAATGACAGTGGTCTTGCTTGTCTTTAGGCATCTCCATCTGAGCTTGCTGTGTAGGCTTCCCTTGGAGCCACTGAATCACAGAATCACAGAGTGGTTTGGGTTGGAAAGGATTTTCAAGATCATCCCATTCCAATCCTCTGTCATGGGCAAGGTCACGAGTCAATGGACAGACATGGACTCCTAGTTTGGGTGTTTTGATCTCTCTTAGATGTCCTTGCTCTGAAAGGAAAAACTGTCTCCATTACTCAGCTCATCTGAAATTATGGATTTCTGGTGTAGTTTAATACTACGATGAATCTTGCTCTAGGATTTGTGACATCAGGTCACAAATATCCCTCCACAAGACACTAAGGTCAGTGTTGTATCATCTCACCTCATTAGTTCAAGCTGTTGAGAGGTCAGTCCTGTACCAGCAGGGTTTATGTTGTATCAGGTGTTCTGCACTGCTGCTGTCCAGCTTTGTGTGAGATCATGCACCTGTTATGTCTCCCCAGCAATGTACAAGCCCAGATGCTTCTTAAAGCAGTGATGCCCTGAGGAATGGCAACACCAAACCTGACCTTGGATTTTTTGAAGCAACTCTATGGTTCTAATGCTACAGTTCAACTTTTGCTGTTTGTGTGGCACTTACTTTGCAAGTAATCTGCCTTGAAAGAGAGCGATTTTGTGGGATTACTGAATATAAACTTCCGCACTCAAGAGTTTTATTCTGTTCAGCTTGATTCCTATAGCAATACCTTTTGCTTTCTTCAACTAATACCCCCACTACAAAATCTCGATTTCCAGGAACTTTGCCCTTCCCTCTCCTCTGGAATCAGAGGTTTGTGGGTTAATAGCTTCCTGGATACATAGCCTGCCTTACACACTTTGCAAATTAAAGACAACATCCCACTGAAACAAAGTTCAAGTCTGATAAAAACACAAAGGAAAATACAGAACAGGGCACTACCCAGATGTGGGATACTGGACTAATTTCTCATCTTCACTGGACTTTGTGCTGTGGAAATTAGAGTGCTGGTGATCATGGGAAAAGTGCTACTGGCTTTCTCGTCATAATAAGCTAGTCTTTTCAATATAGTCTGGTGGCTCATTCACTTTATAGCTACAGTTGTCTATTCAGTTTGATCAGCCACTTGGAATTCCCAAGTGTCAGCTGCACAGTTTAAAAACTGCCTTCCAAAGGATAATTATGCAGACCTATTTTTAGATTCCTAAGTACCTACTTTTAGAAGCAGAATTGTGGATGTAGGCACCCATCTTAGAAGTGTAGCCCACAGCAATGCATTGCTACCCAGACTCCAGACTTGGAGGCTGAGCTAGAAGGATGACACTGTGTGTTTGTCCTGTCAGTGCCTCTCCATGGCTTGCCTACTGCCAAAGACTTTACACACTTCCATAAAAAATGTCTCCACAACAACTGGGATGAGGCAATATCAGCCCTCAAATTGATGGTTGTAGTTTGGTGAGAAATCTACCCCTCTGCATTCCATTTTCCATCTTGCTTTGGTCTGTGGTCACCCAACCATGCTTGTCCACGATTACTGGACAAGCCATACTAATTAGAAGTATTTCAGATTTACCAGATCTCCTTGAATTTGCTGCAAACGCCACCTACAAGGAACAGAGAGAAGCACATTGTAGGAAACCCAAATTTGGCACTTGATTAGAGCTTTGGAGCATTGAAAAACTAGAAAAAAGACAAGATCCCAATTTCAGAGCATCCCTGACTCAGTTCATAACTTTAGGTGTCCTCGAGGATTTTCTCCAGACTGCAATGACCAATTTTCATTGGGCCACTCTGCAGAGTGAGTTCTCACTGAGGTTTTCCTTAGCTGCAGAAATCTCCAGGACCACCCAGGGTCTCTTCATTCACCCAGGGTCATGTCATATCTTAATGGTTATCTTGCACAGTTAAGCTTTAGGTCTGCTGGACACAAGTGAGGCTTTGTGAAGCTACCTACACCTTTTCTGTACCCTAGTTCATACACTGGGGCATTTTTTCTCCCCCTTTATACAGGCACCTACAATTACCATTTCCAATTTGTGGTTACTCAGTGAGATTTCTAGAGAAAATCCTTAATTTCACTAGTCCTGGAAGCATCCTTACCTGTAATTCTCCCTTTAAGGGCATCCCCATTGCTTGACTGGTCCCACCATAGAATCAGTAGCTGCCCAGGCAGTGTTTGGCTCGACAGACATTTAAAAGCAGCCAGCACTGCTGCCTAAAGGAACAGCCCCATTCTTGCTCTATGTCTGCTGGCCACTCTTTTTCTCTGGTATGGATTAGTAGGGAGAAAAATTGACTTAAATATATTAAAACAAAACAGCATTTTTTTTCAGTTCCCCAAGACATTTCACGTGGCTGCAGAAAGACCCAATGCTAGCAGAAGGGAGGAGTGGTAGAGATCAGATCTGCTGCTTCCAGTGTTGTCAGCCTCAAGGATTTGTAGAACTGCAACTTAAAGGAAAATATTTGCAAAAAGTACTATAAAATATTGGGAAATTATTGTTGCAAAATATTGTAAAATTACTTTGCATCTCATGGCTGTCCTGACTTCTTGTATGCAGTGCTTTTTGTTGGGACACTTCCTTTATTTTTCTGGACCATAAAGATATTTGTAGGTGTTGATCACATTCTTAGCTGCAAGATTGGAGGCTGCAAAGATTTCTGCTGTGAATAAGAGGAATTTATTTTGTGTTCAATAATTTCTAGTGCAGATTTGAGGGGTTCCATACAAAAGTCTTCCAGCTGATGAATCACATAAGGACAAGTAAGATTTTCCTTTCCTTCCAGACTGGAAATCTCTTTTTGTCTCTGGCAAATAGCTCTTATTATTAATAAAGACCCATCAGAGATTTTAATCTAAACCCCAAACATATATCCTCACTAAGAAGAAGTTCTTCCCTGTGAGGATGGAGAGGTCCTGGCACAGGTTGCCTGGAGAAGCTGTCAATGTCCCATCCATGGAAGTGTCCCAGGCCAGGCTTGGATGGGGTTCTGAGAATCCTGGGATAGTGGAAGGTGTCCCTGGGATACTGGCAGGGGGTGGGACTGCATGACCTTTAAGGTTCTTTCCAACCCAAACCATTCAGTGATTCTGTGATTAGACCTCCATAGTGATGTCTGTCAGAACCATCCCTTCCCTTGGGGGACATTTAACTCAATTAATGTGAAAGTCTTGTCCTCCAAACTGCAGCCGACACTCAGGTGACACCTATAACTGGACGATCTTTACTTTGTTTAATTATTTTACATCCTCTATTTGTTGGAAATTATAATGGTTGAAGATGTGATCAAAACATGAATACAATGGTGGTGCTCTTTCTGTAACGGTGGAATTCTCAAGTTTCTGTTTCCCTACTGGAAGAAGGAAAACAGCACAAATTCTCACGCTGCCTGGTTATTTCAAATTTGATGCTGCTTTGGAGTGTTTTTCCTGTGGCATCCCCTAATTTGGACCCTGCAGAACCAGATGTTTCCTTTTATGTTGCTACCAATCACAAGAAAGAAAAAGCAAAACTAATGTGCAAAAAATTTGGCAAGTGACAGCCTGAGTGCAGAATTTTGTAAGCTGAGCCTGTGAGCCTCATACTAAACTAGTTCCAAAACAGGATGTTGCAGTGCATGTCTAATATCCCTTTTCTACCACACCCCAGAGCAATTTCTCTTCCTGAGCTATGAATTACATTAAAAAGCTGCAATCAAACCTCACAAAGAAAGATTATATCTACTTCAACAAGCAGCAGGCACAGGTTCATCCATTTTGCTGGAAGAGATGAACACAAAGGTGTTGCACTTAGAGATGCTGTGCAGTGAAATCCCCCCCCCCATCCTTGCCTTCCAATGTCCTGACAGTTGTGTTACTACAGTGAGAAAAACAATCATCCTGTTTGTTAGTCATATCCAAAACTCAGACTTGCAGAGCAGAGTTATCCTTTCTCATTGCTGCTCCTATCACCTAAATAGAGCCAGGACAAAAATCAGATCTTAATCTGGTCAGTCATATGGCAATCCACGCCATCCTTGGTTATCAGTTCTTGTTCCCCAGCAGTGAATATGCCGTAGCTCATTCCACAACAATCTCAGTTTCAGGATATGGTTATTAGCAAAGTTTTGAGGGGTTTATTAACATTATCTCTTGGTCTATGGGATGTCACAATTTGTGTAGCTTGGGGAAAAACACTTAAAAAAACCTCCATACTTTGCACTTTTTCCAACAACAGGCTGCTATTTATTATTGGCAAGAACAGAGCATGGGCTTTAGAATTTAAGCAAAAAAGACCTCTGGCAATGAGGAAATGAGCCTAGACATTTTTCATGAATGGGGTAGAGCTGCTTAACTCTGACTGGCTTGTTTTCTTTTCTTCCTATTCACATCACTCAAGTCCCACCTTCCTGCCTTAAAAGGCATCTCGTTCCCTGGCAGCAAGACAAGTATCTGTTTGATGTCAGCACCCTTTTATTTGCTTAAAAGCATCTTTTTTCAAGGCAGTAAATTGAAAATGACTACCGCATCGAGAACTAGCCAATTTCCAGCACTCTCTGCAGAACTGCTCTGCTTTCACATTTGAGAGTTATCATTAATTTTCTAATGAATAATGAGATCAGAGAGCTTGTGTGCTGTATTATGTGTAGGAAAATGCTTATGTAAATCAGTATTGCTGTGGTAGCTTCCCAGGGGAATTTTAAGCTTATCATATCATTAAATCTGATAACAATTCATTTTTTAAAAAATAATGCAAGGGAAAAAAAAGGTCTATTCACTGCCTGTTTGTAATAATATCTTTATAATACGAAAGAGAAAGGAAGGCTGCAAGATTATATATGAGAAAATGCAATGAGAAATTCCTTAGGCTTTTCAAGCTGCACCCTGTGTGGAGGAAAAAAGCACTCACTGTATTTACACAGCTAAACCTTGTGAAATATGTTGATTGCAATGAGAACATTGTCATAGTTCAATATGAATTTCACTTTTCCAGGCTCCCTGCAACAGATTCCAAAGCTTTTCTAGCACTACACTTCAGGGACCTTAGGGGCACCATCCTCACGTTTCCCTTCTTCTTCCTTCCCATGTGAATAATGAGCTCAATGAAATTTTAACCTGTTTTTGGTGTCTTAGGGACAGGGGTGCTTATGAGTTGTACTGGGGCTAAAGACATCAGGATACTATTTTTCCAGCAGGACAGACAGCTGCTCCATGGATTCTAGTCATAATGTTTACTGGCTAGAAAACTTTTAATTAGTCTTCCTGTTTCCTTCCTCCCCTGCTTTTTGCTGAATATAAACAGCATTTGATTTGCCAGGACTGTGCAAGTTGCAGTGTATATTGTGCAAGCATCACCAGTGCCCCCACAAAGTCAAAAGTCTCAGTGTCCCTTTTCTTTCCTTGGGATGAACTCAGACAGAAATATGCATATTCTCATGCCTAGGTGTAGAGTGAGTTTAGATCAGATACTAGGAAAAAATTGTTCCCTGTGAGACTGCTGAGGCCTCGGCACAGGGTGCCCAGAGAAGCTATGGTGGACGATTGTGACCTCCACCACCCATCTGCGTGAAGTGAGTACCACAGAGACTTGGGGGAGCAAAGGTGTGGTGATAGGAAGCCAGGAGCTTTCTCTTTTTAACCCAGAATATCCCCTCTGCTATGTTAAATACTAGTTACAAGTTTTTCCACATTTGTCAGAAAGCAGGAAAGGAATGCATCTGTTCCTCAGGGATGATGAACTGAAATTGGCCCCAGTTCAGGGGGAAAATGTCTATTCAGCACAGCACTTAAACTGAGATGTAAGTGCCAGCCTGAATAGGGACAGAGTTAAGCCTCTGTCTAAATGCTCTCCTCAGCAGGGGTCATTAGCACCAGCTCTCTCCCTGCACAAAGCATTATTCCTCATGGAAGAGGCCAGCATTCAGACGGGCATCCAAACTTTGGGGGTTTGCTTTATCTCAACCATTATCTGCTGCTCCTCGCAGGCCAGTTGGCTGCTGTACACTTGGGAATCCAACGGGAAGGCTCCCAGCAATCTGTCAGGAGAGCCATTAAAGCCTCAAGTGCTGGTTTGGAGGGCAGTGTCATGAGGTAGGGATTCCATGTGAGGCAAGTGGGGACTCCCTTTGAACTTGAGGAGTAATGAACTCCTTTTTCGGTTGGATACCTACTTAAATTATTATCAAATGGCAACACTGAGAAAAATTGTGGAGCAACACAAACTTTCTGGCAGATTTAAAAATAAATCTGATTTTCTTCTGTGATCAGCATGAATATTTGATTATTGCCTGTCAAACTGTGAATAAAACTGACTTATCCATAAAAACAGTTTTACCAAATACATGGATTAATTAAAAAATGTTTTCAAACACTTTTCCCTCCCCAGTAGAAAATTTTGGATGCATTCTTCACACATGGAGCCTTCTTGAGTTCAGTTATTTGAACACCACCTGGCTCCTCGAGGGAGACTTATGGCTGTAACTCACAGGTAAATTTTTTTGAATTCCAAATGTTTTTGGGAGGAGTTGTTACGAGTTTGAGAAGTATTTTGGTTGTTGTTTTGTGAGTCACAGGCAAAATATCCATAAGAACTGTTGGACTCAGCTGCCTCTCTGTCACACAAGGTAGCAGAAGTTTTGTAGTTACATGGCAGAATGACAGGAGGAACAGGCCTGCAAATGAAACATTTCTGAATTAAATTCAGATGCATGTTCTTTGTGCTAAAGCATTTGAATTGGGCACAAGAAATACAGAATACATTAAGAAAATCAAGTGAAACATTTTCTTGATATTTGGATTTTAGCTAGGTGTCAATTGCTATGGAATATAATACTCCATCACTAGGAATTAAGGTAATCTTAATGACCATTAAGGGGATTTACCTTGGGATCAGGGATGGTCATTTGTCAGGACAAGGTTTTATTGATGGATTTGACAAAGGTATTCAAAATAGTGACTGACGTGTAATCAGTTTGTCTTTACCCTGCAAATTAAAGTTTACCAAGGACCTTGGAATAAGAGTTATTTTTACAGAAGTGAAAATAGAAAGAAAATTGAGCTTTGCATTACGAACACCTGTAATGTGGTATGACAGGACAACAGCTCTTCAAACTCTTCCGTCAGCCTCAGATTTCTGAATTTAACATTAAAGCTTACCTGAAGGTATCTGGTTCTGCTCTTAAGCTCATGTGGAGCAGCCCCTTGATCTATAAATAGTTGTCCCACTACCCATCTCCCTGTGGAGAAAGGTGTTCCTCTTTGTTGGAAGTATATTCCTGAATTCTGTGGTGATTCATCAGTGCTAGGAAACTGCAGCATCTACAAGCTTACAAGACTATTCAACTATGAAATGTATAAAGCTCTGTCATAGGATTGTGTGAGTGACTTTGTTTTGATGGCTGAAATGGGCCAATGGTGTAGAGTTATGATGGTATTCTTTCTGATACACTCTTCTTATTTCAAGGAACGTCTACTTCTAAATCATGCTGCATTCCCAAGAAATAATCATGAGTTTCACCCAAGAATTTGAATTAACTAAAAATGTTACATCCTTGA
This sequence comes from Eopsaltria australis, assembly GCA_034509425.1. NCBI lineage: Eukaryota > Metazoa > Chordata > Aves > Passeriformes > Petroicidae > Eopsaltria > Eopsaltria australis. Next base: position 659,011 of record JAVTVJ010000696.1, read on the forward strand.
CATTCCACTTCAATGGTGTGATGAACCAGCTGATGTGTATGTGAAGGGTAGCTCTAATTGCTGGGAGATGATCAGAAAGGACCGGCATTTAACAAATGACAACAGTTTCAATCAACTTTCTGTGAGTCAATCTAACACTGACATTATTAATTCATGAAGCTTGACAGTCACACTCAGGGACAAGCCTGAGAAATCCTTGTGAGATCCCACCTACAGAGCTGCATCCAGCCCTAGGTCCAGCACAGGAAGGACCTGGTGTGACAGGGCAAGGGAGAATGGCTTCCCACTGACACAGAGGAGGTTTAGATTGGATATGAGAAAGAAATTGTACCCTGTGAGGCCCTGGCACAGGATTTCCAGAGAAGCTGTGGCTGCCCCATCCCTGGCAGTGTCCAAGGCCAGGCTGGATGGGGCTCTGAGTGATCTGGGATAGTGGAAGGTACACGGCACAGAACTGGATGATCTTCCAACCCAAATCACTCTTTGATTTTGTGATTCTACGATCTATGAATGTATGCATGGGGTGAGAAGGACTAATTTGGGCTCTGCAAAAATCGGGCAGATTTATAGGAAAGATATGAAACTGCTTCTTCCATGTCCAGTGGGAATATTTCAGCAGCCCAGAGCTGAATCCCTACCAGTCTTCCTGCTCCAAATTGCTCCTGCTGACCAATTCCCAACTATCTCCAGGCAGATGGAGCCCCTGTCAGTGGGAATTGCAAGGGAGCAGGAGCAGTGGAACAGAGGCAGCAGCTGGCTGTGCATGAGAGTGGGAGAGCCATAAGCTGGAGAATTGGGATCAGAAGACCCTAAGAGGGAGAGGGACCCTCCCTGCAGCTGGCAGGGGACCAGCCATAGCTGTAGCACAAGAACACAGGGCACTGGCCTGCAGGCAAGACACTGGGATGGAAGCATCCCAACAGGATGCCTCTTTTATTGCTCTTGTATGGGCTGCCCACAGAGGCTGGGCTAAGAAGGGTTGTTTTGTTCCTTCTCTGAAACCATTGCAAAAGTTGTGCCCAGGGTAGTTGCAGAGCTTTGTTCTGGATTCTCTAGCACAGTTACTTGTGGTTGATTCATTGAAAGCTGCAAGTATTGGTGCAAACTCAGTGACTGCTGCAGTCTCTAAAGTGATACTGAGTTTCATGGTGCACATCAATTTCAGGTATCTCTCCAATTAGCACAGGTTGGCAAATGGCTGGTGCGCCCCAGTTCGGGGGGTGGATATGAGTGCATATGAAAGAGTGACAGAGGTTGCATGGACACTGCTTCCAGTTTCAAGTGTTTCCGAATCCTGCACTGCTTGAATTTTTGGTTCTTATTTCCCTTTTTTACCCTTTTGCAGTAGTAGTCTTCACTCAGTCTGTTTTCAAGCATTTCTCTGCAGCTGAGGGGCAGTATTACTGTCTTGGAACACAAGAGCTGAGAGTCACACTGCCTTACAGCAGGTAAAAATTCAGTAAACACTACCCTGATTTACAAGCATATGATGGGAAGCAACAGTATTTAGTGTTCGGATGTAAATCAAGGACCTCTACATATAGGTATTGTGCAGAGTCCCTCCAGCAGGTACTCCTTTTCCTAGTCCTAAAGATTGATAGAAACTGAAGGTAGCTGACTTTTCAACTGAAGAGAATAGCCATTGCCCATGCTGTCTCCTTCTGGGATTTTCCAGGCTCAGTGGGCAGGATGTATCCCAGTTGTTTGCCCCTAACACCACATTTGGACTAACAGTCAAACAGCTGTCTGGAGCTGAGAGTTAAGAGAGACTGGGATGTTGGGATGGGGGCTAGGGATAAAATTCTAATTTTTCCTGTGTGAAAAACATGAGAATTATCTAATCCCAGCTTTGGCTGCCCCCACAGCAGCTCCAGTGACACAAACAGATATGGGGTATTGCATTACATCATCGGGACAAACCCTAATGGGTTTATTTATGGCCCAGGCAAAGTGAGATTAAGTGAGATGATGATCTCTGCTTACCTGGTGTAAAGTGGGAGTAACTGCAGAGATAAACTGACATAACAAAGATTAGAGCCTGGCCTCTGTCTGTAACTGGTTTTAGAAGCAGCTGGCTTTCAGAAATTATGGATATCACATAAATCACTCGTAACAAAGTGGTTCTGGACTCCAGCCTCCAGCAGCTTCTGACCATCTATCTCTGTAAAAGTGATGGTTCTCCACACAGCTGGTTTGTGTCCAGAGTCTTTCAGCTGAGCAGAGTGGACAATCCTCCATCTCCCACAGCCTCAAGGAAGCAATGAGATTTGTGTAGCACAGGCAATCAGAAGGAGGCAGCTCATGAGATGCCATCTGATCAGAGATGGGGCTCCAATAATGGAAGTCTGCTGAGCACAGGACAGTCACATCTCATCTGCTTAGCTCTGGAGGGAGAAGGGTGTTGGACAGTAAGTAGCAAATGACAGCAAAGTAGATCTTCCAGTAAGATACAGCCTGGTACTGACTGCTGGCACAGCTCTCCAAATACAGCCAAGGCAGAGGAGGTAAATAGGTGTGAATAAATACATCTCACCCGTCCTTAAGCACCTTGAGAGGAGGAATGTAGAGTGTTTGTTATTCTCTTATATTAAATATTGCTTTTATTTTAAAAGATCCTGATATTCTACATACAAAATAACCTGAAGCTGCACTGATTTCATGTGCGCTCATCCCAGAATGATGATCATGGGGCTGTACCTCTGTTTCTTGGTTCCAGGGCTGTGGGGCAGTGTATTTTACCAAACAATTAGTTACCTGTCTGGGAAGAGTAGGATATGAAGGTATTTATACTCAGGTTACATTGAGCAGAAGGCCATTTTTATGCCTTGAAGCTGCTGTAAAGATCAGCTCATGTAAGGTAAATACAGGTTTCATTTTTAGCAGAATGTTTGAGGAACAGCTTAACTAATAAGGGTTTCTTTAATGTTAAAAATGCTAAAAGATGATGTCTACCTTGGGCCAGATAATTTTAAACTACACAAATTGCTTTTAGCCCCATCAGCAGTAGTTTGCACTGGCTGAAGATCTCACACCTTCATTCATCTTAAATTTCAGAAACTTCCAGGTTACTGCTACTGAACTGCAGCTTTTGCCTCCTTTGATGTATTTCTCACATATAAATTTTGTTGTCTTCTCCAGAGTCTCACATAGGACTATCACCAGTGCAAACAATATATTTAATGTGTCTTAATGAATGTTACAATTCCTGGTATCTACTGTAATGTTTACTTAATACTTGAGGAGACCAAGTTTGCTTCACCCAAAGGAAAGCTGAGACAATTTGCTTATGTTTAGTGGTACCAAAGTGGGCAAAAGGTCCTGCCAGCCAAAAGCCCCCATCCCTAAAACATGTTATGGGCAGCTGAGCAGACAAAGTCTCATTAAGACAAGTTAAGTTCATTACTCCAGTATTTACTGGTGTTCCTGTTTGGAAATGGCCTCAATTTGAGCCAGGGGAACCCCAGGCTGGACATCAGGAGGAATTTCTTCATGGAAAGGGTGGTCATTGGAACAGGCTGTCCAGTGAGGTGATAGAGTCACAGTCCTCTGTCGAAAAAACTACTGGGTGTGACACTCAATGCCATAATTTAGTTGACAAGGTGGTGATCAGTCAAAGACTGGACTCAGTCTCAGAGGTCTTTTCCAACCTAAATGATTCTGTGATTCTGTGTGGTTCTGTAAAGGTGCCAGTGTTTGCAGAAATAAAGGCCTAACTTCTGCTTGTGTGAGGTCGTCAGCAGCCTGTGTTTTGTAGGTTGCAGAGAGGTTCTCTGTCAGGATGGACTAAAGACAGACTTGCAAAGAAACCTGATCCATCTTCCTGATTTGCAACTACATTTCACTGCACTTGTCTGTTGTTTTTGGAAGTGTCTTTTTCAAATATTGGGTTATCCTGGGATCACTCTATTCATTAACCAGCTAGAACTGAGCAGGAGGGGGGTGGCTGCTCTGCCTAAAGCATGGTTGGGGTTTTTTGTGATGTAGGAGTACCTGGCAGCTTTGCAAAGGACAATAAATGATTCCTTCCTCATGTGAGAGCAGCAGGAGCCAGGCGTGCTGGTGGAAGGCAGGGCCGCTGCATCAGAGGGAAGAAGTTGCTGACACCCAAAGAAATGAGAGAGGGTGTGATAGGAAAGAAAAATATTTGGAAAAATTTTGCTTGCAAGTGGGGGCCGAATAGCTCTGAGAAAACCGGGACATTAAACATTTTCCCTCTTCTCTAAGAAAAAATAATTTCCAAAGGGTGGATCTATAAAATACCTCAGTGTTATAGTTAGTATTTCAGTAAAATATTGTTATTAAGACAGAGGTCTCTGCACATGAAATCTCTCCTCACTCCCTATCCCTCACGGAAATTCTCTCACTTCTCCATTAAAGGGATCAAAATTTGGCCTAGAGTAGATGCCAGCCATTGCCTGAGCTTTTAAATGTTTTCAATTTCATATGAGAGAATTGCAGTTTTTCTTAGAGGGGAAGTGACCACAAAATTCCCTGTGGAGAGCAGGAAGAGTACGTGAAGGCACCCTTCAAAGGCTTGTTTTGTGAAGGGCACGATGTCTGTCTGACATCACAGTTGCTTTCCTGGCTTTTCTGGCTGCTTTCCAGGTGCTTCTCAGGTGCTGCTTTCCCCCTTTCTGAGAGACTGGGCACAGTGGGCAGGATGCTCCAAGATGGTGGGCAGAAAGATCGTAGCAGGAAGGCACTAAGAGGGTCACTGGGAAAAGGGGCTCCTGTTTTGGAGAGGGATGTACGAGGGGCATGGCATGGCTCCCAAAGTAGCCTTCTGTGCTAAGCATTTGCTTCTGCAGTCTCAGCTTTCCCCAAAACCCTGTTTAAAAACAGCCTGATGGGATGGGAAGCTCTGTAGGGCAGGACGTATCCCATTACACATCTGGCACCGGGAAACCCTGAATTCCTAGGCAATATTGTGAGGCAGGTAGTAACCAAGGGTTGATTATGTTTGAGAGCGGCAGCTTAGCGGACTGCAGAATAAAGTACAGATAAATTGACCTTGTGATTTTGAAAGCGAGACCCATTATTTGTTTTGAAATACATTGTCTCAATGACCCTGCAAATTCTGCAGACATGTCCTGTCTGGAAATGCCATAACAGGTTGTTCGCTGTATTTTCAACTGAGTTAAGGTTTTGTTGAAATAAGGAATATCAATCAAAGGCCAGAAGGCCACATTCCTTTGGTGTTGTTGATTTCACCAGTATCTTTTGTCTGAAAGCTTGTGCTGACAGGCCGTCGGAGGAGAACTCCTGGGGTGTGTGGGGATGAGTGAGGGCAGCCACATGGGTCTGCGTCCCTGTCAAACTTGTGTCAGTGGAGGTCAAGTTCTCAAGCTCCAGAAAGGACCCTCCAGCACCCAGGGATTAGTCAAGGGGAGAGCCAGACACCCTTCACAGCACAGAATCAACATTATCCAGAGCATGACAGGGACAAGTGGAATGTAATACATGGGAGTGTGCAAGGGAGGTGCTGTTCACATCTCCAGATAATGGGCGGGACACAACTCTCTCCCTGCCCTGGATCCTCACCTTTTGTCACAGGAAATGTTCAAAATGAGATTTGTGTGTAGGGACAGTCAGACTATGGTGCTGAGGTGAAGTGTATGTGTTGGTCTTTGTTCATTGCAGATTTTTTTCAGCCTAGGATTTGAGTTCACATGAAATACCTCACCTACATGTAGTGAGACAGAGCTGGGTGATTTTTCTTTCCTCTTGATGGCAAATGGGAATTTTGCTGAGAAAAATGCTGGTTTTATTGTCTAGAAACTGTTCACAAATTTGGTATTCATTGAAAAGTTGTTTGGACAAAAATTTGTTAAGGTACGCTGACAAAACCAATGTGTCCCTTTTCATCTCTTAGCAACAAGGATGTGAGAGAGACAAGTCCAAGCCTCTCTTTTTTCTGAGGTGACATGATCTTAACTTTCCATCATGTTTGGGCTATTTTGGTTGGTGATGTTCATGGCTGCTCCAAAGGGAGCCATCCAGGTCTTTGTGGAATACTCAAATATTTACCAAGCAGGGGCAGAGGGGGAGTGCTGGGAATGAGGAATAGTGATGGCCAGTCTGTCCACAAGACATTTACCAAAGAGAGGGAGCATCTGAGTTACAGGATCTGATCTCTTGCGTATTTGTTCAGACAAAGAAGACTCAGGTCAGCCAAGGGACTGAGAGCAGCTTTTATTCCTCCTCTCCTGGTGAAAGCACTGAGGTGGTGAAGTCACTTCCCTGAGGGGAGTCTCCTAAGGCAAAAGGAGTGGTCTAAAGGAGCCCACTGCTCAGAACTGGGAAAGAGGGGACACAACCACCTTCTCTCCCTGATCAGTGGTTTTCATTAACAACTTTATCTTTTTTTCTCTTTGGTCAGTTTTTTGCGGGGGTGGTTTGGTTTGGTTTGGTTTGGTTTGGTTTGGTTTGGTTTGGTTTGATTTTGTATGGTTTGGTTTTAACTGGAAAGTGAGAACCTCCTGTTTCAAGCCTGGAACCCTTTATTCAATGCAAGTTGAAATGTTTAGTTTTGAAGTGAGAAAAAAGCAACTACCAAATCATTCCCTGTACTAAAATTGATCCCACTTCTTGATTTGCTTGGGATTAATGGCAGAAACTTAAAGTCACTATTTGTCCAGAGGGTCACCTGGCTTCCTTCGTCTGCAAATACCTGTGGAAGTGCTTCAGCTGAAAGTTGAGAGGGAAGAGGGTGGCTCAGGAGGAAAAGGTGGGATTCCATGGCTCCCTGCAAGGGGAAAAGGACAGCACAAGATCTCTGCCCACTCTCGCCCTTGGGGTCTGTCTTGCTGCAATGGGCTCCAGCCAGGACCTTAGAAACCATTAACCATTCCCAAGGTTTTGTTGTAACTGGCATTTCCATAAAAGATTTTGGGTTTAGAGTATTAGTAATCATTATTATTTTGTGTAAAATAAATCCTTAGCAGTGTTACTACTCCTGAGTGGTGGAGGTGGTATCTGAGTCACCATCCCTGGAGGTATTAAAGGAATGACTGGATGTGGCACTCAGTGCTCTGGTCTGGATGACAACGTGGGCATTGATCAAAGGTTGGACTTGCTGATCTTGGAGGTCTTCTCCAACCTAATTTTCACACTTCAAATTTTAGAATATTAACTGAGAGAGAGAGAATTTTAAAAAGTTCTTCCTCATGTCCAGGTAGAACTTCGTGCTCATCAGTTCCTGCCCACTCCTCTTGTCCTAGTGGTTGGCACCACCAAGAAGAGCCTGGATTTGAGGAGCTCACAAAAGGATTTTTGCTTTTCATTACTGAAATGCATCCATACATGTGCACGATGTATTGACTGAGGCTGGAAGCAGTGGTTCCAGCAGATCCCCGGAGGTGAGTTCCACAGGGCTAGAGGGACCCAGCCTGAGGATCAGACTGGGAGGGAAGAGCACAGACACGCGGCAGCCACTGCTGTTTGATGATTTATGGCCATCTTCTGCTCAGTAGTGTCTGTGTGCATGCTCAGCCCATGGCAAATGTCAGGAAAACCAGGTTATGTGAAATGTCGAAAGAAAGTGGCAGAAGTTAAGCACTGCTAACTCATGCTGGCTGGGCAGTAAGAGCATATGCACCTACCCAGCAATCTTGGTTCAGCTGGGGTGCTTTAATCTGGTGTTGTTTGAGCCCTTCAGTCCTATCTTTGAATTACATGAAGGAAGCAACAACCTGTAACAAGTGCTGGCAGTCATACTGGGTCTGTGTGAACATCAAGGTTAGCATTTTCAAAGAATGCAGGTGACTTTTGAAACCAAATTCAATTTACAGTTAGACTTCGTGGCTCCAAAATGCCTTAATTATTTTGGGAAATTAGATTTTGGGCCAAGTTTAAAAAAAAAAAATTAATCAATCAGAATTGCTAACAATGGGATATAAGTTTTTGAGTTACTTGGGTAGCTTTGAAAGCATTACTCCCTTATTTGCTTCTCTGAAGGAACTGAAAGAATGACAAATCTGTTTTCCAGAGAAAAAGAGTTTCAATTGCAGGACACCGTTTAAGAAGGTGCAGGTTATAGTGAAAGATAGGATAACACAGAAGTAGCTTTCAAGAGGATAAGCAAAAACACACGTGGTTGTGGGGTGGTCTCCCTCCCTCCTTCATGTAGCGCTCTTAGGAAGTCAGGCATTGCTGGAAAGGGGGAGAAACCCTCTTCCAGAGGCACTGAAACCCTCGAGTTGGGTTCCTGCTGGCCCTCTGCCCCTGCAGGTACTTCGTGCTACGTGGGTGGGGCTGCAAGGTTTAAAAATGCTCAGTTCCTCGGAGATGGAAACAGCACAGGTAGGGCACGATAATCAAGAAGATAATCTGGAATGCTATTTACAAGCACCATAATGGAAACAGGTTTCCATGACCTCCTCCTCCTCCTTTATTGCTGTGCCTTTGGCTTGACCCGGCTCAGGGCTCCCTTTGCGGCATCGCTGGGAACATCGCGCTCAGTCTGGCAGGGAGCCCGGGGCTTCCAGAGGATGGGGAAGGTTTTGGCTACTGCTTGTAGTGGCAAATCAGCTGCAGAAGAGGGAGCCCATGTCTTCTCCAGCCTGGCACCTCCTGTTTCCTCTTTTCTCACCAGTCTTTTTCACACCTGCACAGGAGGAAACGGAGAAGGGGGCGGGGCGGGGGGCGGGGGGCGGCGTGGGGAGGGAAATTGAGTGGGTTATAGAACACGAGTGTGGACATCACTGCCTAGCCCAGACACCTCTCAGAGCCTCCCCACGGGGCCAGGCCCCTAGCTTCCAAAGGCCAGAGACTGCAAGAGGAAGAAAGATCCCTTTGGGCAACCACAAGAGGTACCAGCTGGAAACCTTGTGACTGCCAGCCACACAGGTGCTTGTACTCCAGGCATGGTTCTCGCAGGGTGTCAGAATGACAGGAATGTTTCCTCTGCGGCACACAGACGTGAGCTAGCTTGCATGGGACACGGTTCAGCACCTCAAACTGCTGTAACACCAAAACAAGCAACACTCAGGCAGAACCACTCTGATTATGCCCTTCACTCACACACTTCATAACCATCACCCCTTTTACTTCCCACTCCAGTTCATCCTGACCAAAACAAAAGACAAGGGAGATACTGCTAATGAGGTGCAGGGGGATGGACGCTATCACACTTTGCACATCTGTGATGAGCGGGTTTAGCAGAGCTCCCGAAGAAAACATAAGGGGTTGCATTGGCCAGCTTCAGAAAATGCCTGATCTTCCAAAAATAAAAAAACAAAGCATTATTCCCTGTGAATACCATGGTAAGTATTGCCGCTCCACCCCACGCCAGGAAGGGATCTGTGACAGGGATCTTCAAGGAGACTGTGGTTTATATTACAGCTGCTGAGATAACCGTGAGCTTTCAAAAGGAATCCCAGCTAGCGCAGCTTGTTTTACAACACCAGACACCAAGGAGGGGGAGTGGAAAGTAAGTTTGTTTTCCATGCTGCCCCTTTATCTTGATGTCAAATATATTGCCTGGGAAATGAAAACATTTAAGCAGCAGATCCCATGGACACACACACACTCATGTGCCTTTCTCTCCATCAAGCCGCAGCCATATCCAGAGAGTGGCACTGTTCAGTGCATGGGTGCTGCTGGACAGCTGGAGTTTTGGCAGGGAAAGCCCAGGAAAAAGATGCTTCAGGTGTGATAATCAACAGTCACAGGTGCCAGTACCAGCCTGTGATCTGGGCTGGTCAAACCCACACGCCTGCTGCAGGTGGAGTTGTGATCTCTTTGAGAGCACCTCCATGTGAGGAGGTAATTACAGCTGGAGAGGAACCATTTATTTGTGTGGACAAAAGCATAACAAAATCCAGTCAAAAAGCTCCCCAGACAGCTCATGTCTGAAATAAGATGCACATTTTTAACAAGGAGGGGCAGGAACTGTTGGCACGGCTTCTCAGGGGAGCGTTAAGGGGTGTCTTCATTGTCTCTTTTGGAGACTGTAAATGTTTTGATCTCAGTCAGAACTCTGGCATTAATATTGACATTATTGCCTGGATTCTGAAGTCTTAGATGATCATAATGGAAATTCCTGGTCCAAAAGTCTGTTACAAGGCATTGCTATGTGTAAGAAGCATGCGTGGATGCAAGCCCTTCCATTACAATTACAATTCTTCTTCTTGTTGTTCTTGTTGTTCTTCTTGTGCTTGTTCTTGTTCTTGTTCTTCTTCTTCTTCTTGTTCTACTTCTTCGTCTTCCTCTTCTTCTTCCTCTTCTTCCTCTTCTTCTTACTCCTCTTACTCTTCTTCTTCTTACTCCTCTTACTCTTCTTCTTCTTACTCTTCTTCTTCCTCTTCTTCCTCTTCTTCTTACTCTTCTTACTCTTCTTCTTACTCTTCTTACTCTTCTTCTTACTCTTCTTCTTCCTCTTCTTCCTATTATTATTATTATTATTATTATTATTATTATTATTACTATTCCCGGAGAGGGACTCTTCATCAGGAACTGTAGTGAGAGGACAAGGGAGAACAGCTTCAAGCAGAAAGAGTAGGTTAAGATAAGATATTAGAAAAAAATTCTTCCCTGTGAGGGTGGGAAGATACTGGAACAGGCTCTTCAGAGAAGCTGTGGCTGCCCCATCCCTGGAAGTGCCCAAGGCCAGGCTGGACAGGGTTCTGAGCAACCTGGGATAATGGAAGGTGATCCTGTGCATGGCAGCGGGTTGGAATAAGATGATCTTTAAGGTCCCTTCCAACCATTCCATTATTCTATGATTATTCCCCAGCCTGACTGATGAGGATCTGTGTCTCCAGATCTCTGGATCACAACTCTGCTGGTGGTCATGGTGTTTATACCAGAAACATGGTACAAATGCAAAGGAATATCATACTTTGGGCTAAACTGGGTTAAAAAGACAACCACAGGATAAGAATAAATGTTGCAGCTGCAATCTGGGAGCCAAATTTGCTTCATGGCTGGTGAAGGAGGACTGAACCAGTGTTCCTAAAAGATATGCATATGCTTGGGAACGCAACTTCTCACCCACAAAAATTAATTAATAAACTGGGATCCTTCTTAAGATAGGATCAGAGAAGCAGCCAAGGTATTTACATAAACAAATACCCCTTTTCAGTGCCAGTTAGGTAGACAATGATATCAAAACGAAATAGGGAGCTCACCAAACATACCCACGCTCTAGAGGAGCAGCAAGTTCAAACCTAAATTTGGGGTTCACAGAAGGTTGTTGCTTTGTTATGAGGTTGAAGCACATTTCCACTATGAAAATTCTTCACCCATGCTTTGTTCTTCTTTGATGTGTGACTCTGTCACCAGACCCTGGGGCTTGGGGCCACCGCTGCTCACACCACATCTTACTGCTGAGTCTCTTCAGCTGTCCTATTTTCTGAGTGCAAAGACTGAACCTAAGAAGTCTGGTTTCTGTCTTGCTTGGCATGTGCTTTACACTGGTAGTGCTCCTTGCCTTTCTAACAGCAGCAAGAAAATCTTGGCAACAACTCAAGGAATGGGAAGGAATGTTTTTTTGAGAGTTCTAACTGTTCAAATTGCATTAATTTCAATAGGTAGAGCCCTGGTGTTACTACAGGGAGCGGAAAGCTGTGCCATCAAGCACGGTGTCTTTCAGCCCTTGTCTTGTCTCCTCTGCACCGACCATGAAGTTTATGGTGTAAGGTATTCTCCTCAGAAGAGGTCTTTTCTGGGAGACCTCCTAGTTTTCTGTTCCTTCACAAGAGCTTTCAGTGTGTGCGTCTGGGAGGTGTGGTGGTTGTCAGGGATCTACCTGACGATGCCATTCCCAGCAACAGGGCTAAAAGCCTTGCAGTCATGAAGATGCTATTGTGATCATCTGTATGGTGTGCTGTAATGCAATCAGGCAAAATAAACTGTGGAAAGGGCTTGATTGAAGAAAACATGTTTCCAAACAAGTTATTTTATTTCCTATCTGTTTTCAACAGCACTGCCTCTTTTGACTATTTCCCTCTCCCCTCAGTTATTCATCCCTTCTTCCCCTAGTGTGGAGAGACTCACAACTCATACTACACCATCAGTTTTCCTCCTCTGCCCCCCTGGGCACTTCTGAAATGCAACCTAACCCAAATCAATCCATTAGACTCCTCCCGTGCTGAGCATTTTGCTATTTTTTTGAACATCTTCTTGAAATGGAGCTGGTACCTCAGAAGATGTAAATCAGCATCAGGGCTTGTTTTTTTTTTACAGCCAAAGAGATTAAAATTACAGCAAGGTAAATAAATATCAACAGGTTTCGATGAGTTTTCTGTCCAGTTAAAACCATTCAATTCTCATAAAAATTGAAGATTTGATTGATTGAATGATTTTTATAATTTTGCTAGATAAGCACATGACAGACTAAAATCCAGAGACATCTCCTGCAATCACTCATCCTCTGATTTTGAAATTTCCCCAGACTACTTGCCATCTGAAGTGCAGGGTGTCACTATGTCCTGTGTGTCAGCTGAGGTTTGGTATGACTATGGCCAGCACCAGATGTTTCTTGCATGTTCACAAGTGCCAGGAGGTCTCTTTCCTGCCATTTACCAACAGTTTATATTCACAGGATACTTGGTCCTTGTCAGAGAGCTCTGGCTTATTGTTCTGATGATACATTTTGAAAAGGAGTTTATTGCTGCTCTTTTGAACTTCCTCTTCCTTGTCCTCATTTGTTAATGGATTTCATTCCTCTCCAGCAGTTATTCATTCCTGAATGCCTGAATTAGCTGGAAGGGTTTTTTTCTATAACTGGTGGTCATTGAGAATCTTTGTCAATGAGCATTAATAGACATGAATGTATTGAGAAAGACATGAAAATCATCTCTGCGGGGATTATCACATTTTATGTCTCTGATCTGATATCTTTGAAAGTGGTTGATTGAGTAGTTTATAATGCAGAACTTAGCACCATTGTACTTGTGAAGGAATTTTCTTCCTTGCCCCAGGTAGTTGATGGATTTGTGTGCTTGGTTTTTTAAATATTAAAAGATTTTTAGTATTTTTTACATCCAAATGTTCATTCACATCTGCATCTCAGAACACATCATCAGCTTTCAGAAAACCTCTTTCTCAACACACCTGTCCCGGGTTAGGCAGGAGGGGTCAAAATCTAGGAAGTGACCTGTGCTGTAGGAAGGAATATAACTTCCTTCCTGAGAGAGAAAGCCAATAATCAGGTAGTTTTAAGGATTGATATGTAGGTGAACCAATTAAATAGTTGATCTGCCTTCGAGGAAAGAACCATATGTAAGCAAAGCCCCTCCAAGCCTCTTCCTCTCTTGACCTGCTGCTGTGTAGAGAGGAGTAGCTCCTGCTTCTCTCCTGGGTAAGGCCCTGTCCCTCCCCCCCCGCCCCCCTGCCTCCCCCTGCCTCCCCCCTCCCAAAGGAGGGAGCGGAGGAAGGGAGGTTTAGGGCGGCCGTGCAGCTGCAGCTGGGCATGGGGGAGGAACCGGCTGGAATTTTTGGCAGATACAGCTCAGCCGACATGTCAGCTACACAAAACAAAGCCAAACCCCTGCTCCGGGCCAGGCAAGGACTGGGCCGGCTCCATCCAGCTCGGGCCAGGCCCTGCCCTGTCACCCCGGGCCCAGATGGCCCCAGCAGGCCGAGCCAGCTCCACAGAGCCAGGCACAGAGACTCTGAGAGCTTCTGCCATCCAGCTCGGACCTGTTCAAACAGCCCGGCAGAGAGCACCGGATCGTCACACTGCCAGAGAGAGAGAGAGATTAACTCTATCCATGCCTGGACTAAACTTGTAGACACCCATCCTTCCTTGCACAGAGAGAGGAACGAGTGAGGACATCTACATAAATGCAGCATAGAGACTTTAAAGCCAGTGAGGAAAGCAGAACCGATATCTAGGGGGAGGTGTGCTTCAAGAGCGAAGCTGAAAATTCTTTTGAAGAACCGTGCTTGAGGACTGAGCTAATAAATTCCCTGTAATATATGAAAAAATAGTCCAAAGGGGGGATGTGAGGTTCTCATTGCAGCCAGTGAACTGAAATACCTGGGTAAAGACAAGGAAGTGTTGAAATAAGTACAGCCTGATGAGAAACTTGAACCAAGAGAAAGGAGAGGCTGTGACCCAGAGCCCTGGTCCCAGGGGAATGCCAGAGAACCTGAGTTGTCAGGAGAACCTGTGTTGCTCAACACAGAAGAAGGGATTTTCTTTGTTGCTGCAACTGTACTGTGCATCCTTCAAAAGGTACCCCATGGACTGTTCATGACCCACCATAGTGGCTGTGGGAAGACTACTGGTGTGTGGGGGGGGATCCACCACCAGCAGATCTTTCTTCTGTGCAGCGGCTGATGGTGAGGCTGAAGACCCATAAAAAACTGTATTTTTCTTACAGAAAATCCATGATATAAGCAAAAGAGACTTCTCTCCCTAAATGAACTGAAACAAGAGCTCTGAGGTGGTAAACTGACTGGAGGTCGAAGTGTTGTCTTTTCTATGTTGTCAGGGAGAAAGAAGTGGAGAAGTGGGGGAAAGAGGGGTGGTCTGAGGAGTCTGTTCTGGTTTTTGTTTTGTTTTGGTTTTTTTCCCTTTATCTTAGGTGTATTAATAAACTTTGTTTGTGCTCTATAAAGTTTGAGGCTGCTTTGCCTACTCCTAATCCTCATCTCACAGCAAACATCAGGTAAATTTTGGTAAGTGTGCTGGCATTTGGCCAGAACCTCGAATAGGCGAACTGAAAACCACTACAACACCTTAATTCTTTCCTTTATTTTGGAAAATAGTTCCTAAGTGAGAACTATATTTAAAAAAACTTCTGTAACAGGATTTAAACATTTTATCCATGCATTAACATAGTCAAGCAGCTTAAAAATTATATTCTTATGATTTACTTTGGTGAAATATCTATCTGGAGTCACTGGTCTTGTGGTGGTTTATCTAGTCTCACTATTTCTACTGGATTTAAAAGGGAGTGCCTCATTCTTAAACTAATTGTCTGTCACTTATTTCAGGGGAAATACTTTTTATAAGGATAAAGGGCTAAAAGGCCAACTTTTCAAAGGCATATAGGCACCTTAGGATGAAGACAGGCGCTAGGAAAGCATCAAGACAGCTGAGGTGCTCCTGAAAAACTCTGTGGGTGTTTGGCTGTGCCTTTAGATCTCCACATACCTTCAGTCTGTTCGTAAGTATTTTTTCTCTGGCCAGAAGAGAGGTTTCCAGAGCAGCTGTGACACAGAGGATCCCTGAGAGAGGCATGGGGAGCACAGAAGCTGCTCCCCCTTCTTTTATCCCAGGATGTGGTTAAACTGAACTGGGTGGGAAATGTGAGGGAGCCTCTGAAATGTCATTTGTAGGAAATACAACTTGAATCCTGAGCTTTAAATGATGTCACAGCACAGGCACTGTGCTAGGGGCTTCTCTCTGAGGGGCTGGCTGGCCTCATATCCATGTGGAACACAGAGCACTGCAATGAACATCCAAGGTTTGCAGACTGACCCCATCCCACCTGAAGACACTTTTTCTTGGAGGTTCCATGATGGTGCCAGAAGGTTCCTCAGTGCATCTGAACTGGTGTTTACCTCCACCAGTGGGATGTGACACTTGAGGTTCCCCACCAAGTGCAAAGCCACTGCTTGCAGTGAAATTCAAATGCACGCTGGAGGGAACAATGGGAAAATGTGTTTGTACACACATCCTGTCTCATATGTTCCCTGCCTTCCTGCTCAGTCACACAGCACTGCTCTAAGAAAGGTTTCTTGTCCTGGTCACATTTCTGTTTACTTTCTCCATTGTTTCTGTGTGGATTCCCTTCTTTCCTTGCAAGAATTTCTCTCCTTGTTTCATCATATGTCCTCTTCTGGTCCTTTCCTTCTTCTCCCTCAGTAATTGGCTTCAATCTGTGTGCTGCTGCTGTACAATGCCTTAACTTTCCTCATCCTTCATCCCATTTCTCATTTCTATGGTTCTCTTGTGCTCCTTCCCCTCTCCCCTCCCCAACTTTCCTCAGGTTCCTCGAGATTTTTAGCTCTGTTTTTTCTTCCTACCCTCTGTCTCTCTTTATAAATTTAATTGGCATGCTTTCTTCTAGCAGTCTCAGAAAGCCTTGTAATTTTTCTTCTCTCTTTTGAGCTTCTTTCCTGAATTGCAGTCACACCAGTTCTGCTTTCCTGACTGCAGTCACAGCAGCTGTGGTGCAGCAGAACATCTGAAAAGAAAATGCTAATGGGGGTTTTTATAGTGTACATTAAAAGGTTCTGATTTTTAAAAAAAATGCTACAACTCAATGCTACCTCTAACCTAAACTATTGCTTCTTGAGGGTTTCCTTCTAGAGCCTGCAGTAGCAAAGCAGAATCCATAACCTCATGTGCCATCTCCCTGCCTATCATAACCACAGGCAAACCCTGATTAGTAATTTTCTTTAGAGGTAAGCAAAGAAGATGTATCTGTGTAACAGCATCTCCCCTGTGCCTGATAACAAGATCATAAAGAGTGTGCAAGGCAGTTTTATGGAGGTCCTGCCAATATGTCAAGTCCTGACTGTACATAGAAGCCTCTCATCAGATACTTTCAGATCAAATTGGTTCTGCAAACATTTCTTCATGAGAATTCATTAGAATCCATCCAAGAATTTGCTCCAGCCATACTAATGTCCCCCTCAGGTCAGCTTTCTGTGAGGATTCACAGTTTATTTATCACCAACAACCAATCTGCACACATTTCAGCCTTGGACAGGTCAGTATTTCCACACATGAATACTGGAGTTCATTGTCATCCAGCTCAGGACAGGGACCATGTCATAGACTCAGCCTCACCAAAGCAAATTGTTTCCTCTAGAAAAGAAATATGTTTAAAATAATGCAGTATTATGTAAATCATGAAAAAAGCCCTCAGTGCTGAATGTTTTTGCAGAGTACTGAGAATCTATAATTTGCTGGCATATATTCTGTAAGATGTAAAATACATTAAAGTAAATGGTTTCTCTCAAATTACTTATTCATAGAGCTACTTTAAAAAAGATCCTTGTAACCTAAGGCAACCCTCAAGGCTTAGCCCATTGTTTCCTCTGGTTTGATCCCTGTTAAAGAGAAGGAGTCCTTGCGGGGTCTTCTAGGACACCTCTGAGCTTCCATCTGCTGCCAGTCCTATCCCACCCTGATGTTTCTCATGCTGACAGTTATTTTAATCTGCTCTTCTCTCATAGTTGGAGTTCCCTGAGTTCAGGAGGATTTGGTGGGCTGTGACAAGTGCAAAACTGGAGCCAAGCCACAGAAATAGAGAGTCAGAGGCAGGACACAAAGGATGGGAAGGGATCTGGCCTGGCCTGCTCTGTCCCACGGACTGAGTGCAGGAACACCACCTTCGTTTGTGCGGTGCTCTGGGAAGCCAAGGTGGAAAAGGCTCTAAAGGAATTCCTGCAGGGACAGTTTTCACTGGCTCAGTGGGAGGTCTTTGCACACAGACGCCGCGGAGTAAGCTGCTAGGTGTTTATTAACTCGGCTTGCTAGAGGAAGGGAATGGCAGAGGAAAACCGCTGAGGGGAAAATGCCGGTTTAAAAGACAGACCACCACCCCCTGCTGTCCACCGGAGCTGAGGGAGCTGGGGCTGAGCGCGGTCCTTGTAACCTGTGGGTAAGTTTTAAAGGATGTTTTCCCTCTCTCTAACTGGCCGGTGCGTATGTGTGTTAGGAAACGGCAATTAAAATACTCAGCCAAGGGCTTAACCCTTGATTGTTTCTATGTTTCGCCCTCCATTTAGCGGCAGGCCCTGCGCCGGGGGCTCAGGGCGCACCGTGGGGGTATTGCGGTGCCTGGCGAGCACCTCGCCCGCCCTGAGGTACGGCCTTCCTCCTGAGGGACTCGGGGCACGCGGGGCGAGAGATCCTCTGCGATGAATAGAGCCCTTGGCCTGTCGTTTAGGCCGTCCAGCCGCTCTGTGTTCTTTGTCAGGGCCAAACAAGCTCCGTATCATTACGCTGGCATTCACTTGCCCACTCTCATTATTAGGTGCATTAGCTGTGGGAACTAAATAAATGACACCCCAAAAAAAATAGAGAGGGGTGGAATTGGCTCACACACACAAAAAAAGACTTTCCCAGCTCAGGCTAACAACTTCTGCCTATTAGCTAAAAACGATCATTAGAAAATTCCCTACAGACTTAAAGCTTCAGCAGAAGCTCGTTTCACGTATTCACTTGCTTTCTTACATAAAAACATAACCAGGCTTAAAGAAACATACCCTCCCACACTTAGATTGGGATTGGGAAAGAGGCTTCCAGGCAGGCACTGCACTGTCTTTAAAATAAATCTTTGTTCTCTCTGCTTCTTCCTGCAATACTGCTTAAAAAAACTGTGCCAGTAGGAGATAATACATCTGTAGCCTTAAAAGGGGAAGGATATTAGAGGACAACCACGTCAGGTTCGGGTGATCACTGAAAAAAGAAAACAAGTGATTGTATGTGAAAGGAAAGGTGTGCTAATGGGTCTTAATGTCTCTACCAGCTTCAAGCCGCAGGTTTGCTACAAAACCCGGAGTGACTCCTCAAGCACACAAATGAGTCCGCACAGGCCTGCGTTTCTGAACTTTGGGGTACAAGGACGGGTTCAAAGGAGGTTCTGTGGTAGGCGGTTCGGGAAGGCTGTACCTTCTTGGCACCTCAGCAATGGGGAAAGGAAGAGGGCAACATGCGGCCGGGAGTTTAGGACAAAAGGAGGCTGCGCCCTCTGAAACCTCGAGAGAGAAAATCCTATGGGTGTGTGGACTCTCTCCCTGTTTTTTCAAATAAAGTTGCAGGACTCCTCTGTCTCCCCTTTGGAGACTGGCTTTTCATAGTGTGTTTTTTTTTTTTTTTTGTACACATGGAACTTTATTTTTGATATTGTAGTGACCTTTCATACAGGTCAAACCACAGAAAAAAATCATTGGAGATCCACTCTCCATGAATTGCACAAAGATATTTCTCTCTAAACAGCAAACTGTCTTTGAGGACATTAATGGAATCTTCCCTGACAGCTTTACCGTAATTGCAACAAACCGTGAGGCAACAGGTAGGTCCATGGGGATCCCCAGGCTGCTCAGGAGCCATGGGTTTTCCAGTGGGTGGAAATGTACAGACATATCAACTCAGATGTCCTGGTTACTCTGGCTTTTGGTGGTCCCTGTGCTTTTGGCAGCGGGAAAGCTGGTCCCTGGAATATGTAGGTTGGTTGGTTTCTTTGGGATTTTGGGGGTCCCACTTCCAGTGGTTCACGGCTCTTAAAGGCAAAAAGTATTGCTCAGCAGTAGCGTAGAATAAGCATAGAATCTGCTGCTTGGTCAAATTCACCAGCTTCTAATTAAAAGCTTTTCCTCCCACAAGATGCTTTCTTTCTTAGTATTCCTAACGCTAAGAATTTTTTAGGTTGTGTGATAGTCTTTCTAGGAAATGATGGATTTTCCAGTCTCTTATTCATGTGGAGATAAGCGGGACACATCTCTGGAGAATACAGGGGACAATATTTTCTTGACAGCAAAAACAAATGTACAAGCTTTCCCCACCCTTAATGAACACACAGTGGTTCTCTTGTGATTACCAAGCGTCAGAAATAGGTCCCCAAATTCAGTTGATTTAAACCAGTGATAAATAACCATGACTTAGCTATTCCCTCTCCTGAGTGCCCACCATTGCCTGGTGTGATGAAATGGGCAGCTACAGCTGGGAGTTTAATGATGCTTCCCATGGGAAGGTAATCTGGGAACCAACAGGGTGGGCGTGGTGGTGCCTCACCAACCAGGGTGCAGTCCTGCAGCACCTGAGTGCAAAAATGTCACAGGACCTGAGTGCCAGTGAACAGGAGCAGCCAGCTGGTCAGTGATGGCCAGGGAAATTTGGAGAAATGAGGCAGGACCCCGGTGTGGATCAGTGAGGTGCATGGCCAGGCACAGGCACGGCTGCTCTGTAGTTCATGTAAACATGAAGGCTGAGGGCCTGAGCTTGAGGGTGGCTCACAAGGGAAGAGGAGAGTCTCCCAGTGAGGCTTTTCCCAGCTCTTTCCCAGCAGTCACATCCAAGGTGACACAGCTGCACCACAGCTGGCCTGGGGCACAGGCAGCTGAAGCCCAGGGGTGTGCACTGGGGTCTAGCAAGCAGCTGGATGGATGCAGAGGTGACACTGTTCTGCTGCTCCCACAGCCATTCACTGGAAGTGGTGAAATGGACACAAGGAACCCATTCACAGCTTCAGCAATGCTTTGCTTGCCCAGTGTTTGTCCTCTTGGGCCAAGGCTCAATGATAGGAGCAGCCACCCGTGTAGATGCTCTGGGCTGAGCAAGCCCTTGGCTCCCTGAGTTGGCATCTTTTCCTGGTGCTCCATTTTTTCCACCCAGGCTGTGAAGAATCTACCTCACAAAGATGCCCCATCCATATGGCAGCCAAAGGTCATGCTTGTGTGTGGCTGTGCAACCGAAAAGCAGGGATGCCAAAAGCAGACTCTGTGATCTGTTTCCCTTTGGCTCATCCCAACCCCCTGTGGAGACCAACCATGGCATGCACCTGGAACAGATGCAGATTTAGGGAACTACTTGACCGAGTCTCGCATAGGTCTCATTCAAACATGTGTCAACAGCCTTTGCTCTAATCCCACTTCTCTTCAGCGCTCCTGAATTATGGCCATGATGCCAGCAATCACAGTCTTAGCATAAGGTTTATCTCCTACCATTTCCCCCTGAGGTCACTTTTCTCCCAGATAAAAGTGTCTTTGGATCTGTCAGGCTGAAAGAAGAACACCGTAGTCCTCTGACTCCTCACGGAACAGATAGGGAACGAGCAGCCTTGGTGCCCATTCAACACATTAGAGGCTGGGGTATTTAAGCAACTCCTCTGCTGCTTCTTTATGAGATACCAGATCACAAACTGCACATTCTTGTCTCCCCCAGCAAAGCAGCAGAGCCAAACTCCTGCTCAGAGCAGTGCTCGGCTTTGAGAGAAGTTAATGAGCAAGTTAATGAGCAAGTTTTTGAGTGGGTTTCTCACTGTCCCTGGACTCCAGCACAGAGGTATTTGGTAGGTTAAGGACCACACGGGTTAATTTCAATCAAACTGATAAACAGAGATGTCTGGCACTGACAAAACAAGGCAACATCCAAAACTGACCAGAACTTAAGAGACTAAGTGACATCGACAGAACCCAAGCAGACCTGCTCACCTTCCTCCTCCTTCTCCTCACACCAGCAGCTTGTGCTTCCTACAAAACAAATTTAATATTTTGAAAAAAGGTAGCAGGAGCTAGGATTTGTGTTCCATAAGACCTTTCTCAGATGTCAAAGCAAGCAACCTGTGGAGATTTTAAAAAGGAAAAATGTCTGCTATAATGAACCTGCATTGCACTGTTCTTTCATCCTGATTGTTGCAAGCATCTTTTGGGTCTGCTGACATTAAAAATTGTGATCTGTTAAAACGTGTTGGTTTCAGATGCTTGCAGATTTTCAATGCATCTTTTTTTTCTGAGGATATTTTCCCATCTTAGTCTGGGAAAAAGTGAATTTCTAGAAGTTTCAAATCCCAAACATGTGATTTTGTAAGAAGCTTTTGCATTAAAAAAAATTCCTTGAATGAAAAAGACAGGATGAGCTATTTTTGCTGTGGGAATAACAAAATCTGGCCAAGATGCAAAATATTTCATAATACAGACATTATCAGGTATATTGCCTTTTTTTTTTACTAACCTGCTACCCGCACAGTGTTATACACACAAATATTCCTGCAGGATTTGTTTTTGATGGAGCACCGGTTGATGTCCTTGGCTAAACGTTTTGCCTTCTCAGCATTACTGCCTGAGGAAAATAAAAGGTGTTCTTATTTTTGTCAAGTTCCACCAGTTCTAACAGGTCCCAGCCAGTAATTTGGGAGTTCCTCAGAATTTTACTAGATCAAGTTCTTTATATGATGGCCCAATGTATCAAGGTGAAAGAAATATAGCCAGAGGGTTGAGTTTACATGGGTTTACTGTAGCTGTTACAAAAAGCTTGAGGCATCCCTCCCTCTGAGCACTTGCTCATAGAGCAGGTACTCCCAAACCTGGGATGCCATCGATGCCAAATCCTTTTGGATGCTGCATTGATCCCAGGGTACAAAAAGTTTGTGGAGTTTCTAGATCAAGCTGTTTTTACAATTTCTTTGGATTTTTGGTTTTTTGTGGGGCTTTTTTTGTTTGGTTTTTTTGTATGAGCAAACTAGAAAATTAAATAACTGTTTGCTTTTATTTTGTTCCCAGAGAAAATGAATGTTTTCTGTATTATTCTGCATTATTGCAGAAAATACTCTGTAAGAATAATTTCTTGACCTCCTCCTCTTCTCTTCATGTTCCGAGCTCAAGAGAGACCTGCTGAGAAAGGCAGCTGTTTCAGACGGAGAAAATTCCTTGGAGAATATGATTAAAAAACATTGAGTGTTATATCCAGTAAGATTAACTGACATAAAAGAAATAATTTAATTGATGAGCCTTCATTCAATTGACTTGCAAATGGTGATCATGGAATTTTGTTAGATTTCAGCTTTTGTTGAATAACACTTTTCTCAGTAATACTTTTCTTAGGTGTGGAATGGAATCCTTGTTTCCTGACTAGCCCTGAAAATTATCTCATCTATCTATTTAAAATTTATTTGTGTTGCTGTTGTGATCCATACATATATACCAGTGGTCAACAGAAATATTTTGCTGCAAATATTTGACTTCAAGCCAGTTTACTGGAAAAAATGTCATCAGAGCTATTGTCCCTATTCCCTGAGGAATGTAAATTCTGCAGTTAGGTTTCTAAAGTGAATCACAAATGTTCATTCCAGCTGCTTCACAGAACTGTTCTGCAGAATTTGGGTAGAATTTACCCTGCAGCAGAAAAGCTTTTCCATGAAAAGTTCACCAGGCTGTTTGCTGTGAAGACCAAGCATGAGCAAGATGGAGAAGTGGGACTGATGTGCTGGAAACAGTGAAGTGGAATTTGTTGAAAAATTACCTCATTTTTCCTGAAACCACAGATACCATGGAATTATGGAATGGTTTTGGTTGGAAGAGATCTTAAGGATCATCCAGTTCCAACCCCCTGCCATGGACAGGGACACCTTCCACTGTCCCAGATTGCTCAGAGCCCTGTCCAACCTGGCCTTGGACATTTCCTGGGACGAGGCAGCCACAGCTTCTTGGGAATTGATTCCCAAGTGCCAATTGCAACAGGCATTGATCAATAAATAACAGTGACAATAATTGCTCTTAATATTAGTGTACCTAATATAATTGCACCAGTTTTGATATTCTATTTTTTTTCCTTTCAGTTATTTTTTTTTAATTGTTTTTCATTATGTGAGGCACTGATTTGCCTCCAGTTCAAAACTTTATCTAATTCCAGGAATGGCTGAAAACAGTCACTTTATCTTTTGTGCTGGATAAAAAATCTCTCAACTTACTGTTAGCTCCCTGCTCCAAAAATAAAATGTACTGTACGTAACAAATTTGATCTGACAGCATTTTCCCAGATGGAAGGGTGGAACTTCTTAATTGGTGTATAAATAAATAGTAGCTTGATCCAGCTCTTAAATATATTTTAAAAAAAGAATTTTGTCCTTGCCTCTAGTATGCATAGGAATCTATCTTCCTTTCTAACAATAATGGTAACAGAAAAGGACTCTTCATTGAGTTAAATCTAAAAGCTAAATCTAAAGTCTAAGCACAATGAAATAAACTAAAGTCCTGCTGCTGCTGTTGAGGAAGGCCCACAAAGCTACCTGTGTCTCTTGGCATATGATTTTCATACCATTTTGGTTCATAAATCATCATTTCAAATTGATTTAAAGTTTGGTGTGAAAATCTCAAGTGTTGTTGCATCATCAAATAAATAGCCGCTAAGCAAGAAGATGCTCCTGTGAATTTAGGCCTATCTTGGGTTTTCAGATTAAAGGAAGTGGTAATTTGGGTCGGGAGTTCATGCAGAATAACTGTGTGGTTTTCACTTTTGCTACCTGACAATAAATTGAAATGAAATGCAGACACCAATCTGCAAATCCAGAAACTAGAAGAGGGAAGAGCACATTGGTCCAAACCCATAAAATGTGTTTATTTGTTCCTCAAGTGCAATATGAGGCACCCTGAGGCTCTGAAATACTCATTTTTGTGCACCTGAACACCCCAAGTGCATTGCGTGGTTGAAGTTCCCTTGGCACTGGAGTTTTCACAGTAGGAGACATGCAGCAAATGCCCACATCCTGAAGCTTCTCACCCCAACTTGTGCCACCTGTGAGTCCACCAGAAGAATCCTCAGAAGCCCAAGAGCCTGACCTTTCTGGGATGTGTCTTCATTTTCCTCATAGCCCAATGACTAAAGATTCATCTCAAGAGGAAAAGGTCTGTTTGGGAAAAAGTAAGAGAAATCAAAGCCACATCTCCTCGCTCCTGTAAAAGGACAGCCCCACCAAAACCAGCCAGTAAACATCTTGCTTCTTGGCCCCATATATGTGCAGCTCGCAGACAAGAGGCTTTGAAAAGCTCTCCCTGCCAGAATATGAGATAAATGTGTCATTAGGGAACTCCCTTATTCTGTTTCTGGGGTGCTGGCACACCTTTGATTAAAATACTTCAGTTTAAAGCAATGCACCAGTCTGGGCGTGTAATATTTGCACAGAGCTTAAGATGGTCCTGCCATAACCCTTCTATCTCCCCTATTGTGCAAAGTTGGACCAGAAATCTCATGAAAATGAGCTTACTCATGAGATATATGCTAATTCTGGCTTCCAGTTATGCTGTAAATGCAGTATGAGAGCTGCCTTTCTAGCAGTTTTAGGGAATTTGGCTCCCAGCTGTTGCTAGAAAAGCCCAAGCTGGGACCTAAGTGAAAAGCAAGGGGGAAAGAAAGATGCTCTACATTTCTAGAAAGCTCTTTATTAGTGCCAGAAGCTTGTCTTCTCTATGTTCTTCTGCTCAGGTCGAATGACCTCTGTTTGCAAAGACATGCTTTTGTGAGGTGTGGGACCTTGCAGAAGGCACAGTACACTGTAATCAGGTACTATGATGGCTGGATACAGTTGTTCTGTGGAGTTTTTGAGGAACAGAAAGCTATGCCAAAAGCTGCACGGCAAGCTCAGGACTCTGTCTACAGCTCTTCAGCAATGGAGGCACCTGATCCCATTGCTTCTTTCTCGTCTGCCTCCTTCAGAGGTGCTGGGATGGTGCCCTTTTCCCTGTGCTGTGGTTTCCTGCCCTACCAGCTACCTGACCAGCCTCCCAGGTCTCATTTTCACCACTGAGTCCAGAAACTCAAGACTCTGCCTTGTAGCAAAGCCCTTGGGCAGTTCTGTGTGCACTGTCTCAAAAAGACACTGGGCCTTGGCAGACAGGTGGCTTTTTTGGTTTTAAAAAACCCTCTGTGAATATAAATGTGGTAACCCAGAAAGCAATCTCTGCTTTCAAAACTAAAGGCAAAAGTCATGTGCTCTACAGGCCTAAACTTGAGTACTGGATTCTATCTCATATGCAAATTATTCTTGGCCCTGCTATCAATAGTACTAGTAAGCATGTACCTATAAATACTTGTTAGCTTTTATTACACTGGGTGTGCTTGTGAGAGTGGCTTGGGGTACCTGACTTAGTGCATGAAGAGTTTCTAAGGCTGACAATGTCACACAGAAATTATTACATGTATCAGAGATTAAACATGGAATCATAGAATCGTAGAATATTTGGAGTTGGAAGGGATACACCAGAATCATCCAGTCCTGGCTCTGCTCAGGACACCCCAAAAATCCCGCCCTGTGCATCCCTAAGAGCGCTGTCCAAGCACTCCTGGAGCTCTGGCAGCCTTGGGGCTGTGACTATTCCCTGGGGAGCCTGTTCAGTGCCCCACCACCCTCTGGGGGAAGAACTTTTTCATAATATCCACCCTAACTGTCCCCTGGCACATCACCAGCCATTCCCTCAGATCCTGTCCCTGGTCACAGAGCAGAGATTAAGGCCTATCCTCCTCTTCCCCTTGTGAGGAAGCCACAGAACTGCTGTGAGCTCTGACCTCAGACTGCTCTTCCCCAGATGAGCAGTACATTTAACACAGCCTTGTTTGCAGTATTAGCAACCAAATTATTGTGTTTTCATAATGACATTATGGTCACTTCCAAATATTTTTCAACAGATGTTGAAAGCATAACAGGTGATTTAAAATTGCCAGAAAGAGATGGGCCCCTTCGGTAATTAATTAAGTAAGCAATGATTATCACAGAAAACATCTTGTCTAAAGCCTACATCATATTGAAAAGATGATTGCTTCTCTGGAAAACCTGTGCCAGGGCCTCACCACCCTCACAGGGAACAGTTTCTTCCTCATATTCAATATAATCCTCCTCTGTGTCAGTGTGAAGCCATTCCCCCTTGTCCTGTCACTCCAGGCCCTTGTCACGAGTCTCTCTCCATCTTTCCTGTGGGCTCCCTTCAGGCACTGCAAGGCCACAATGAGGTCACCCCAAAGCCTTCTCTTCTCCAGGCTGAACAATCCCAATTCCTTCAGCCTTTCCTCGCAGCAGAGCTGCTCCATCCCTCTGATCCCCTTGGTGTCCCTGCTCTGGACTGGCTCCAGCAGCTCCCTGTCCTTCCTGTGCTGGGCCCCAGGGCTGGCTGGATGCAGCCCTGCTGGGAGGTCTCAGCAGAACAGGGCAGAGGGGCAGAATCCCTTCCCTCATCCTGGTACTATAACCGTATCTGATTTAAATATAATTTATTAGTTTGGGGGGTTTGCCCCTGCGGGTTTGCAAATTAATTTATTCCCAATTCTAGGGTAAAACCATGTCCGCTGTCATTTGTTGTAATTTACCATTTGTGAATGTGAATATTGTGCTCCCTTCCACCTGATACAATATCCAAACCCCCAACTCTTTAGAGTGGTTAAGTGTCGAATTGTCAATATTTTCAATGGGGTTTAGATGCCTGTGCACTTTGGGACTGATTCAGTCATCTTCTAAAATTCTGAAATAAATACCCTGATTGGCCTTGTGCAGCTGTGAGGGTCTGAACACATGGGACTTGAGACTGGTTGTACAGGAGCCTTTGTGAAACAAGGATTTTCAGTCGAGTTTACAGGGAACACCTGTGGAAACCTCTGTGTACATGACACACAACCCTCCAAACAATTTTCCAGTGATTTGTATTGAGGAATGTTATGTACTGATATTTCTCACTCTATTTACTTTTCAAGTTCTTCATGTTGTAGCAAGTAACATACGCACCCACATGTACACACTCTCTCACAAGGTCTTTGCAAACATCTGTGGGGACACCAAGTATGCAAATTGCAGCCACAATAAATTCTTCATAAACAGCCAAGAAGCTGAAAGAGATTTTCATAAAACCTTTGTTAAATGGTGAAAATACCAGCAGTCACTGAAGCCCTTATAGTCAGCAAGTATCCCCAGAAGGGCTGCATCATATGGAGAGTTCCAGTGCCCATCAGAACATCCTCTATAAGACCAGAGGCTCCTCCTTCTTTGTAAGACTCTTGTGAGCAAAAAGTGTGGCAGAATTAAGTCATATGTAGTTATTTTCAAGGGCAGCGATCAGACATTGAGCACATTCAGGAATGTTTATGAATTCTGTAGCTGCAGTATCCAAGCATCTCCCAGCTGTTTATGCACTGCTTCATCCTTAAGCTCCATGTAACAGGGATCTATCCATCCCATTTTCCAGGTCCAGCACCTGAGCACAGCTGGGACAGTTCATAATGCCAATGCTCTGCAAGAGCATGAAGGTGCAGAGGAACATCTAGTGGGATCTCTAATCTCTCTGCATTTGCAGACCACCAGAAATCTCACAGGGTTCACCTCGCCTTGATTCATCTTCAGAGCGCTACCCAGATCCTTCACTTCATGAAGATGCTGGGGCTGGACTGTGATTCAGGCTGTAGATCTTGTGTTTACACTTTCTGAAGATTCACAGCCTTCTGTGAGTAAAGGTAAGAGGAGTGACTAATCTGATTTCTGTCAGAGGGCTCACCTTGACAGACTTTCAGCAGCAGTAAAGTTGAAAGCATTTGGAAGGTTATCTTCATAAAAAAAGGACTGTCAACTTACACTGGAAAAAACCAAAAGTTTAATTAGCTACTTCTTTCTTGACATGACAGATGGCTGAGTGATTACAATGCACTTTATTGCCCTTTTCAGCTGATGCAGAACAACAGTTTCATCAACTGAAGGCAAAAGGCTACGAGAATTTACATCAGCCGAGAGTCTGTTACTAAACTACTGTGTCCATGCATCCAGTTTGCAAGCTCCCTGCAACTGTCCTCAAGTTCTTTGTGCCAAAAGAGCAGGATTTCTTGCTGGCCAACATATGAACCCCTTCTAGTCATTGAACTTGTCTTTGAGGCATCATGGAAGCTGGCTTTTTTAGAGAAGCAATACCTGAACCAGAGGAGAATTCAGCCACGTTGCAGGTACAGTGCAGCATGGCTCTGAAAGCCCAGGACATGTTCACCATCCTACAGGGACCATCATTTGGTTACATGGCAGTAGGATACCAAGGATGGACAAAGTATATGTTTGTTACGGAATCACAGAATCATGGATTGGGTTGGAAGTGATCATAAAGATCACTCAGTTCCAACCCACCTGCCATAGTCAGGGACATTTTCCACTATCCCAGGTTGCTCAGAGCCCCATCCAGCCTGGCCTTGGACACTTCCAGAGATAGGGCAGCCACAACTTCTCTGGGCAACCTGTGCCAGGGCCTCCCCACCATCACATGGAAGAATTTCTTCCCAGTATCCCATCTAAACCTCCTCTCTGTCAGTTTAAATCCATCACACCTTGTTCTGTCACTAATGCCGTTGTGAAAGGTCTCTCCCCACCTTTCTTGCAGAATCCCTTCAGGTACAGGAAGGCTTTGGAAGAAGGCAGACCTACATTCTACCATCTCATTAATGCTGCACATTACTGGCAGTGGATTCAACTGGCAGAGGCCTGACTGTCACAGCCATGTGGCAATGAAATGACACAAAGATTTCCATTGCCCCTGTTCAGTTCTGAACGAACAGCTCTTTCACAACAATGGGGGAGTGGAGGTTTCTGGATGCAGAGACACAGAAGGGGGCTGGAAGATGCTTTGCCCTGCTTTTGCCTTGACCCTGCTGCCCCTTCTTGAGTGACTGAAGAACTTGACAAGACACAGGGTAACTAAATGAATAAATGTTTTCAGGATTAGCTCTTTAGATTCTCCAGGCACCATTATTGGAACTCACACTTTTTACCTGAATCTATTTCATCAGCATTTGCATATATGACGTTTGGTGTGGTCAGAGATGACACGGAATCCAGGGATAGGGTGGAGTGTTTCTGCGTGTTTGTTCTAGAGGGCTGTCCTCATTAAAAGTGTCTTGCAAGGAAAACTGAGCATCCTTTGCTTTGCACCGTGTTTAGTCAAAGACCTGACCAAAATATGCCAAAATTTAGATGTATTTTCCTTTCAGTTGGATTATCCTTTGAAACTGTGAGCAAACCCTGCCTGACAACACAAAGGAATTTTCCCATGGATCAGCTAAAGCTGACTCACATGAAAGACTTGCCCAAAGTGGTCATGCCCTCTGAGCAAATACCACAGGCATGAGGATCTCTGTTCTTAGCCTAACAGCACTGTTAGGATTCCAGGGACCCAGCCTCAGAAGGCAGCTTTTATTGGAGGAGGGGAGGTCTCCTACCTGTGAGCCAACCAATTTGCTCTGCTGTTTATCTATGTTGCTAACTTGTAGGAGAGATGAATGTTTTGCTCTGTCACTGCACTGTTGCAAGAAATTTCCTGCCTGGCCCCTGAAGTTCACCAAATAGCACTGGCTGGTTTCTTAAGCAGGTACAGTATATAGCAATAGGCACTGCTGTGACTCCAAGGAAGAAAGAAATAAAATCATCTGATCATGAAAGCTTTCAGCACCAGGTTTTAGTGCTGGAGTGAAAACGTAGTGGAAGCTGTGCACCCTTCTAAGATAAGTATTTTCTCTGCTGGAGTTGCTGAGTGTATCACAGAGCAACAACCAAGAAGGCTTTGCTTACTCATCCCTGCCACGTGTTTCTGGAGTGGTTTTCTGCTCTTTTAATATTACCAATGAATGCATCCTCTGGTTGCCCTGGCGTGTTAGAAAGGCAAGCACATGCTGAGCAAAGTGTCAGAACAACCCACAAAGCACTGATGCAAATAGAGACAGAATTTTGCACCACCCAGAGAGACACAGAGAGAGTTAAAGCTTCAGGCCAATGTGCTGCTGAAATTTTAAAGCTAAAAGGATTTTGAACTAACCTTTGCATTTTCTCCCTGAACTTTCTGTTTACTCTCTGCTCTTTTGCTCAGTGAAAGTAAAGCAGGCAAGACAACATCACTTGCTGTTTCCAACTGGCTTCTGCGTTGTTTCTAATACCCCTCTGAAATATTTCTGTTATACAACTCACAGCATTTCAAGAAGACATTTTATTAATTTGGTATCTGTCCACTTTCCATTTTCTTATCTCTGGTTGTCCTCAATATTTGGACTTAAGTTTATTTGTCATTTTGCCTTTGTGTTTAATCTGGTCCATTTTGGTGTTTGAATTTGGGGTTTCAGTAAGCTCACATGTGATCTGTGCCAAAATACAGGCAAAATCTCTTCTCATATTTCTAAAATATGTGGCACTGGGATAATGATCTCAAAATCATGTGGCAGCTTCTTTTAAACAGGAAACTCCAGTGGGTCTCACTCAGTTGTATATAAAAGCCAATAGTATACTTGGTGGTAGTCCCTATGTTTTTTGTTTTAAATTATGTTTCATTTCATACTCTCTCCACATTCTCTGTTTCCAATATCCAGCAGATTTTTGTATTGACAAATGTGTAACTTTTACAGGAAGCTGTTGTGGAGAAAACCTGTGGTTCTTCTGTATGGGCTGAGCATAGTTGTGGCTTCTGACCCTGGGGAGAGCTGCTTTTTATCCTATTAGATGGATGCTGCTTATAAAAATCTCAGCAGCCAGATAAATTATCTGTGTTACTAGCACACATTTCCAGAGCCAACATTCCCCTCAGCATGCAGGGGGTGAATCCTGAGTGTCATTATTCGCTTTGGGTGTGCTGTGGGCTCAGGCTGTAGCTGAGCTTCCACAGTGTCCCGGTTTTTGAGACAAAATTTTGAGGAGGAAACGCTCTGGAATGAGCGCCTCCTCCCAAGGGAAAAGGGGCGCCCCCTTTCCTCCCGCAATAGATAAAATTAACAAAAGTAATGAAAGCGGAAAAAAAACCCCGGAACTATTTATTAACAGTAAACAAAACTGGGAAAACAAAAAGGAAGAAAACGGAAAGGGTGCCCGTGAGGGAGCGGTAACTGGTCCCCCCCAGTCTCCGGGAAGGGGAGTCCACACAGCAGGCTGCTGGAGAAGGGCAGATGGAACGAAACTTTGTAACTCTTCTTCGGCGCCGGTTCTCCTCCTCACAGCAGGCGATGCTGGTGGATCTCTGTGTCCCTTCGCTCACCGGCCTGGTCTTCCTCGGGGTTCGGACCGGCGGAGCCACCCCACAGGCACCCCGGGCCGGAGATAAGGGAAGGAAAGCAGGGAGGTCAGTGGGAGAAAAAAGGGGAAAACGAGAGAGAGCGAGAGTGAAAGAGAAAGAGCCCGGCCGAGAGCCGCTGCCCCAGGGCCCTTGGGCTGAGCCCTTGAACCGACCCGCACCTGGGGCCTCGCGGCTCCAGCCCCGCACCCCGGGCACACCTAAAGGTACAGATACTTTGGGCACTAAACAGAGGGTTACGGAATAAAGGAGCCTCACACCATCACCCCAGGACACACAGTGACTAGACCTGATATGAATAAGGGCTGCCCTGCCCCTTCTCACTCCCTTCCTATAATCCACAAGGTAAATCTATCCTGCTAAACCTGCAGAAAACCCTTCTGAAAAGCAATCAAAGCATTTTCTGCCATCTTAGGAAGATGTTCTGTGTGGTTTCTTATGGTTCCAGAAGAAACTACTTGATGAGAGGTAGCCAGATAAGAGAAACTACACCAGAGCAGAACTGTGACAAAGTTTGAATAAGGGATCACTGTTTCTTGGAAACTGCTAGAAACACTCATCTCCCCTTCCTTTGGGCTGAAACAGTGACTGTCCTGCTGCCCTCGCTCTGCACCTCCTCTTTGTTTTCCCCTTGTTGTGATTTATCGGGTTGGGTTCTGTGGCTGCTTCTTGGCTGAGTGCACCTAAGGTATGTAAATTGCTTTTTAACAGCTAATGTGAACTCACACTCCTGAAAAGAAAAATGAAAGGCAAAATAATATTGTCAGCAGTGAGTTATAGGAGATCAAGAAAGCATCCAGAGGTGAAAGTCAGTGGCTGGCTGGCCAGGTCCTGCATACTGTCACATCTGTGTTCAGAATGATCTGAGTAGAGAGCAAGTTTGGTAGTTTCAAACTAGGATTTTAAAGGAAAAGACTGCCTCTGTGGCTGCAATACATACAGTGTGAGCTGGACTTCTCTGAACCAAGCATACTTTCTTACTACAGAAATTTCAAACCCTAAATACAGTGTTTCATCCTCCAGTAACATCTCACTACTTGTCCTGACATAGTCCACTTTAAATAAAAGACAATGACCACAGCTATGCTGAGACTCCCTGCAGGGCTGCGTCCAGCCAGCCCTGGGGCCCAGCACAGGAAGGACAGGGAGCTGCTGGAGCCAGTCCAGAGCAGGGACACCAAGGGGATCAGAGGGATGGAGCAGCTCTGCTGGGAGGAAAGGCTGAAGGAATTGGGATTGTTCAGCCTGGAGAAGAGAAGGCTTTGGGGTGACCTCATTGTGGCCTTGCAGTGCCAGAAAGGGAGCCCACAGGAAAGATGGAGAGAGACTCTTGACAAGGGCCTGGAGTGACAGGACAAGGGGGAATGGCTTCACACTGACAGAGAGGAGGTTTATATTTGATAAGAGGAAGAAATTGTTCCCTGTGAGGATGGTGAGGCCCTGGCACAGGTTTTCCAGAGAAGCTGTGACTGCCACATCCCTGAACGTGTCCAAGGCCAGGTTGGATGGGGCTCTGAGCAACCTGGGATAGTGGAAAGTGTCCCTGCCCATGGCAGGTGGGTTGGAACAAGATGATCTTTAAGCTCCCTTTCAACCCACACCATTCCATGCTTCTGTGGTATCTACAACCTTCTGGAAAGCCACAACTAATGGGGTTAAATTTATCCTTATTTTCAGAGCTTTTCTTATGGCTTTTCACATGTTGTGGCTCTTGATAGAGAATGAAAGTTGCCCAAGGCTGGGACTGCATCCTCCAGCATGTCTGTGAAGGCCCCCAGGGTGTTTTTATGGTTGCTAAAACATAACAAATAAGCACCATCACTGAGCCCCATTCTGCCATTCAGACTGTGAGCTGCAGAAAACCACCAGCCTCCCCAAAGGTCTTCTGGTAAAGGGATGTAAAATCAAAAGCAAACAAATATGGATAATCATGCTGCTGACTAAGATATTACCAAAATACCAAAAAATGGCAAACCTCAAAATGGGGTGATTCATCCAGGCACCCAAAAAGCATTTACAAGGAACCATCTGACTAATCATTCTGAAGCTCAGGGACAGTCCTGTGCAGTCGACACACATAATTATACACTCCACAGAAAACAACCCTTGTCCTCTCAAGGTAAATAATATCTGCTGTGCTAATGCTATTATTGAGCTCATGGTATGAATTGCTTGGAAGAACAAACTTCTTCTTGGGCTCCTTCTCCTACTCATGTATTCTTTGCCCAACACCTGGCAAAATAGTTACAAAAGCAACAAAAAAAACCCAAGCAGCTCAACCAAAATGCGAAAGGCCCAAATTGCCCCCTGCCCATGCTGATTTTTGTGTGGTGGCATTTCATGTGGGGGACTTCAGCCATGCTACACACACAAAAACAAAAGCAGACCCTGTATTCCAAACTGAAATTTAGTGATACAACCCAGACTAGTGGGTTGGAAATCTGAGCAGGGGAGGTTGAAGAGCCTCCATGGAGTTTAAGTGATGTCCCTGGAAGGGAGGTGAAAGGCTGTGGTCCCATCCCTCATGGTGAGGCAGTGCTTCTCCTGACAGCTGAAATATGGCTTTGAAAGCACTGAGATGCTCCCACTTTTGTGGGGAGAAAATCATGTCTAAATTTGAATGTATTTGATGAAACTGTAAGACACATAAAGCTACGTGGTAGTTACTACAGGAGACTCCTATTTCAGTTATTTCAGCAAAATTTTAGCACCTCTGTACATTTGAAGGCCTGGAACAAAGAAACTGGGTTTTGATTTTCAGAGTTTACCTAACATGGCATTGATGGTGAACCTTATGGTGATGTAAAGGACAGAGCTATATTTGTTTAAGGAACCTTCAGACCCAATTTCCAGCTTTGTGAGTGCTGAGAAAGAGTAAAGAGGGAAGTTCAGAGGAAAACAAACGCTTCCTGAACTTTGAGTTTCTTTGCTTTTATATATCACCAGATTTTTCTGTGATGTGACCTGCCGTCCTTTATAAACTTTGCTTTATCTCTGTGACATTTTGCATTTAGGAAATTATTAAGCTGTCACATTTGAGGACTGAAAAGAGCAAAGGGCTGCAGGAGTTTGTTCTGCCTGTTAAATTAACCAGTTACAGCTGAGTTCCTTTGCAGACATGCATTTTCACTGGCCTACACACACACATGGTGAGCTGGCCCTCACTTGCTCCTCATGCTGTGGGAGCTGTAGATACCCAAAAGATGTATATAAATCTATATGGATGAAAAATGTACCACCTGATGAGGAGGCTTGTTGGACTCGGCAAAGCTCCCTATTACTGATTAGCTAGCTAGTGGTCTGGCCTGTCTGTCCCTGTCCTTGGCAATAAAATGAAGATGAAAGGTAGCCGCTAACTTGGAGCCTCGCCTGAAAGTACAGTAGCTATCTCAGGTCTTGCTTATCAAAGGCTGGGACAGCAATAACCACGCTGAGGGAGCAACAAGAACATGATAGGCTGGGCTGACAAACAGTTACACCTCGTGGGCAAACAGCAATTTCACATCCCACAGGCACACAAACAGCACTGGCAGCTGAGGAGAGGCTGCAGCAGATGATGCCCAAGCATGGTGGCAGCCCCTTCTCCAGGACAGGCTGGGCAGGGCAGTGCCTCCCCAGCCAGGGAGCCTTCCCAGGAGCTCCTGGTGAAGGCTCCTAGGTAGAAAGTGTGCCTCAGGCCACCAGAGGAAGCTCAGCTCTCACCAACCTGCCTCTGCCAGGCTGGGAAAATAATTTTGAGACCGAGAGTCTCACAGATCAGCCCCTACTCAGGCCAAAAGTGAATGGCAGTTAGGACAGTCCTCTTTCTGGGTGTTAAAATAGTCATCTCAAGTGGTGATAGAAAGGGAACAGTCACACTTGTGTTTTAGCAGCACTGGATCATCCTTTTAGAGGTGACCATTTCAAACTTCAAGCTTCCTCAAGTCTGATGTTGAAGCTGTAGGGTTTCCAGATGATTCGAGCGGAGAACTCTCACACATAGAATTGACTTGAATCAATAATTTGGACAAAGAAACAGTGCCTCTCTTCAGAAGAAACAGACTGAGGTATTGAGTCACTGCAGCTTTTGTTGGCTGCATGAAATGGATTTTTTTCCAGCTCACCACATTTGTCCATACATGCCTCCAAAGCACTAGGGCTACATGTGCCTGACAAATTGTCTTACACAATACAGCAAACATGGCTTCAGATCATGTTTTCTGTCATGGAATTACTCAGTGAATGCCAGAAAGACAATATTATTTTGGGCAGGTAAGCCAACCAAATCCTTGGAGTTGAGAGTGCAGTGTTAGTGCTGGAGTTCCTCTCCACAGATCAGGCTTTCAGTTAGAGGAAGGACGAGGTCCACAAAGAAGATGCTGAAGACACAACATACACAACAGAAGATACTGAACTGGAAATTGTAGCATAAAAATATATTTGCCCTGGGTCACAAGGACTTCATCAGGAGAGGATGCACGATCCAACATGGTCTTAAATACTAAGTTCTGTGGCAAACTTACCTTTCCACTGCAAAGTAATGATGATGTGCTGGATGAATATACATAGGAAGGACATGGAAATGCTGGAGCAAGTAAAGGAGGAGGCCACAAAATTGATAAAGGCACTGGAGCACTCTCTGTATGGAGATAGGCTTGGAGACTTGGGGCTGTTCAGCCTGGAGAGGAGAAGGTTGTGTGGAGACCTCAGAGCACCTTCCAGTACCTGAAGGGGCTGTAAGGAAGTTGGGGAGGGACTTTTCATCAGGAACTGTAGTGACAGGACAAGGGGGAATGGATTCACACTGACAGAGAGGAGGTTTAGATTGGATATGAGGAAGAAATACGAGGATGGTGAGGCCCTGGCACAGGTTGCCCAGAGAAGCTGTGACTGCCTCATGCCTGGAAGTGTCCAAGGCCAGGCTGGATGGGGCTCTGAGCAACCTGGGATAGTTGGCAGGTGTCCCTGGCCATGGCAGAGCATTGCAACAAGGTGATCTTTAAGGTCCCTTCCAACCCAGACCATTCTATGCTTCTATGCAAAAAGAAGCTTGACAAGCTTAAAGGAACTTTTAATACATTAATTGAACAAAAAATTCCTGCTGAATAATTTTCCAAGTCTATGAGTGAAGCTTGAGGTAGCAAAAACTGGCGGTAGCAGGTTGCAAGAGACCTCCCAGAAAAAAAACCCAACAAACTTTGGATGCATTTTCTGAATGTGTGTGTCAGTCTCACGTAGTACAGCCCATCTGTATTACACAGCTGATGTTTCTGGCAGCCTTAAGAGTTGCTGGATCCAGATTCCACAGCATTATGTAATTTGCTTCATTTTAATCCTGATAAGAAAATTCTTGGAAGTCACTTAAAAACAGTAACTATGGTTATGATCTGTTTCATTTTGCTGCAATGAAGCACAGTCCTGAAGGCAGCCAACATGATGGCAGAGATGCTGCCCAGTGAGAGATCCTCCCATGTGTTTTCCCATTCCTTAGGGGAAACTAAGTTTTGAAAACTTAAGCTTGAAGCATTTTTTTACTCATATCTGTCATGCTAATGGTCAGCATTAATATTAAAGACCAAAGTTTCAAACCACATTTTTAACCCGAGAAAGTCATATACCTGCTGAGATTTTTTTCCTAGGCTAAAAAAAAAGCTAACTAAGGCACTTTCTGTTGTGTTTTTAATATGTTCCATTTGTCTTAATTTCCTTTGGTAGAGCTAACTCATTTCAGCTTTTGAAAATTATCACTTTGTGGCAGTTGTAAATTTTAGGGCCTACTTCTTTTTGATAATTTTGAACATTTTGCTAATTTTTCTCCCATCCTTTGCAGCCACTCCTTGTACACCTTCATTGAAATCCTTTTTGCAGCTACTCTAATCTGAGTTCATCAGTATTGGACTTGAGTGATCTGAGCTGCATGCAGCATGCAAGAGTGCCTGCTATGAAAAATATTATCCCTTATTTGCAACCAGTGACCTACCAATTTAATATAAATAATCTCGAAAGACATGGCCACAGACTTCAGACTGACTTAGTGCATCATTTTGGAGCCAGCAAATGGAGAAAGGATAGGAGCAATACAAGCTGGGCCTATGTTAGCCTCACCTCTTGTGGCTAAAATTAAAACAGAAATGCTTGACTGTGTTTCCTGTGGATCAATGGCAAGCGTATTTCTATTTCTGCAAACAGTTTTGCCCCTAGTGAATACCCTCTTGGTGAAAACAAACTAAATTAAAATTGCCTCCAAGATATTCTTTTCCCTCTCTGTAGCAGCAGAAAGACCGAGAGCCCCCTCAGTGGAGTGGCAGGAGCTACTGGTTAAAACTGAGAGGGGAGCCCAGCCACTGGTCCCTCATTGTGACTTAGACAGATAATTAGTCAGGTAACAATTCCACTTTCCACTGTTGAAAAGCCTGTGAGGCTGGGATCAAACCAAGTCAGCACTGCAGGCAACTGTCATGAGATAAAAAGATAAGATGAATGAGTTTGTATTGCACTTGGAATGCACAGAGCCCAATATAGATGTAAAATATTATTACTAAATGCACTGAGGGCTCTATTGTAAGGAGACTTACTGCAAAAGCAACTGAATGAATAAACTCCAGAGACCTGGACGGGTCACGGAGACAAATCATGTCCGTAAAGCAGTACTGGTTCCTGGGCTGCACCCTGCTCTCCTGTAACAGTGTCCCCTGGGCAAGGTTTATACCTGTGTGCTGTGGCCATAGCAACACCAGTGATTACAAATACAAAAGCTCCCTTGTGCCAGGTGGGTGAAGCTCAGAGAAGCAGTCTCTGGGTTTCCATCACAGCACTGCTGGTGCCACGTTGTGATCTTCTGGCAGTGCCAGAGAGCATGGGGGCTGCCCAGTGGAGAGGTTTGGGGTAGTCAGTGGGGTGAGAGAGATGCTGGACCCATCAGGACTCCAAACACTCAGCTGCACACCAGAAGAACATACATGTGCCCGCCAAAACATTCCAAAGCCTTTTGGTGGCTCATTTCTTGCATGGTGCCCTCCTGCTCCTCGGAGAACTGCTTTGCTGTGGTCAGCAAGGTGAAGCAGGTGCTGGAGCAGATCCATGGATCCAGGATCCAACCTGCTCCGAGGCTGAACACCCACTCGTGGGCAGCGTGCTACACCCAGCACTTTGCTGGCTGAGTCGCTGTGTGTACAAACTTTCCCAGGATCAACTGGACAGCTTTTCTCATTCCCTCAAGCACAAAGCTTATAAATGGGAACAGTGCCACTAGGACAAATTTCTGGTCGGGTGACTTATTCACATTTAGCACTGCAATTGTCTGTTCTGACAGAGCCATTAAAAGTTCTCTCACAGGGCAAGTTTAGCTGATGATTCAGACGTGTAAAGGCAGAAGCAAAAGGATTACTTGATGCTGCGATCAAGAATTCAGCTTTGTTAAAGAATGAGTCCAGAGCAGGGACACCAAGGGGATCAGGGGGATGGAGCAGCTCTGCTGGGAGGAAAGGCTGAGGGAGTTGGGATTGTTCAGCCTGGAGAAGAAAAGGCTTTGGGGTGACCACATTGTGGCCTTGCAGTACCTGAAGGGAACCCACAGGAAAGATGGAGAGAGACTCTTGGCAAGGGCCTGGAATGACAGGACAAGGGGGAATGGCTTCTGACAGAGAGTAGGTTTAGATTGGATATGAGGAAGAAATTATTCCCTGTGAGGTCCTGGCACAGGATTCACAGAGAAGCTGTGGCTGCCCCATCCCTGGAAGTGTCCAAGGCCAGGTTGGATGGGGCTCTGAGCAACCTGGGATAGTGGAAAGTGTCCCTGCCCATGGCAGGGGGTTGGAACTGGATGAGTTTTTAAGATTCCTTCCAATCCTGGCCATTTCAGGATGCTATGATTCTTTCACGATGCTACGATTCTTTCACATTGTGCTTTTAGAGTTCACTTTCTTCCACATCATGATCCTGTGCCATGAGAAGTTCTCACCGGAATATCTGACACCTCATATTTCTCTTCTGAGATTCAGAGAGAAACAGAGAGACTGGCTGGCAGCTACCATAAAGTCACTCGAGTGGATTTTTAATGCCAGGCAGGCTCCTTTGTAACCCTTTGACACACCCTGTTCCTGTGCTGCTGCAAATGAGTACCAGACTACACGAGAACACAGGCCTAAAAATAGATGTGTCTGGGAAGTGATGATTTTCCCATAGAAACATCAGGTTTTCATAAAAAACTCTAAGAACATGGAGGTTTTAAGTATAATGCAGAAAGGTTTTGGGTTGCCAAGCTTAGGTTTTATGTTCTTCTTTTTGACCAACACTGAAGATTTTTGTTGGGAATTCTTTTTAACAAAAAATATTGGTTCCCCAAAGAAAACGACAGCTACTAACAATATAATCTTAAAAATCATTTAGATGTTAGGCTCAGCTTACACTTTTTTCCCATTAATCTGCTTTCCTTCTTCTTTCATTTTTCTGTTTTCTGCCCTCTCCTTCTCATGTGCAGCCCACTGGGTGGTATTTATATGGTAACCAGTCCTACTAAGGGAGACTGGTGCTTTCATCTTCATCAATTCTTCCCTCACTGTTTTTTCTTTTTGCCCGTATTTGTTACTGTTCGTTTTCTGTTCATTTATCTTCACGAGAAGTTATCTTTCCTTTATCTTTTTCATATCATATTCATCCCCTCCCTTTTTTGTCCAGCAGTTAGATATCTCTAATAATATTTGTTCCTTCCTGCTTCCATCTTTAATGCTTTCTGGCACCTTTAATACCTCTGCTTTCATTTCCTTGTCTCCTCTCTGGATATTAGTGTATGTAGGCAATCTTTCCCACCTGTATCTCTGAAAAGCACATATTCCATAGGGCTTAAAAAAGAATAAGCAGTTTTTAATCACAGTACTACAAGAGCTCAAAAAGTAAATATTATTATATTAATTTTATGTGAGGGAAAAAATAAAGGCAGATCAATTCTTCAATAGATCTGATGTTTCTTTCATCCTATCCTGTGGCCAGGCTGTTGTTCCTTCTACTGCTGTGATACTCTATTTCAAATCCCCCTGCAATCTCTTAGACTCTGGACTTCTGCAGGCTTCAACCTTACTTTATTCTTCATCTTCCATCACTTGGAACTTGTCACACAAATTTTCTCATGTGGAGATCACCAGGCAGCAGCAGCAGAAGCATTGGGCCTGAGGGGAGCTGGGTAAGAAAGCAGCACTTGCAGTATCTAAGGTCACTGCTTGTGGCTATACAGTGGCGATTCAGAAAAAATGGTTGTAAAGATCAAGGAAACTTCATTCCACACAATCACAGATTCACAGGATGGATCAGGTTGGAAGGGATCACAGGGTCATCTGGTCTCACCTCCCTGCTCCAGCAGGGCCATCCCAGAGCACAGGGCAAAGGATTGTGTCCAGATGGTTCTGGAATATCCCTGGTGAGGAGACTCCACGCCCTCTCTGGTCTTGGTCACTGCAGAGGACAGAAGTTCTGCCTCCTGTCCAGGTGGAACTTCCTGGGATCAGTCCCTGCCTGTTCCTCTGGTGCCATTGCTGGGCCCTGCAGAGCAGATCCTGGGCCCTGCTCAGAGCCCTCCCTGCAGACAGGGACACCCAGGGCTGAGGGCCCCTCTCAGCTGGGGCTCCTCTTGAGGCTGAACAGCTCCAGCTCCCTCAGCCTTTCCCTGTCAGAGATGCTCCAGGCCCTAAATCATCTCCACAGCCTATGCTGCTGCAGGGACCTCCCTGTCCTTCCTGTCCTGAGGATCCCAGAGCTGGACACAGCACTCCAGATGTGCCTCCCAGGGCAGAGCAGAGGGGCAGGATCACTCCCTGACCTGCTGGCACTGCTCTTCCCAGTGCACCCTGGGACATCACTGGCCCTCCTGGCCCCCTGCTGGCTCATGGAGACCCTGTTGTCCACCAGGACCCCCAGGTCCTTCTCCGCAGAGCTGCTGGCCAGCAGGTCACCCCCAGCCTGTGCTGATGCGTGGGTCTATTTCTCCTCAGGTGCAGAATCCTGCATTTGCCCTTGTTGAACTTAAGATACATTCCTCCTTGGAGACATGGAAAGATACAGGTTATACAGGCTCAAGTGTGCAGGTCACTGTACCTGCAAAATCTTCTTAAATGGCAGGATGAGCTGGGCTACTGGGAGAACAAGCAGCCTGCCCCTGAAAGAAGAAAGAAAGATTGGCTTAAGAGACACAGTGTTTTCATTTGGGCTGCTTATGCTGAGTTTCAGATTCACTAACCTGAGTGTTTTTCGCATGAGTTTGGGTCTCAGAATGAAAGCTGGCATAATGGTAGCAGGCCTGTGAGAAGAGAGGAGGAATTTGCCTCTGCTTCAGGGTGGGAAGCGTTAGTACTTGAAGACTTCAAATTACTTACGTGTGCATGATGTGTGTCAGTGGAGGATTTTTTAAAACATAAAACTAAAGTATGTATCTGGGTCCAGTCTGTTGGGCATGCAAGCACAACAGATCTAGGAAGTTCTGTTTCTGCAGATGAGAGAAATCTGATAAAACTTGGAATGCACTTGCAAGCAAAGTTCACTGACTTTGAGAGGCCTCTGTGATCCTATTTTGTGTTAGGGCCATGTGTTAATTATAGATCGTCTATTTCTAGTGCAAGCTCCTTTCTCACCACCTCAAAATGAGTTCAGTATAGTTACAAGGAAAAGAGATAGGCTAAGCACAGTCTAGATCAAATATAGTGTGGGTTTTGTGCTTTTTCTCATCTTTTCTGGGAAGCTCAGACATTTTCAGAGAGGGTATGTGGGAGACAGTAACATTCCTCAGGCTGTTCAGTCCTGCCCTTGCAGGGCACAAGCTTGGGCTCAGCAATCTGTCCAAAGCACCCAGGCCATGTTTGGGGAACCCCAGAGAGCAGAGTGAACATCCAGAGTGAGCTCTCCTTGAGG
Organism: Eopsaltria australis; assembly: GCA_034509425.1. NCBI lineage: Eukaryota > Metazoa > Chordata > Aves > Passeriformes > Petroicidae > Eopsaltria > Eopsaltria australis. The sequence goes on from JAVTVJ010000696.1 coordinate 701,353, forward strand.
TACGCATGGTGGCCATTCCATAAATCCCACAGCAGATCTTCTAAACATGGTTCTCCTGTGGTCATCTGGACGTGTTGGCACTGCCAAAGCTTTGTTCTGTGCCACCCATCGTGCTTGGGGCTCAGCCCTGTCAGGTCCTATCTGCTGCAGGTTTGGACTTGAGTGGATCACCAGGAGAAGCAGGCAGAGCTGGAGCAGGCTGGGCTGGTGACTCAGTGGACAGAATTCTTCCCTCTGAGCCAGGCCTGAGTCAAGGGGTGCTAAGGGGGACTGTGCTGCTCCAGCTGCTGGGTTTGGGACACAACTGAGAAACCAAACTCCCAGCCACTGATGTCTTCAGAAATGTCTGTGGTCCTTCCTCAGCCGCACTGGCATTTACCCACTATTGACCCCATTCCAGTGTGGAAAATGTATTTCACTCACCTCCAGCTCCCTCTGTTACCCCAGTGAAACACTTCATTATTCATTACTGCAGCACAATGCATCAGTAAGGATATGCAGTATTTCATGTGGCCTTTTGGTTTTAATATTGGCCAAAATGGCTTGCGTACACATTGCAAAGCTTTTTCCCATATGTCTCTTTTATGCATATCAAGGGATATCCTAGTCATCCTGCACACAAATACACAGTACTTCTACAACGGTTAATCAGGAATCTGCATAGGTAAAGAGGGCATCACATCTCACAGCCCCGTTTATCTCAGGGCAATTAATACAAGGGGGTAGTTACTGATTGCATAATGCAAAGTCCTTTTGCACCATCAGTTCACGGTGATGTGCAAGTATTAGTGTCACTGAGGCAACAGCCTTCACAACAGATGGCTTCTCCTGGTTTCAGAAGGTCCAAACTCTTCACCATGTCCTCTTGCTATTCCATTCACAGCAGCAGTGATTTTTGAAGGCAACCAGCTCTGAAAAGTTTGTTTTTAAGCTCACTTTGGAATCACAGAATATCCATAACTGGAAGGATCATTCAGTCCATCTCATGGCCCTGTACAGGCACCCCAATAATCCCAGCCTGTGCCTGAGATCCATGTCCATGTGCTCCAGGAGCTCTGGCGGCCTTGGGGCTGTGACCATTCCCTGGGGAGCCTGTTCAGTGCCCCATGACCCTCTGGGGGAAGAACCTTTTCCTAATATCCAGCCTAACCTGGTCCTGACATAGCTCCCTGTTCCTGGTCACACAGAGCAGAGATCAGGGCCTGCCCTCCTCTTCCCCTCATGAGGAAGCTGCAGAACTGTGAGCCCTGACCTCAGTCTGCTCTTCTCCAGCTGCTCCAGTGCCTTCCGCTGCTCCTTGTGTGGGTTCACCTCCAGACCCTCAGCATCTTCGTAGCCCTCACTTGGACACTCCCTAGTAACTTTATATTTTTCTTATATTAAGGTGCCCCAAACTGCCCCAGGACTCACTTTGTCCCTGCTTTGCTTACTTGCCATGGCTGACATGCCTCAGTTTATGCCTCCCAGCGATGGAGGCTGTGTGCCAGCATTGAGACACACATGCTGTCCGATACTTGTTTCGTTTGATATGTGATGACAGTTCTTTATAGGTGTCTCAGAAAAACGAATGAATGAAGAAGCAGTTCCTGGTGGCCTCTGCCAGCTGTTGACAATACCAAATAATTTGCTTTTCCTGAAACAGACCTGATGCTTCTTGTGGATGATGGGGCGCGTAGGTGTAGTGTCAATCAATAAAAATTAAAAGTTGCTGAAGGGCAGGAACAGCAGCTGTGAGATTTCTTACTGCTTTTTGTTCACAGGAAAATGGTGTCAGACTCTGCTTAGTGGCTTGTGTGATTTACTGTCACATTTATCTCACACATTTCAGCAAGGGCTTGCACAAGCAGATTGATTTTAGACCCCAACTTTTAAAGGTGGAAGACAAACATTCATTCATAAAAACTTTTTTTTGAAACCTTCTTTAGCATCAAAGCTTTCCAGAGCAGCTGGTATGGACCCCTTTACATGCAGGAAACAGTGTACACCAACCATGGGATGCCCCAGGTGCCTCTACAGAAATGGCTCTTGGAAAACACCTCTGGTGCTAAGCAAGCATGGAGAAAGCAAAGGGACATTCCCCAGCTTCAGTGTTCCTGTGTCAGACACATCAGCAATGCTCTTGTGCCTGAAAACAACCAAACAGATATAATTAGGTATTACTAGGATTTAAAAAAAAAAAGGATAATTTCTTTTTTGTTTGAAACCTCTTTACCATGAGGTCTGATTAAAATGTTTCTATTGAAATTGTTCTTAGGCAGGAAAAGCTGTTCCAGGCAGAGTAGATCTCACAGAAGAGTGAGGAAGAGAGATTCACTGAGGAAGATCCACCCGCTACAGAATATTTATTTCACTGGAAAGCAGAAATGCGTCTGACAAAAGGATAGATGCTGTGCCATGTGTTATCCCAATGCTACACACAAGGAATTCTGGCAGAGAGCCCTGGAGGTGACACCTTAATGTGTCTGGCATTGCCCTGTTGCTTTGTCTCTAAAATAAGTTCTCTAAAGCCTCCATGTGTCACCAGCTTAATGAGAATCCACAACCAGCACAGGGTGGAGGACAGGTACATGTGGCATCCAGAATTACACTCTCATAACGTGGCATATTTTCGTTCCATATTTCATTTATTGGGCAATCTTGCTGAGGTTTTGGCTTTCAGTCAAAAACAAGGATTTTCCCAAGAAGAGAAATTGTATGAGGAATTAAAGAAACCCCACCAAGTGACCAAAACACCTCTCAAGCACCATTTTCCACTATTCATATTTGGAAGAATTAAATGCGATTTTAGTACAAGGAATAACTGTACGCTAGCCCTAGGGTTATGAACTGGATAAGCTATTAGGAATTTTCTGTTTCTGACTGTGATCTCACATCAGTGTAATTCTGCTCATTTTGGTGGAATTACTTTAGAATTGCTCTGATGGGAAAGCAGAATGAGGTCCTGTGATTCCATAATTATTTCTATGAAGCTGTTCGCATATGCCTGAGAGAAGCAGCTTTTGCAAAAATATAGTAGAATTTAGAATTTTCATCAGTTCAGTTAATCAGTTTACTTTGGTCTACTGTTCACTTCTGCTGCTTTGCATATGATTGTCCTTATAAGTGAGGTCAGTTTTATAGGGAAGCAAAATACCCTTTATAAGCCCAGATGATGGTATCATTAGAAGAAACAGGCGAGTTGGGCACCTCTCAAGTTTTTTCTTTTCATCTTTCTAAAGACAAAGTTTTACCAGCAATTAAGGATTTATTGTTCTATGTTATAGTTTATAAGACATGATAGGTTGTCATTATAAGACTTTAAGATTTGGTTTCTTTTGCTTCTGTCAATAGGAAATTACTGCTGATCTGTCTGGCAGGAAAACTCATCCTTGAAGGTTTGTAGAAACACCCCAAGATCCTAATTTACAACATGATATATGGTTTCCATCCAACTAGAATCATAGAAACATAGAATATCTTGAGTTGGAAGGGGCTCACAAGGATCATCGAGTCCAACTCCAAGAGAATAAGAATAGCAACATGCCAGTGTTTTATGAAGAAGCACCTTGAGTTCCCTATCCTGGAAGAGGATCACAAAATGCAGAGCTGTTCCATAGGAAAGTGGATTTCAGTGCTTGCTTGGCTACACTGTGGGCCTGAGGAGACTGGGCAGAAAGGGTGGGAAGGGTTGAAGGTCCTTCTCAACCTCCTTCTTGCATGGAATATGCAGCATATACATGAACAGCAGGATCTGAGCCATAACTTCAGAAAGTGACAGAATAATTGAGGTCCACAGACATCTGTGAAGCCCAAAGCTTGGAGCCAAGCTAATTTCTTTCTTAAAAAAAAATATTCTTCTCTAGCTAAGTTCTGAATATCCCATTATTGATATTAATTGATATGTCTATTTCAAACTGACAGAGAGTAGATTTAGATTAAATATTATGAAGAAATTCTTCCCTGTGAGGTTGGTGAGGTTGTCCAGAGAAGCTGTGGCTGCCCCATCTCTGGCAGTATCCAAGGCCGGGCTGGATGGAGCTCTGAGAAACCTGGGATAGTGGAAGGTGTCCCTGCCCATGGCAGGGGATGGAAACTGGATGAGCTTCCAACCCAGGCTATTCCATGATTCTATAATATGCCTGTAGGTACAGAACCAGTCATCTAGAATGGATCAAAATAGAGATGTGTTTGAGGCCTGGGATCAGGTGTATTTCAGGGCTGGAATAAGATTGCAAGTGAATTTAAGCTTCAAGGATTTTGGAAAGGAATAGTTTAACCAACCTTATTTCATAGGGCTGAATCCAGCAGTTATCAATATCCCCAGAGGAAAAGAAGTAGCTTCCACTGTCTTTTGATTAACTGAGCATAAAATGAGCCTTCCTCCTCTTACTACTTTAATTAAATGTGAATGAACCAGTTCAAACCACATGAAAATTGACTCCTGACTCCTCTGGGTGTAAATTAACCACTAGGTCACAGTTTTACTTTTTTTCCTGAGAAAACAAATTTTCCCAGAAGGGGGGATGGCATTTAGAAGTACTCCCACTGTATGTTCCTCCATCCCAGAGCTCTCTTACACATGGCTGTTCAAGTGACAGGAGGACTAAAGCCAGGTTAGATGGGACTCTGAGCAACTTGGTCTAGTGGAAGGTGTCCCTGCCCATGGCAGGGAGTTGGAATGAGATGATCTTTAATGTCCCTTCCAAACTAGGTGATGGTCCCTTCCATTCTGTGATGTTGTGGTTGTACAACCAGGAGCCATGACCTCAGCTGGTGGTCAGCAAGCGCTGGCAGATGTCGATGCTTGGGTGGTCGAGATTACAGCTGCAAAGGGAAGGAGAGCAGGTTTACACGTGCAGGCTGTTTGCCAGCCTAGAGGCAATGCAAGGTGATTTTTGGGGGTGTTAGTGTGGGGGAAAGCCGCGGCTCGGGCGACTGCGGTAGCGCGGGCACCGCTGCCCTCTGCTGGGTACCGTCCCGCCGGGCACTTCTTCCCCCAGCATCCGCACCAACGGCAGGAACTGGCATCGTCCCTGCTCCCTGAGCTCTGCCACAGCCTCAGCCAGCCACTGCTTTCGGTGCCTCCAGTCCAGGGGCAGAGCAGTGAAGGAACAGCTCCTGCAGGGATGGAAGCGCTTATCGAGAGGGTTGAACATGAGCTTCCATGACACCCGGCTGCAATTAGCTGTGTCCTGGTCTTATCCCAGAGCACCCTCTGGGATGGCAATGCAGTTTTGTTTCTTCCTCACAGAATGAAGAAAGCGTGAATGTGTGTATTTGCTGGGGAGGTGCAGTTGCACTGCAAACATCCATTCCATCGATATCCATCCTAGAACTCTGTCTCTGATGAAAACGACCTGGGGGTTCTCAACAACAGCGGCTGAACATGAGCCAGCTGTGCTCATGTGGCCGAGAGATCAATGGCATCTGGCCTGGATCAGCAATGGTGTGGCCAGCAGGACCAGGGCAGTGACTGTCCCCCTGCTGTGGGCACTGGTGAGGCCACATTTCAAATCCTGTCCCCTGTTCTGGGCCCCGCACATGACAAGGACATAGAGGGGCTGGAGGGTGTCCAGAGAAGGGAACCGAGCTGAGGAACGGTGTGGAGAGTCAGTGATATGAGGAGCGCTGAGGGAGCTGGGGAGGCTCAGCCTGGAGCAAAGGAGGCTCAGCAGGGACCTTCTGGCCCTCCACAACTCCCTAACAGGAGGGTGCCGTGGGGCGGGAGGGGGGGACAGTGAGCTCTGCCCCCAGGGAACAAGGGACAGGACGAGGGGAAATGGTTTCAAGTTGTGCCAGGGGAGGTTTTGGCTGGATATTAGGAAGAATTTCTTCACTGAAAGGGTTGTCAAACTTTGGAAGAGGCTTCCCAGGGAGGTGGTGGAGTCCCCATCCCTGGAGGTGTTCAACACTCAGTGCTCTGGGCTGGTTGACACAGTCGTCATCAGTCACAGGTTGTACTGAATGATCTTGGGAGATCTTTTCCAGCCAAAATGATTCTGTGATTCTGTGAACACTCTCTCTGTCTCACTGCCTCTTGCAGTGAGAATACGTACCCATAAAACCAGCCCCTCTGCTTTTTGGCTAGCTATAGGAAACTCTGTGTGAGCCTATTTCTCCTTTGACAAATCCCAAAGAAAGCCTCGCCCATGAGCTTTAAAATCATGCAAAACTCATAATTGAAGGACAATTTTCAAAGCCTCAGCCTTTTAGATAAATCTGTCCAAGCCTGTTCACTTAATTAATGAACAAAGATGCAGGAGAGGCAGAGCCTTGAAATGAAATGTGAAAACTAAATTCAGCCTAGCTGGGGAGTCAGATATGTAGAGGGAACTAAATGTTGCTGTGCAAGGGGTAGTTCTGAGAGTGTACAGGAGTCTGATAGAAGTCAGAGTCAGACTGCTGTTAAAATTGATTTTATCTGTATCTGTAAAGAGGTGTGTGGGGATAAACAGTCCTACAACGTTCTTATGGTACAGAATAGAAATAGAGGGACAGACTGAGCTGCTGAAACTCCTGCAAGGAATTGCCAGCTGATGTGAGTAAGAACATCAAAATATTAGCATATTATACAAGTGCACGGTGGTGGGGATGGACAGACAGTAGAGAGGGAACTGGAAATATTGTTCAGCAAAAATAAGATTCTCAAACATCTGGGAGAAAATACTCAGAAATCAAACAACTCAGCAGGAGGGTAGAATTTGGAATGCATTCAATGCTGAGAAACTCCAGGGTGATACAGGCAAAACAGACACAGAATCATAGAATGGTTTGTGTTGGAAGTAACCTTAAAAATCATCTTGTTCCAACCCCCTGCCATGGGCAGGGACACTTTCCACTGTCCCAGGTTGCTCAGAGCCCCATCCAACCTGGCCTTGGACACTTCCAGGCATGGGGCAGCCACAGCTTCTCTGGGCAACCTGTGCCAGGGCCTCACCACCCTCACAGGGAACAACTTTTTCTTTATATCTAAACTAAACCTACTTTGAATGAAACCATTCCCCTTTGTCCTGTCACTCCAGGCCCTTGTAAAGAGTCTCTCTCCATCTTTCCTGTAGGCTCCTTTCTGGTACTGAAGACCATGATAAAGTCACCCCAAAGCCTTCTCCTCTCCAGGCTGAGCAATCCCAATCCTCTCAGCCCTTTTTCACAGCAGAGCTGCTCCACCCCTCATGTGGGTCTTTCAGAGCCCATAGGATGGCAGCCAGCTTATGTATGGATCAGTTGTAGCCTTCAGAGGCATCTGAAGGCCTGCCCTGGTATTATACCACAACATTTCAAAAAAACAAAACAAAACAAAACAAAACCCCAAAAAACCAAAACAAAACAAAAAAAATACCGTGGGATACAAAATCTCAGTTCATCCAGAAGGAAAATAAGGCATGGAAAGGCTAAGTGATTTGCTTTGTGTTGCACAACTAGGAATGGAAATAGCTCTCAGAATTTTTATTCTTAACAGCAGCCAGCTGAGGGAATCTCTACTTGGATCTCCAAGGATTTCCTCCTCTGGCAAAGACTTTCATTTCCAGTAAAAGCAGGGAGGCCGGGTGGGAACAACCCAAAGGATGCCGTGCATTGTTCACATGCTTGCAGCAGTGTGGAATATGAAGGCTGAGGAGCAGAAGGCAGCAGTGCCTGGCCAGGAGACCGGGAGCAGTTCAGGTGGCCCTGGCAGGGATCCACACAGCAAGCCAAGGGTGACTCAGCAATCAGGGGGGACTCAACCAGGCTGTGCTGGACCTTTCAGCCAACTGGTGGAGAGCAGTGCCATGTCCTATTGTCACCTCAGTGTGACTGAGCAAAGAGCAGACACAGCTGCTTGAATCCTAAACTTTCCCAAATGCATGGCAGGAAACCTTAAACCCAGCTCAGCAAACCGGTGACCTTTGTGCATAGGGCAAGCATATGAACTACAGTTTGGGGCTCAGCCACACTAAAGGCATGGGGGCAGAAAGGCTGAATAAGATGTTTAATTAAGGTGGTGCATGGTGAGTTTTGGGAACGAATTTTAGGAAATGTTTTCTGGGATTTCAATGAGCAAATTTAAGTGTCCAAGAGATCCCTATCTATCTTAAGTACTGTGACTCTACAGCAGTCATTTAACCCTACTGGTATCACTTTTTAAAACTACAAAATGTGAAAAATGAACCTTTAGAAACTATTTTGAGTGGTGAAGGGCAAAACTAGGTGTGGGCCAAGGAATTAAGCAGTGGAACTGTAAAGGAAAGGATCAGGGAATTCTTCTTAGCAGTCAGGTCTGAAAGTGTAGCTGGATCTCAAGGGAGTCATGAACCCCATGTCACTTGGGTAAGAGAGGAGTGCATGGTCCTTTCCTGCCCTCCTCCCAAGGGAGTGGGGCTTGTCTCCTCAATCTAAAGAAGCCTTTCCATCTCTAATTTCCCCTTCCTGTGTTTGAATAGGTTATCTGATATAATTACACAACATTCAAGTGCAGGCGTGCAGAAAGAAGTGATAAAATCAAGAACAGCTTTAATGAGGCCAGAAAAGGAAGAAAAATGGAGTCAGCTCAGGGGAACTTCAAGATCCTTTTGGTGTTATTCAAGCAAAGAAAAGAGAATACTGCTAAGACAGAAGAAGGTAGGTAGAGTCAGAAGGTTGATTTGGAACAAGCAGAGCATTTGGTGGTTTTGGTGTCCAGAAAGAAGCAGGGAGCCTTCAGGTTAGATAGTGTCTGCAGGAATACACGGAGGAATTTGGGTAAGCAAACATCCCATTGTGCAGACATGCACCTCTGCCTGCTGTAGAGTGATGCATCTGTTGCAGGGGGTGGGACTGAGGGAAGTGACATAGATAAGGAGGGATGGATGGCCACAGAGGAATGGCCACATCCAAACGAAGGTCTAGCCAAGAGTGACGCTGGCCAGGGAGGGCTGAGGAGCACACGTTTGTACAGAAAGCATCAATTTTCTGCATTCACTTGCATTGACTTATCAGATAAAATTAAACCTGATACAAAGATGGGAAAGAAGGGGAATTTCATCTCCTATGAAGAGTGTATGTTAATATCCAGTTATTCCAGAAGAAGGTGAAGGATGCCATTGCCTGCTTGACAGAAATTTTGAGTTACACAGTAGTTCAAGGGCACTGGAAACAGCAATTCAATTTCCAACACAAGATAATGCAATCAGACCCACTCAAGATACCCCCAATACTAGTGGGGAGCAGCACAACTAAATATGTTGTCACCACAGCTCCTAAATTAATGGGGAGAGAATTCATGTTCTCAGATGTTCGTGTGGGCTGGGGGGAAAGCAGGGTGTCTAACACAGATGGATGTTCTTGCATTCAGTTTATGATGTCATTTACTGAAAGCATCTATGTGATGTCTCACAGCTGTATTCATAGCTGGGCAGTATTTTGACACAAATGTCCCCCTGAAGTCTAGATGTATTTCTCAGTCAGCTTTTGGGTGATGATAAGGAAGCCTAGACCTTTCCTGCAGAGACAAATGCTGCAACTCCATTCTGGATGCTTCCATTGCTCTATTCCTGCCTCACGCTTTTACCTGCCTTTACCATGATGAGTAGCAAGAGCAGCAGGTTAGGAGCCAGTACCAGTACCAGGACCTGCATTTTGGCTCCACAACTCACTTCTTGAAGTGAAATCACTTCCTTGTTCCTTTTTATCTCCCTGGCTAAAAGAGGAATAATTTTTGCATCAAGTTACAGAGCTCGTGGTCCTTCCACTATTTTTCTCAGCTATTTCTATTAATCTAAATTATTGTTGCAGCTTAGAACTCACAGATGAGTCACTGTTATCTCCAGCCAGAATAAACAAAAATAAGGAAAAAAGAAAATAAATATGTATAACTTTTACCTCTATAGAATATCAGGGCAAGCATCTGTTTCAAAAACAAAGACAGTGTTTAATTTAGAGTGAGCACATGGACATCAGAGTGCTGCCTGACTACTGTCAAAATAGGTGTTAAAGATTTTCCTCACCAATATTTTCCCTGTGACTAGATAATAAGTAAAGGATAATATCCATGGAATAAACTCCAGTTATCACAATTGTACAGTTTTCCTCTGTTCAGCAACTACAATATTTTTGCTCAGTTTTTTTCTGTTCCAATTAAAAATATTTAGAGCTATTCTTCTATAAACCTAGGAAAGGTTTAACTAAGCCACTGTCATTCCCTGCTATCCTACATAACAGGCTAGGTGTAAACTTCTTTTATTAGTATTTTGATTCTGGAACTAACTTGGCAAAAAAGCAGACAAAGTTCTTGTAAATATTATCAATGCTTGGGGGAAAACGAAAGCATTTGGCTCACATCACTGTTAGTGACAATAATCAATGCCCAGACAAGCACAGCTTCAAAAAATGTGTCAAGAACTCACTTTATATTTTAAACAGACCATGAAGACATTCAAATTCTTCATCTGGAAGAGAAAAAAGAGGAGGGGGAGATGGTGGGAGGGAGAGATTTCCTTCCACCAGGCAGCGAGAGATCACTTCATGCTTCCCTTTGGTAGGTTAGAGGGGAATTGTAAAGCCATCCCATGTGAACAGATGGAGGCAAAGGATCTCAGCTTTCACGGGAGGGGGTTAAAGAACCGATGCCTGGGACGGTGGGTGAGACAGGGCCCAGCAGCAGGGCCTTTTTGCCCCCTGAGGGTCAGATGTCTCCAGGGCCTGCTGGGGTGGCAGCAATCCTTGGGGAACACCTTGGCAGGTTCTTAGCAGCCTGGCACCAGCTAAGCCCCAGACTTGTATAGGCACTTCACATTTAGGAGCATGTCTAATCCAATCAGGTGCAGACTGGAAGCTATCCGTGTACCTCCCAGATAGCATATTCCTGTCGGCTTGAAAGCAACCCTCTCCTCCTCATCTTCCCCGCCCCCCGTCTCCCTATCAGTCTGTGCTAGCAGTAGCCTGGCCTCCCCCCTTGGGGCTAATCCTATTTACTCAGCCCATCAATTTAACAGCTTTAATATTCGCATGGGTTTGATGGATGCAGTTGAAAGGTTTTCAGCAGCCAGGGAGGGGGGAGAGGCTGTGGTGAGCAGTGGGAGGCAGCCTTCCCATGCTGGCCAAAGCAGAAAGAAGTCATTCAAAACCATGAAAGTTGAGGCATGTCTCATGCCCACTCATACACAGACAAAAAGCAGACAACACATGTGCAGCCCACTACACACACCAGCAGTGTCACTTTGGCACACCACAGTCCCAGGTTCTGCTGCCTGACATTTCTCTGGTCCCTCTCGCAGTGCTGCTGCTGGGGTTGGCAGGAGTGCCCTGGTCCTGTGGGATTGAGCCTATGGTAGCATGTGGTCTCTCTCTTCCTTAAACTGTGCGTAGAAGGATGGACACAAGAACAAGCAGAGGGTGCCAAGCACTCTCTAATCACAGTGGTGACCCTGAGAGCCTCCTGCTCACACGCAGGCAGTTGCAGAGGAGCTCAGTCTGATTCTGCTTTATGCTTAACTCTGCTTCTCAGCTCTCTGTTTACAAATTCCCAAACTGACATTCCTCCTTTTATCTGTCCTTAGCATCCTTTAGCATCCTTTAGCTATACTTCCTGTGCTCTGGCTATAGATTAGTGCAATCCCGAGGAGGCAAGTCTTTTTAGGAGGATTCAAGAATGCAATCAGGAAGCTATTCAGTGCTCCCAGCCTCTTGTCACTGCTCCAAGTGATCGTGGACTTCAGAAAAAACCAGCACCCATATCTGAAACCCCTGCGGAGCCTGTGTGCCCCTCCTCCAACATTTAGGTCTTTACTAATCACTTTATTCCAAGCATGGAACAGCTCTTGGTTTGTGGTTTAACTCACCTGCATGAGTCACACCTGAATTCCTCTCCTCAATACCAATGTTAAATAGAATTGGGTTGCCTTTCAAGGTATTGCAGTCTTTGATGTGCGAAGGACATAGATCTGTCTGATATTTCGACCTGCCACATTTTTCACATTTAATCTGCTCTTTATTTGTCTGTTTAGTTCTCAAACTAAATGTGGTTTTGGTTGTGTTTTTTTCAATTTGCTTTTGCTGCATGTGCTAGAGATCATGTGTGCTAACAAAAATCTCAAGAGTTTTCCACTGCCAGTAGGCAGTCAATTTGAGGATTTTCTGTGAGTATCCAGACTTAGGCTCTGCCCCTAAGACAGGCAGACACATTGCCATCATTCTGAATTAAGGCTGAAATGGAATAAAAAGAGGAAGAGCAGTGAATGCCTCCGTCAGTCATTCCTGTTCTCAAGACCTAAAGATACTCCTCTGAAAGAGATCCCAGTGTTTTGATCTAGTGGAAAATACCCTTTCTTCCCAGGCTGAGAGCCCTTTGGGCAGTGACTTTACAAGAAGGATATTCCAATAACACCACCGAGTAAGGCAGATGAAGAGAAGGTCCTTTATTTGTTTGATTAGCAATGAGAGGTTATGGCAAAGGAGAGCACACAGACTGTGCACTTTCCAGCTGCTGGCATGCTGTAAGCATGATACACCCCAAGGAATCCAGAAAAAATTCTTGAAGCATGAGAATAATTTTTTCCTTGATTCTGCCTCCCCTTTTCCTCCAGAAGGGAGTTCCCATGTGCTGTTTAGGGCTACATCTTGATTTCCCCATTGCCTTTCTCAGCAATACATGTCATCCCTGGATTTCAATGGAAACATAGACACTGTTTTTGCAGCAGATCTGTGTTCAGCCCAATATCCTGGGGTTTAGGTGGGGTTTTCAATCTTACCCTCCAGTTTCATTTCTTGGCATTAATTGCTCATACTGTCCTCCTGCTTGGTGCAGTAGTACCAACTATTCTCTTGTCCTAAAAGCATGGGGATGTTTTTGGTAAAAGATATGGCCAGTGCAGCTTCAATTAATTGTGTCAACCGCGGTGATAATCAACCATCAGGGAGCAATTCACTGGGGAAAGGCTGAGAACTGCACATCAGGAGGTCTGAGGTCAGGAGGCAGAAGATCCAGGCCTGGGGGACAGTGATGTGTCTAGCACAACTGGGTAGGAGAGGACAGATGGGACTGCATGGAAAGTGGGAGCAGGATTCAGGACTCAGGATATTCAGAATGAAGGCAATACCAAAGATGTGGTTTTCTCAGTTGAGATAAAATTACTTTTAGCTGGGAAGCCATTAAAAGTGATAGCCGTCTCCTTCCTTCCTTTGCTCTGGCTGCTTGTGCCCACTGTGCTGTAACTCTTTGACATCTCAGGCTGTCACAGGATCAGGGGAGCTAATCTGGCTGAAAACAAACCATTTACTATCTGGATTGGGTCCCAGATCTGACACCTACATAGCTTTTCAAGCAAGGGTGCTGGCATAGGAGAGGGGTTATCGCCAGCCAGAGAGATAGGGAGATCGACATCATTTCCAGCACTCCCTCCCTGGAAGCATCAGACCAAAACAAAACAAACTTTAAAGGTTGAGCAGGCCTGGGCAAAATTGAGCAGTCACTTCCCTCCCTCAAAGTGCTGCTCTTCAGAGGCCGTGGGTTGCACAAGTCATGGCAGAGCCCACAGGGAGGTCACACAGGCAGCCCAGGCAGAAGGAGCTGCAAAAGGTGGTCCACAGGGTACAACCTCCTCATTTCTGCTCTGGGTACCAATAGCCTGCACATCCCCCCCAGCAGCTTCCCAACAGGGAGCAGCACGCATGTTCCTGACTGGAGAGAAGTAAATTGGGGGCGGGGGGTGGGGGGGGGGGGGGGGCGGGGCGAAGAAAGGGGGAAGGGAAAAAAATAGGAGAAAGTATGATCAGCCTCCAGCTTTAAACAGAATGATAGATACATCCTGGCAGGCAGGATTAGTGAGACAGATAGACAGATTACAAGCAGAGAGATTTCATCAAAAAAGGGGAAACTCCTCAGGGTATTCTTTTCTAAATACTGGCTTTGCGGCTTTACTGAATGGATACCACAGGAGAAATGGGAAAGCTCTCCCACCAATAGGGCTAAAGACTCATCCCAGCTGAGACCCGACCCGGTGTGCTGATGGGAAGAGACAAATTTTACATGACTGTTCTGCTGCTGCTGCTTCTGTCTGAGCCCACAACCAAGCTCTGCGCAGGGAGAGGTCAGGGGGCCATGGACCTCTGAGGCCACACAGAGATTTCATCAGAAGTTCAACGCCAAAACATCTTCCCTGAACTGCATTCAGTCTCCCCTGCCCTATCAGCTGCCTTTTGTTAGAAGTGCCGGCTCTCCGCAGGAGAGGCACTGTCACGCTGGTGCATTGCCCTCACTTTTTCACAGGATGCTGTTTTTTTTCTCAGGAGCTTTGATGTGGAGAGGTAACAACCAAATGTCCCACAGCCGCCCTGTCGTCCATCAGCTGCCGCTGCGGGTTTCAGCACCTTGTGGGGTTTCACCTCCTCCAGGGGAGTGAATCCCTCTTCACTTCCATTTCCTTCCACCCCGACTTTGCTCTCTCTCGTGAGTTTAGTTGCAGCCAGATCACACACCCCCCACTCTGGGCTCCCCTTCCCTGGAAGCAGGAACTGGAGTGACCCCGGCAAACCCCAGGAGAAGAGAGACAATCAGCCAGCCCCCGACAGCCGCCGTGGTTCTGCTGTCGCTGTGAGCCAGCACAAGCAGCAAATTCCAAGAAGATGCAATCATCATCAGCTCTGTGAAGACAGGAAAGTGGTTACAAATGCTCTCTGCCTCAAAGAGAGAGAGAGAAGAAACCACAGTCTGGCTGCAGCTGCACCTCGTGCTTTCTGACGAATCTACTGTTTAGAAACATTCGCTGTGGTACCCATGCATAGGTAGAGGTGAAAACAAACACCGATGGATGCAAAGGAACTGCTTTGTCTCTGGCCAACACAAACAGAGCCTACTTCCAGCATGGATACAAAGTCCTCCTACAAAAGGGAACAGAGACAGAGGTTTCTTCCTCAGAGCTGTCTACATTGCACACGCAGGGAGAGAAAAATCTGCTAGGGCATATGGCATGACTATCCACATGTGGGATCTAGGGTTTTAAATGTTAAAGTCCTCGGTGCTCCAAATACAGCATCTTCTGTAAACACTGATGCTACTCAGCAGGCAAATATGTCTCATCATAATCATATTTTCCTCAGTCTTCTGGCCTAAATTGTCTCTGTTTTGATAACATGCTGCATGTGCATCTGTTTTCCCAAACAGGAGGGAGCAAGTGTTCACAAGCAGCCCTATCATGACAGTAAATGGCAGAATGAACAAAGTTAAAAGTTCTTGAAAATGTTTAATTGGCAGTTCAGTGGCCAGATTCTCCATACAGCCCAATGTCCAGGTATGGTTGGTTCAGTTGGATATTATTGGGTCAATTGAGGTGCAAAGAGATGCAAAAAGAAAATATTACTCATAAATCATAGAATGGTTTGAGTTGGAAGGAGCCTTAAAGATCATCTCCTTCCAACTCCCTACCAGGGGCAGGGACACCTTCCACTATGCCAGCTTGCTCAGAGCCCCATCCAACCTGTCCTTGAACACTTATTGATGCGTCCCTAGCCAGTTTAACCCAGTATTCCATGCTGTTTAACCAGCTGGAGCTATGTGTTCCCAGCAAATCTCTCTATCTCCCTGGTGAGTCCCTTGTTCCAGGTGCTTTAGGGGAGAGCATTTCCCTGAGCTTCTCTCACACTCCATTGCTGCAAAGCCAAATGGATCCTTTTCTGCCCCAGTCTGAAAAGGCCACCACAAAACTCAGAATCTGGCTTCATTATTGATATCTGACATTCCTTATTTTCATTATCAAAAGGTTTTATTGAAGCCTTGAATTTGCCACAGTGGGTATCCTTTCAAAATCCACCAAGTTTGCTGTAGCAAAAACAGATTACATTACCTTGGTATTTGCGGTATTCCTTGTGCTGCTCTTCCCACTTCAGCGGAAGACTGCTGAGGATGTTTAGGGGAAGGCTAAGATAAATGTTCCTCAATACCAAAATAAACAATAGAGACTAATGTGCAGCTTGTATTTTTCATGCTCATAAGTGGATTCCAGTTGGAGTTTAAAGGGAGGTGCCCCAGAGCTTTCAGGCTGTGGCTCCCAAGTCCAGAAGGATCAAGGAGCAGAAGTGAAGGCATATTCATGTACATGTGCACATGCAGATAAAGGAGTTTCCCTGCATAAAGTCTCTCTTTCAGCATGGAAGCATGTTGCCAACACTCAGCAAACGATAAATAATAGCAACAAAACAAGAATTCTTCCACAGGATAATTCACCGGCCACAAAAATTACCATAATCATCCACCAGCCTCAGGTCTGGCAGTGTAAAAGGCAGAAGCTTAACTTGCTGCACAAGAGGAAAAGAGAAATTATCCAGGGCAGTCCTTCAGTGGTCCAAAGGGATCATGGTTTTCCTGCTTTGGACTGTGTGCAAAGGAAAGAGTGAAGTCCCGAGCCAACCCACGGAGTATTCAGGCCTAGCATTTGAAAAGGCCAGATACTGAATCCTTCATGTTTAGTCTCTCATGCCTCTTGCTCCCACACAAGCTGGCAGTGTCCAAGGCCAGGTTAGATGGGGCTCTGAGCAACCTGGCATAGTGGAAGGTGTCCCTGCCTATGGCAGGGGTTGGAAAGCAATGATTTTTTAGGTGCCCTGCAACCCAAACCACTCTGTGATTCGATTTGTTGCATCAGGAGATGATGAATATAATATACCATCTTAGCAAAAACCACTTGGGGTGTGGCAGTCTAGGAGAACAAGATTAAGGCAAATGATAGGTATTTCAAGCCAAAATTCACCATTTCATAGCTATGTGAACAGACACAACATAAAATGCGCTTTGTCCTTTCAAATACATAACATAACCTGTTCTATGGCCTAATCCTGGAACTCCCACAGGATGCAATTTGATGCCTCAATTATCCTGCTCCTATTGAAAGGGCTTCTAAGAAGCAACTGATGTGAGACACTTTTGGTACAATCTGGAGCAGAAAGAAGAAAGAGCTGCACAGTTCTGGAGGCAGTGGTGCAAAACACAGCCATGCAAAACAGATCCTCATTTGATCTCTTTCTCAGAAGGCATTATCTCAGAAATATCTTGGTATGTTAAGGCACTGCCTTGATGGCTTGTTATTCCTGCAGTGCCTGAAAGATTGATTTGCTGGAGCCTTCTCTGAGACATATTTCATTCTGCAGTCAAATCTAAGTATTTGAGTTCAGTTACAGCTGTTGCTACTGCAATGTCACCTGTGTCCTGCAGAAAAAGCAGGAGACAAAAGCAGGAGTGTTAGTTCTGGTGCCTCAGCTCCACAGGACAAAACACTGCCTGGTTTCTCCTCTCACTTACATGGAAATAACTCCACTGCTTTCAATGGAGTAGCCCTATCAGAACCAAATCAGGTCTGTTGACCTTGCTGGATCTGTCTTCTGCTGGTGCTGTTGCTGAGATTACAGGGTGGAGCAATGATGACCCCAATCTGTGCTTTCCTCTGTTATGGTGGACTTTGGAAAGTTACCCAAGGGAAGTTTTAATGTGGGAAAACCTGTTGTCTCCTAAGAAACTCCAGATAGATTTAGCTGCTGAAATAGCTTTAAAAATCCTTTTGCTCTTTCCCTATGATTGTCAGGAAAATCTCCACAATACCGCTGGACATGGACATTTGAGGTCCCCGTAACAGTATGAAATGTCACTTCAGACCAGTGTTCCTTTGGGAATATTTGGTGGTAACTTCTTACAGAAGCTTCTGGCCTTTATTTTTCATCCCAGGCCCACTGACAGTGCATGAAGAAACCATTCCTGAGCTTCCAGGATTTCTGCTGAGACTGAACACAGGCCTGAAGACAAAGCCCTAGGGATGCATGTTGCAGTCCTAGGTATTCTGGGTGAAAAGCTCTTCCCTGGGGAGGTTGACAAGTAGGAGGATTCTGACATAACAGTCCTTGTAGGGTTTTACCTCTAAATAAATCCAAGGGAAAAAGGTACAAAACCAGGCTTGCTGAACTGGCACAGCCACGTCCCTCAAAGTGAGGAAATGATACATCCTGATTGTCCAAGCAATGGAAATGGGGATAAAGGGAGGGCAGGGGATTTAATATTTTCCTAGATGAGGCAGAGTCCATCCCCTTTCCTGCCTGGCAGATGAGTTTGCCCCCTTTTTTTTACCGCTGGACCACAGTGTCACACATAATTGCGCTGTAAACAATGTTCTTTGAGTGCAGCTTTTGTCTCTTTTCTGTTAGGATGGAAAGTCTTCCTGTGAAATCAGCCTCTGTCATACCAGGCACTGAAGAAAACATATGTTGAAAAAAGTGCCTGTCCCCAGGCTTTCAGACTAAATAACATCACACCAAAGGTGAGGGGAAAAGAGAAGCCTGAATTAGGAACTTGATGGAGTTCCTGCAGCAAGTCCATTTCCAGGGTGGAGCTGAGTCCAAACACCTCACACCCTGCTTGTAATAATCAGGGTGAAGCCCGCCTTGCACTGATCAGGTTATGATCTTCCTGCCTGTTGCTATAACACACAACCAGGTTTGTAAGATACGTGAAAATGATGGCTTCATAAATAACATGATCCAATTTCTATTTGCTGGCCACCTGATCTCTTTTGTGTATTCAGGATTACCAGGATTCAGGATAACCTAAGAAGAACTGCACATGCTCATTTTGCCTCACTTCCGAAGTCCTTAACCATAATTCTTTCCTGAGCCTTCCTCCTACTTCCAGCCCTGACCTTATCTTAGGCTGTCAGAATAAGAGTTTAAACACAAAGGTGCAGCCAGTTTTCTTTTTAATACCGTTTGACAGTGTTAAAATGCAGAACACAGACCTTCCAGTTTTCACAAAGTGCTGTGATTGCCTTGTCTGCTTTGCACTGTTTTATGCTAAAATTCATAGAGCCATTCTAATTTCAGAGGAAAAAGGGAGCTACCTTCCATTCCACAGCAGGAATGGTAAAAGCACAGGTAGGCTGATACTTACGCACAACCTTCAGATATAGGGTTGTTGTTGTTGTTATAATTTATAGTAATGGCTGTGTAGCAAGTTCAGAGCTGGTGGTACAACACCTGTAGTAATTGCTACACGATTATGGTGGTGATGAGTCTTTGACAAGCCCAGGATGAAAAGGACAAGGAACAAAGGTGTAAATGAGCTACACTTTGTCTGTCCCATGAGCTGCCAACAGTCACAGAGCCTTGACTGAGGAGCACAGCACACAGACTTTCAAAAGCAACCACCTGACCTTGGAGCTGAGGTACCAATTTCACACATGACTTGGGCATTTAGGAGCCTCTATCCCACAGACTTCAGGGGGACTGAGCCTGTTCAGAAGCAAAAGACAAAAGCAGTTTTGTTCTTCACTTCTAAGGGAAGAGAATCTGGTCCTATCTGCAATCAGTTCAGAGATGCTGGTGGAGCAGAAAAACTCTGAAGTAGAGAAACCCCACGTCTGTGCCCTCTGTGGAGGGATCTTTCTGTTGGATCCTGATGACAAGAGTGAGGAACTGACTGGATGGGAGGAACTTCAGCTGCCTGTGGTTATGCTGCTTTTTCACACACTCAGGCTGCTGGAATATGAACACAATGCTGCTGTTTGTACTGCATATAAGTGGACAGAAAAGCTGTGCTTAATGTGTCTGAGGCAGTAAAGCTCATCACAGCACTTAAAAAGTCCTGAAGGCAGCTATATGAGAAAGGATGACTGAAAATTTTTTACCAGAAGCATTTGTGTGGTTGAAGATTTTTTTACTTGTACTAAAGACTCTTTTGAGGATTAGGTGCCACTGGAGTTGCTTTTGCCTACAAAGCTGAAGTTGATGCTGAAGTTGATGTGTTGTTATTCTCAATGATGTAATGAGGATGAGCAAAAGGAGTTTGAAGGTGACTGAGATACCATTTTCTGTACTGTATTTATCTTGTGCCAGTCACAGACTTCATGCTCTGCTGGCTGCCTGAGGACTAGGAAGAAAGTCTTCACAACTCCTGTGATTTATCACCCACATCGTAAAGCTTAATTTCACTTTTGAAGTGAAACCAGCACTGCCCTGGCTGAAAAAAAGGGAGGCTGGACAAGCATAAGCATGCTTGTAGTGGTATTGGAAAATTTCTCAAGTACCTGTGGGCAGGTGTGGCTCACATACTTGGGTTAAACCAATCACCAGATCTAGGGTCAGGAAGGAATTTTGCCCCAGTTCACACTGGCAGGGACGATTGTGTTGTTTTTGTTTCCCTTGCTTTGCAGTGTGGGTTGTGGTTGGCTTCCTAAATTATCTACTGCCATCTTAAGAAATGCCAATGACCCAGGCTTTAGATCCACAGATGAAGTTGTAGCTCCAAACCTGCAGGTCTCAGCAATGCCTCAGACAGTGACTGCAGCCGCTTTGTGCCCCTGTGCAGAGACTCCAGCATCCTCAGGGCTTTCAGCACACCTCAGATTGCCCTGTGGTCTGGGCATCTCCACCTAACAGAATCACTGTAAGTGTTTGGAAATCTGACCATGCTGTTCCTCTCTCTTGGTTCTTTCCCTGTGGTGCAGCAGGTTTTCAGATTGTTTTGGGTAATGGAGCACCTTGTGATGAGGACTGGGATATGGATGCTCCCTGGAAATTGTCAGCCTGCAGGATGCTTATGCTGGCCCTGGAGTTGTGGATGTGGGTGACCTTTCCTGGGTGGCACAGCACTGTCATTTGGTTTCCTGTGTTGCTGGGGTGGGACAGTGATCACATTTTTTAGTGGAATTGAAAATACTAGGTTTACATTTAACCATTACTGTTCCCATGCCACTTATGTAGGACAACTGGAATCATATTAGGGCCATGGTTGCATGATCCAAGAAAGCCAGAATGTGAGAGCATCACTTTGGAGAGACAACAGTCTCATAAGCAGGCACTCTTCCCTGTGAAAGCACTTTGGCCATAATTGCACTGTTAATTAATTTCAGATATGCTGCTGCATCTCAATTTCCCAACGAACCAGTGATTGAAACAACAAGTCGCTTGAGGAGTGGCTTGTGTGATGTTGGAATTAATAGGATGAAAACAACCAGAAAGTTAGGGGCATTCTTGTGAGGTACTGAAAACCCTTAATGAGTCTCTTAATTATGCAGTAACTTCTTTGCAAGCAAACACATGCCTATTATCATTATTGTTGTGCTGATAGTTGATATCCCACTGACATGAACAATTTGGAGAATTCCAAGTATTATGCAGCTCTCCTACCAGCTCGGAATAGACTGACACAGCTACAGCTACCTATTTAAGATTAGCCAGATTTTATTTGCATAAGAATTTAAAGCGACAAAACCACTTGCCACACCCAGGAAACGATCATTAAAAATGAATTACTGCACATTCTTTTATTAGCTGTGTGGTTAACTTCTGAATGCTACAGTCAATGCCAATTCCAAAGAGAGATGCCCTGGAATATCTCCTTCTAGGTTTACCAGGTTGTTAGAATCACAGAATGTGCTGAGTTGGAAGGGACTCATCAGGACCATCGAGTCCAAGAATTACATAATGTGCCTTCCTTGGATGTGCAAAGAAAATGTCTCATTTTCCAGTCTGGTAAAAAAAAAAAAAAAAAAAAAAACCAAAAACAAACCAACAACAACAACAACAAAAAAAAACCCAAACAACAAACAAACAACCCCCCCCCAAAAAAACCAACCAAAAAAAAAAAAAAAAAAACCGGAAAAAAAAGGCATCTCAAGTACAATGCATGTAATTATTCTTAAGTGGTTCTTAAGTGGGCATCCCCTAGGAATGATGACAAGCAAATCCTTGCATGCCTTGTTTTGCTTATACACAATTCCAGCAGATCTGCATGTCTGTGTTGGCCATTACTTCGGGACATCAGGCTAAAGAAGCCGTAAAACACGGGCTTCGTTTTAGGTTGAGGTTCTCCTATTCCAGAGAGGAGCTCTCCAGGAAAGCCAAGGTATTTTATGCCAGCATCTTCTGCCAAACGGAGGATGCTTGCAGAGGAGAATCCATCCCAGCAACTCAAGCTTCAGCAGGTAAGTGGCAGAAGAGAAGGAGCAAACCACGATGGAAAAGAGAACATAGAAAACTTGCCTTTTCAAAAGCCTCAGCCACGGGCTATGGTTATTTTTTGTTGCCAGAGCAGCAGCCAGGTGCCAGCGCCGACTGCAGCGCTCTGGGATGCGGGGAACAGGATCTGCTTCGGCACCGCGGCCCGCGCGCGGCCCCTGCCGGTACCACCAGCAACTGCACCCGGGGCCTGTGAAAGATTTGGGAAAATACGGGAATAAGGTAAGGCCTGGGTGGGAGGAAACCTCAGAGACCACTCCGTTTCAACCACCCTCCACTAGAAAAGGTTGCTCAGAGCCCCATCCAGCCTAGCCCCGACCACCTCCAGGGATGGGGCAGTCACAGCTTCTCTGGGCAACCTGTGTCAGGGTTTTACCACCCTCACAGGAAGAATTTCTTCCTAATATCCATCCTAAACCTACTCTCTGTCAGTTTGGAGCCATTCCCCCTTGTCCTGTCACTCCAGATCTTTGTAGATAAACAGCAGTGGTGACAACCCCTTTCTAAATTGCCTGTATGACACTTCCATGGCTGTGTCAGAAGAACCAGGCTAAAAAGCACCTACAAATGAAATTGCACCCGGAGCAGCCCCTGATCACGGTGATGGCACTGTCTGGCCCTATGTCTGAAATGCATCTTTGAGGTGAATTGTACCTCAGGAGTTTCCAGCCTTCCCCGGCCAGGGACTCCACACCAAAATCTGTGCATCCGTGAAAACATCACAGCAAACCATACCTCGGAGAGCCAGGGAAGAGGTGCTCTGGGGCACAATCAGACACAGAAGTAGAGAAGGGATGCCTTAGGGTACCTGTTCCATCATGGACTGAGGCAGGCCTGGCTGGGCTTGTGACTCATTCCCAGGGTGACCTGGCATGGTTGCTCTCACCTATCCTTTCTTGCCTCTTCCCAGAGCAAGGTCTTCAGATTGCCCCCATGCAATCACATCCTTGCTGCTGGTCATGCTGTGAAGCCACATGCTTGCAGAGTTTGTGAATAAAAGGTTGCTTCTGGTTTGCAATCCCAGGCAGTGGCAGGGACTGGCTGTGGGACTCGTACAGGATACTACCAGGTACATCACCAACCTGCCCATGCATTCAGCATCTCTTCTTGACACTCTCAAGTTAGCGGACCTAAAAGTGATCAAGTATCTGACCTGAACTAGTTTCCAGGTAAGCAGAGCACCAGCATTTGTCCAAATTTTTCAAAAACATGTGTCTGAATGCTCAGGGAAAGTAAAACTGTGCTATTGTACAGACAGAGCTTCCATCCCAAGCCCAAGAATCAGCGGGTTCATGCAAGAAACATTTTTATTGTTTCCATGTCTAAACCTCTTGTATGCGGCTAAATGCTTACTTCCAAGGTTGCCAAGCTTGTCATTTATATGGAATCTAAATTCACTTCCTTGTCAGCCTAAATCTCTCAGTCTAGGGAATGAGAATGGGAAGACACTCCACAGCAGTAGGAAGAGTGACACTGGAAGACCATGGTGTGTCCTTTTATCACTGAAGCCCTCAGTGCTCTTCTTGTTAGTGGTGTGGCACAGGATTCAACATTCAGGAATTTAGGGCTTCCCACTTGTCTTACCAGGACATTCTGCCATGAATTTAAGGAAATCACTTAACATGAAATCTTGTTCTTAGAGCAGCTCATGGGAGTCTTGCCATGGAATTCAGTCCTTTAATAAAGAAAAATGTAAAATGTCTACTGTTTGACATCAGAGAGGAAGCACCTTGGGGCAAGATTGTCTCTTGCTTTGATAGTTGGTGGACCTTTACTCCAACATGAAACAAGAATAAGAGCTATATAATTGCATGAGAGAGAGAATTTAAGGCTCTGATTATGGGAAAAGAAAAAAATGTTTACCTTTGCAAAGACAACTGGCACACACCTCACAAGCTCTCCACAGACCATGAGCCAGAAGAGAGAAACAGGAGAGCAGATCTGTGCAACCAAGGAGCCAGATTGGTGGCAGAAAGGGCAGACTGACTTAGTTGCACAGAGGTCAAAACAGAAACTTTAGCATCAAAGAAAGGAGGAGTGCTGCGAAAGCCCAGTGCTCAGAAGTAGCACTTACCAGAGGTATCATATAAACTTAACCCTGCTGTCGTTATTCCTGTTGGAAAGAAAGGAGGTGAAGGCCACGACCTGTGAAGCAGAGGTCAGATGTTACAGACCATCAGACAAAGGAAGTGACAATGGGGAAATGTTGTTCTCTGAAGCACTACCAGATGGTGGCTAATCTCAGTCAGGGGAGAAGGCATGGCCACCCAATCTATACCGGCTCCCTGAACCTGACACTCAGGCATTATAAAGGGAAAAGACTGTTCTTCCAACTGTTACAAGACAGACCATGTAGTGCAACACATTCAGTTAATCTCAGTGCTGTGCTGATTTGGGACAGAACTTTCCAGGATCAGACATACAACATGTATTTGCTTCTTAATTGTTTCTGCACAAAAGCTGGAATATTAAATATTCTGAAAATTTCTGCCTTGGTGGAAATTTTTCCTGCTGCCTCTCTAATTATTTGTGAAAATACCTTTGTCTTCTTATGTAGAAGAAAGCACAGACAGTTGAATGGTATGAACTGACAGAGTTTTGGGATCTGCACTGAGGTCTGTTCTGGACAGACTTCTTTTGTGATAGTAGTGGTGGAAATATTGTCTAATTTTACTGTCAGATTTACTGAGGAATTTCTGCTAGCTGAGCTAGCATTTCCATGTCTGTCCTAGAGACTGTGAAAACACAAATGGACATAGAGGTGGAGGTGAGCTCCGGAGTCCCAGAGAGGCATCTACTCGAGGCAGCAGGGCACAGACCCGAGAATGGAAACCTAAATGCTTCTTTGTGGAATTCATCACTACATGGGTTGCATTTAATCTTGTCTGAGTAGCTTATGTTTTCACCATGCTTCTGTTTCCCTGCCTGGGCCAGAAGGAATAGAGGCCCCATTGTTGTGAGCAGCTGCCCCAAGAGCCGCACGCAGAATGCAGAGCTGGGACATTGCTGTGCCCAGAGAGAGCCTTGCATGACAATGACAGCCACTGGATTTGTGTCCCTTCCAGCCATTTCTCTATACACAGGAATAGTGGGACTGTGCTCTTGTTGTCTCTGTTCTGGACACCTCCATGGTGTGGTTTGAGTCCCTCCATTTGGCAGAGCGATCCAGAAGTCTGAAAAAACAAGCCAGCTAGCAGAAAAAAATTAAGGACACTCATGGAATTCAGTGTGTGCTCAAATGCAAATCTGGGTCTTTCACTGCTGCTGTGGTCAGATGTCCTCAGCACTATGTAGGTAAACAGTATCACACACATATTTTTTTTCCACAAGGAAAAGCAGTGAGAGCATCATACTTTACATGCCTGTCATTCATTACCTTAATATAACCAAGGTTGTCACTTCTTCTGGACTGCTTGGAAATAGAGTGCATAGGGACCCACTTCTTCAACCCACACTGTGCAATGCCTGTGTGTTGGCATCTACCAGGAGCAGCATCCTGCACGCTGCCACATGGAATGTGCGTTTCTGAACAATCAAAGTGAGAGCTGCAACACAGTTCAGACAGGTGCAGCCAAGAGGTAACAAAACCCTCCTTGAGCCAGCTGTGGTACACCCCCAAGTGATCCTGCCATGTCCTGGGAGATGTCTTCCCAACCATTTTCTGCGCATCTCAGCTACCCTGTCATGAAGCAAGGTTAGGAATACAGCAGGAAATACAGGTTTAACCTATGATATAAGCTGTGAAACCCCTCTGAACTCATACTACTCTTGCTGTTGGTACCTTTTAGAAGTCCTGCTTCATCTTTCGAGTGGACATGTCAGTGTGTCTCCTGTGCTAAATGTGTAAAGCTGGCCATTAACAGGAAACAGAATAAACTCTGCTTGCAAAGAGCCTTGTTCCCTCTGTTGACAAACTTGAAATGCCCTTCAAAATTTGGGTCTCTTGAAGCTGGGGCATCTTTCTGATTTCTTTTAGGCATCTTGCTACTATTGTGTGAGATGGACTTTGCAGGGCAAGGAACTCTTTTAGTGAGAATAGGCTATTTCCCCCCAATATTGGCAGCTGTTTATTAGGAAATGGCCACAAAGTGACATTATTTTAGAACTGCAGCAACAGAACAGAGCTGGCTGGAACTCAGAGCTTCAGTGAAAACTTTCAGCACGATTTCAGATTTTGTTTGACAACAGAATAGGAGGTTTCGACTAAAATGTTTCCAAAAACAGCAAAACCCTCACCCACTCAGAGAGCTGAATGTGAAACCTCAAATTTTGATGCGAAGAAAAAAAAGCAATGACGTTTTCCTTCCAGATTTGGATCAGTCCCAACAATAAACTTCACTTTTTATATGAACCGAATAGTCATAACAGGAATTAAACTACACATAGATCAGAAATAGAAAATACAAGACTAATAAAAGTATCAGATACACACACAAGGCAGAAAGTTGAAAAGAACAGAGATGAAAATGAGATAAAGGGGGAAGGTATAGTTTATATGTGGAAAAATGACACCAGAGGAGAGATGGAGGCACAGATGTGAGTTGTCATGGGCAGAAGTGCTCCAACCCCAGCCATGGAGAGCTGCAATCATGAACAAGGCAAGGAGTACAAAATATGGATTCTGGAGAAAGTCCAGAGCAGGGACATCAAGGGGATCAGAGGGATGGAACAGCTCTGCTGTAAGGAAAGGCTGAGAGAAGTGGGATTGTTCAGCCTGAAGAAGAGAAGGCTTTGGGGTGACCACATTGTGGCCTTCCAGTACCTGAAGGGAGCCCACAGGAAAGATGGAGAGAGACTCTTGACAAGGGCCTGGAGTGGCAGGACAGGGGGGAATGGCTTCTGACAGAGAGTGGGTTTAGATTGGATATTAGGAATAATTTATTCCCTGTGAGAGTGGTAAGGCCCTGGCACAGGTTGCCCAGAGAAGCTGTAGCTGCCCCATCCCTGGAAGTGTCCAAGGCCAGGTTGGATGAGGCTCTGAGCAACATTTTCTAGTGAAAGGTGTCCCTGCACATGACAGGGGATGGAATGAGATGATCTTTAAGATCTTTTCCAAACCAAACTATTCTATGATTCTGTGATTCTACGATACTATGATTCCGTAATTCTGTGATTCCATGATTTTGTGACTCTGCACTCTTTACCCACCAGGCCTGAGGACTTGGGAGGTGCTAACTGGGAGCAGCAGCCATCCACTGGAGAGGCAGATGTTTTGGGAGAAACCAGTGATACTTTTGACCAGAGGAGCTGGCTAGAACCTACAAACCAGAGGTTTTCTGACTTCCTTTGGTGTCACAGCTCTTGCTTCTCTGACTGCAAAATGGAAACAACAAGTATCATCCCCCCTCTTGTTTATCTACTGAACCCCTTTGGCAGTGGTTCACGGTTTGCCCTGGGTTTTGCTCCCTGTCTCTCCACGCTCCGTGCCAGGGATCCCAGGGTCACCGCTGTGGGACAAAACAGTGGGAACAACAATAACTGCTCAGTCCTGGCACAGGAGGGGGGACAATTGTTTTCAGCCTTCGCAGCCCACAACTGTTGGTACAAATGACAGATACAATCAGGCCTCAAGGTTTTCCTTACATTTATATGTCTAGGGAAGGGTGTCAGCTGCTGTTCTCAGCCACTCTGGTGAACTGAAGCTAAAGATTTGGGCAGGTGGGGGGGGGGGGGGGGAGGGGGGGGGGAGAGAGAGAGAGAAATGCATTGAATTGCCATCGAAAGAAACATGCATAATTTCTAGAAATGCTTTTTGTCAGTTTCAAAGATCCTAGTAGGAATGCTGTTTATTCTCTGGCTAACACATTTCCTTTGCAAAAGGCACAACTGGTGTATTTTGGGGTATTTTTTAGTCTCCAGCAGCAGTCAGTACCCATGTTTTCTTCAACTGACATGCCTGTAAGTTTAGTCAGCTAAAATGGTTTACGTGCAGTAAGAGATGAGGCAAGTTCACATGGAACTCTAAGAGGACCCTGAGAAAAACTGTAGTCCCACTGATGTAACTGGAGGTTCTGTTTCAGAGCTCTGCTGATCTGAGAAGGATGAAGCAGGAAAAAAGGAAATGCTTAACTCTTCTGGTAGAAAAAACCACGGGAAGCAGAGAAAAGTAGTGTAACATTCCTCTAAAGCCCCATTGCAGAGTTGTGGTTAAATGTGAATAAAGTTCTTATCCTCCCACTGCGTTTACAAGAATATGAAAATGGTACCTCTGAAGTTTCGCTGGTGCTGGACTTAACAAAAAACAAACAAACCAACTCCTGCAATAATTAAGCACTGTTACTTAACAGAACTTTAAATGCTAAACAGTTTCTAGTGTAAAAGTAGCAACTTTAAACCCACATTTTTTGGCCATGGTTAAGTCTAAGGTTTAATCTCAACTAGTGATTTCTTTGTGCCTAAGTCTTGATGTGCTTATGGTGGTGCTTGTGGTGATAATCCTACTTTCAGTAGCAATATCTCTGCTTCAAAGCCATGTCTGTCATCTTCTTTCACGGAACTCAGCAGTTTCCTGAGCAAAATTCTGTGGATTAAAAAAAATAAAATAAAATAAGAAACTGTTTTAAAAACAGCCCAAACGCAAACATATTTCTGAAAGTATTTAGATTTTTAAAAAGAATGTATCTTTCTTGTTTTACCCTGCCATTATATGCACCAGTGTCATCAACGCATGGCTTCTGCTGTACCAGACAGACCACAAAGTCTGAAGCCTTTATCCACTTCCTCTTTGATGAACACTTAGTGCCCTGTTTTGGAATTTTAATTTCTTTCATTGAGGGAAGTGCTGGCACCATCTGCTGGGACTTTATCACTGTAACCACTGAACACAGAGTCAGAGAATCACAGAATAGGTTGGGTTGGGTTGAGCTGAGTTGGAAGGGATCTTAAAGAGCAGCTCATTCCACACCCCTGCCATGGGCAAGGACACCTTCCACTATCCCAGGTGGCTCCAAGCTGCATCCAGCCTGGCCTTGAACACTTCCAGGGATGGAGCAGCCACAGCTTCTCTGGGCAACCTGTGCCAGTGCCTCACCACCCTCACAGGGAACAATTTCTTCTTCATATCCAATCGAAACTCACTCTCAGTCAATGTGAAGCCATTCCCCCTTGTCCTGTCACTCCGGGCCCTTGTCAAGAGTCTCTCTCCATCTGTACATTCCCTTCAGGTACAGGAATCCCACAATGAGGTCACTCCAAAGCCTTCTCTTCTCCAGGCTGAACAATCCCAATTCTCTCAGCTTTTCCTCCTATGGGAGCTCTTCAGTCCTTGCATCTATAAACGTATCAAATATTCCCAGTTTGACTCGTATGGCTGCTTTCGTTATTATTTCTATTTTTTCCATACCTGTGCTAGGTTTAGATTGCATTCACCAGACCTCAGCAATTCCCTGCATCCTGGGTCCTGCCTGGGTTTGGGGAGGCAACTAAAAAGTCTTCTGTATAGTCTGGTGCTAAGACTAAGCAGATTAATGAAGGTGATAGGACAAGCATTTAAACTGAAAGAAGGTAAATTCAGACTAGATTTAAGGAGGACAATTTTTTATGGTGAGGGTAGTGAAACACTAGAACATGTTGTCCAGAAAGGTGATGGATGCCCTTCCCTGGAAATATTTAAGTGCAGGTCAGAGGAGGTTCTGAGCAGCCTGGTCTATTGAAGATGTCCCTGTTCACTGCAGGGGGATTGGATTAGATGACCTTTGAAGGTCCCTTTCAACCCAAACAATTCTATGGTTCTATGATTCCATTGACTCGAGTCCTATTGTCCAGGTCCTTTAGAAATGGATTTTATTCATGAAGAAGGCCACTGAGTTTAAATGGAGAAGACTTAGATGAGAAACAGCCTCAAAGAAAGACTGAGCATTTCCTTAATTTGTGTAATATTCAGGAAATCGGGATTAGTCTGTGACAATATAAACAAACTCTTTTTCTATCGATCTCAGAGCAAAATTTTAGTAAGCTGAGAACCACAGGAACAGAGAGTCAAATTGGCAAAGATGTTTTTATAACGTTTTCAATCTTAAATATAACCTTGTAACTGGAATTTATTGTAGTCAATAAATCTGGAAAAATCTATAGGAATCAGATTCACAAGATTGTTGGGAATGTAAAATTAGGAGAATGTATAAAGTACTACTTATGTTTGTGTCATATCCCTCATAATTTTAAATAGTTATTAAAAATGCATACAGGAATATGCATATTTTATATGTATACAATATATAGTACGTATAATACATAATTTGTGTATTACATATATTTTATATATGTATATACACTATATATGTATAATATAATCACATGGAATTGTCAAACCTTTAACTCCCAAACATCACAACACACATCTTTCTTAGTAATTAAAAAATTTTACTAGCTGTATTAACTCTGTATTTTATGTCTTGTCATAAATTAAGAGATATTTAAATCCTTATGACAGGTGATTCACACCTCAAATATATATAAACCTGTTATATTTTGAGGACAACTTCCCATTTGATTCTCCAGCTTTACCAAGGAGTGGTTGATTTATTTTTTCCTAAGGATTCAAAATGAAATTATCCAACTTCAAGGTTCAAAAGCTGTTTTAAAGGTGGTACAGTGGAAACATCAGACCAAAATTAATTGAATGAGTGTCACTCTTGAATGACAAAGTCACTGATCTCTGCACATGTCATCTAAGCCAGATGAGCAGAAACTTTCTACTGGAAGTTACAATGCTGTAGGTCTCTCTGGTGCCCTGTACTGGCTTGAATGCTGGTGATGGCCAATCCTGCAGAGAATTGCCATTTTGGGGTATTTTCAGGAACTCCTAGAAGGAGGCCTAATAGTGGTGTGGTTGAACAAGGTATACGAGGTCTTGTTTTGAAACGGAATTTCACCTCTGATATAAGCATGCACCCATATCTGGAAAACTTGAAACTGGGCAATTCCCAGTCAAGTTTTGCTTTCTTGCTGATTTTGTTAGTTTTTCAAATGTTGGTTTGGCAGATTTTAAAGCACTAAAAAACTTGGTAGCAGTTGATGTAATTTGGCATTAATAATAGGAAGCAGGTGCCAGACCTACCTGCATGATGCACTCTGAATAGGGCTGTTGGGGACAATGGTGGCAGCACCTGCCAGATTTTAGGAAAACAGTCCAACATTCCATTTGTAGGCCCATTTCTTCAGTTCAGTCTGAGACACTGCTCAGTGATTCATCCAGTCTCATCCCCTATGGACTGTGGAGTACATTGTCCTGAGGAATCTGAGGGCTCTGGGCAGATGGAGTGGTGATGTCATCTGACTTTTCCATTTCTACTTCCTATGAACATTTGCCTTATTCTTACATGCCAGCTCTTTCTCAGCATGTTTTAGACTAGAAACATTTTTCCTTTCAGGGTGTAGAAAAGGAATCACTTGTTTTTGAATTCAGACAAGATCTGGCAAGTAAGCTCTTGTTGCTAGTCAAAGAAAAAGCCTTTAAAAAATTAACACAGAATCTGTGTTTAGCAAAGTGATTTGCATAAGCTGTACACTTGGTTCTTAGAGTTGGAACAGTTCTAACCTATGACAAATTCCTCTGTCTGGGCTGTCTTCCAAAATAATTTTCATCTACCCTGGCAAAAGAACTGAAGTCTGCGTTCTGCACTAATTAAAGGCCTTCATGAGAAGGGCCTCAGTTGAAATGCTGACACACTTTTTACACGCTTGATTTGTGAAAGGGGATACTGAGCCCATTTGATGGTGCCTCCTGCTCCGTCAGGCCATGCAAAATTTTAAGTGGGGAAACAAAATGGGCAGTTATGTCTTGTTAAGGTTCTGAGTTACTAAAACACTGCAGTTTTCTCCATTAAAAAGCATGATATGGAGATTTTTTGATCTTTGAATAACATTATTAAGCAGTAAAAAGGCTAAAACCCATGGCAGTTCCTTAGTAGATATGAACTGACACTCCCAATTTTTATGAAGTTCTATGGCTTATTGCAGCTGAGTCTGTTTCCCTAAATATCTTCATTTTGGAAACAGTAGAATATACACCCAACATCCCTTTTACATAAAACTGGGAGCTGCTGAAAAGGGAAGGCAGGGAGAACAGCTGTCCAAACTCTGTGGAGTTCTTCCGGCAGGACTACCACTCCAGTGGGGATGCTTTCCATCCGAGTCAAATCAGAGTCCCTGGAAGGCACCCAAAAAGTCTCTCTTTCTGAAATTGTCTTCCTGAGTATTCGCCACCTGCTTTGGAACACATGTGCTTGGGCTGAAGAGAGATTCTAACTATTCTGGATATTAACTGCTTTTTCCAAGTGTCCAGCAGGAGGCAAGGAAAGAAACTCCTCTGTGCAGAGCCTCACCTAATAGGAAATGTGCTCTGAAAACATGGATTAGACTCAACTCTGCAGCTGAACTACACAGAGAGCTCCTGCAGAGACTAACAGAGCTTAACCAGGGTTCAATGCACTCACCCAGACCAGGGAGAGGAGGGAAGTACATCTATCCAGCAGCAGATGTTCGGATGCTTAGTGACCTGTGGGAAAACACTTGGGAGAGGCAAGGGCATTTAGGCAGCTGCATGGTGTTTGTGGAATTCAAGGAATCCCAACCTGTGTCCTAGGCTTTTCTCCTTTCTCCTTTGCAATAAGTGCAGAAAAGAAAAAAAAAAGGAGGAGCGGGAGGATTTCTCCCTCAGATATTCTTGCAGCATTCCTCAGGCTTCACCCTGCTTGTCTGCTGCAGCTCTGAGTAAACCATTTTTTATTGTAAAGCAGCAACGCACGGATTCCACAGCCTCCAAGACAGATCCAGGGTTTTTGCTAGCAAATAAACTCAAAAACATAATCAGCATTCTTTATGAATCCTCATAATTTCCTTAGGACAAGGAATTTCTAACCTTAAATGCAAAGTTTCCACAAGTGCAAATGCTCCATTATTTAGCTGCCTTCTTGGGCGCAGGGGACAATCCTATCATGTGTTCATCCCTAAAAGTATTGACTGTATTAGACACTGGGCACGTGCTTTTGAAAGAAAAGCACCATGAATGCTTGCATGTCCCTGTATTATCAGCCACGTGCTCCATCCCTGGGAGACAAATGGGCCACTGAAATGTGGCTGGCCTGGACACCCCACATACCAAGCAGATGCAAGCAGAATGCCATAGGGAAATAAGAAACACATTGTATGTGATTTCAAAGGCTTACAGCGATGGAATATCCCTCTAAAAGCATAATGAACATCTCCAGCACATAGACAATCAAAGTACAAAACATGCCCTGCATCAGGCTACAAAGCCACGGAACTGGAGATAATCTCGGAAGAGACCACAAAATGAATCTACTGACAGCAGCACCTGTAAATCATACAACTCCGGCACTTGGCTTGTCAAAATGTCTCCAAGCTCAGGATTTTCTGTGGAGACAATGCTGTCTCCACAGATTCTTTATTTTATGCCTTCTGTTTGCCTCTCGAGTGAGATTGCATCCTGGGTTTGGGGTTTGTCTTTGTTTTGCTTTCTTACATTCTAATATGGTCCAGACTGACTTTGACAAAGTTAGTGATTAGAAATTCAGCTTTCTTACCACAAAGCTGGGAAAAAAATGACACAAACACTTGTTCAAGTGACTGAAAATACAGGCTTTTTTTAAACCTGGTGACGGTTGGAGTGATTGGATCAATGTTTGTATATAGTAGGGAAAATATCTAGGAAAAAGGAAGGGGGAAAGGGAATATCTCTCAGGATTAGTCTTCTGGGGGTGCATTTTTTGCATGGGCCTCCCTACTTATGACACATATGAGTTCTTAGAAGTACATGAGCACAATTTCCACTAAAAGCTGAGCTGGAAAAGGTGGCAATGTGGCAAGGGCAGGGTGAAAGAGGTTAACAAGATAATTTCATCCCTCGTTTTCAAAGAGAAACACAGCTCTGAAACAATTCTTTCTAGAAATGTGTTAATTCCCGAGATTTCCCAGCTGCTGTAACAAGTGGAGGAATAGCTGGTGTTAAACCTATACTGTGAGATGAGAAGCAGCATTAAGCAGGCTGGGCTCAGTGGCTTTCTATCTGCAAGACTAATTGTAACAAGGGTTTAGATTGTCTACTCTGTGGTTTGAACCCAATGTATGTAAAAACTTCGTTTGTGTTATTTATGCTTCTCCCTGTGTCCTGTGACTTGCACAAAGGAACTCTGACGCAGGTTAAGGAGCAGAAACTATTCTAACTCAGCTCCTCCATAGATACTGGAAGCTTGGAAGACTTTGGAGCACACACAGCGTAACATTTTTGCATGCAAATCCTGGAGGGTGTCTCAACTTTGGGGACAAAATTCTGGGAAAACACCACAAAAACTTCCAAAACCACCAGCATTCCCATGTTGGTCCTGCGTGGGCAGATGATCAAGACTGCCAGGAACAAATTATGCACTTTGACACACAAAAGAGGAAGAATGATGACAGACACACTGGCACTAGGCTGAGACTCAGGAGACCAGGCTGAGAGACTTCAGCAATAACTCCTGCTCCACCATAGAACTTCTGCAGGACCTGGGAAACTCTATTTGCTTCTGTTTTCTTGCCCATTCATAGTATAAACCCCAAGAGTGATGACTGTCCCTTGCTGTACATTTAAATTGCACAATTGAAATCCAGTTCAGGCCTGTTGCTGCTACTGCAGTTGAAATAAGAACATGTAAATAGCCTACACAAACCAACAGAATCAGCTGGTGAAAGAGTGCATGTCGGGGCTTGGATTTGTTTCTTTTGGTTTTTTTTTCTTGAGGAATTTTTCTCCCACGGGTTCCTGGGGAACTGTGATGGCTGGGTACTTAAGGGAACAAAGGAGTGTGGCCAAAGCCTTCTCCTTCACAGGGCAGGGGGAGTTTCTCTCGGGGGACAGGTACAATGCGAGACTTTGGACTGGCAAAAGTGGGGGCTGCGGAGCTGCTCTCGCTTTCGGGAATTTCGGAGCAGGGAGTCGCAGCCGCTGTTTGCCCACAGCCAACGAAGACCTAGCATGGGCTGTTGCCTGCTGCCACGGAAGGGTGACGACGGAGCTTTCTTCTTCCGCTGTTTTTTCTCCCTCTCCCCTCTGGTGCCAGGAGCCAAGCTGCTACTGCCCCACCCTGCCAGCACCCTTCCCTGAGTTTTGCTACGCCGTAGCCTTGCATCCCCTGCCCGCCGAGACGTCCTGCTGTCCCAGCTCGCTGTTTCCGAGGATCCTGCTGCGGCACCGGCATTGGCTGCCCTGAGGGTTTGTGAAGCAAAGCCTCTCCTCCATCCCTCTCTGCGCCCGGCCGCCATTAACACGCGTTACCTGGGCTCGCACCACAGCGCCCCCTGCAGCAGCGGGGGAATCATCGCACCCGCCCCGCCCACCGGGAGCCACCGGCGCCCCCTGCAGGCTGTGACTGGAACTGCACCAAAGGGAAAGGTGCCTGAGGCCGAGCAGGCTGCCACTGGGGTTCTGGTTCTGTTTGTGGTTAATGCCATAGCTGTTGTTATTTGTTAGCTTTGTTTTAGATACTAGTAAAGAAGTGTTATTACTATTCTCATATCTTTGCCTGAGAGCCCCTTGATTTCAGATTTATAATAATTCAGAGGGAAAGGGGTTACATTTTCTATTTCAAGGGAAGCTCCTGCCATCCTTAGCAGACACTTGTCTTTCAAACCAAGACAGTGCAGATGGGCATGAAAAGAGACGGGGGTAAAAGAATGTGAAGGAGCATAAAAGACAGGGGAAAAAATGGCCCAAAATGGAAAGAAGAAAGAGAAAAGGGAGTTAATGGCAAAAGAGAACTGAGCACAGACAGAACATATTCATTCCAAAATCAGCTGATGCCTGCTTTTCCCCACTATCCAGAGGGAGATTTGAAAGCAGTTTAAACAGAGAAAGAGGTGAACAGGGAAACCATCCTATGTGCTTTAAAAAAGATTGGATATGGCACTTAGTGCCATGGTTTAGCTGAGGTGGTGTTAGAGCATGGATTGGACTTAATGATCTCAAAGGTCTCTTCCAACCTAGTGAACCTAGTGAATCTCTGAGTCTGTGATTCTGTGGTTCTCAGTTCATGAACTCCTAAAAAACATTCAGTAATCTGAACCTATAAAACAATTGGTTTAAGGCAGTGGAGTCTCTCCTTAAGGATCCAGCACAACCATATCCCCAGCACACCACTCTGCCAGCATTTATTAGTCCTCCAAGGGTCATCTTTGACCTGTGCTAATGTAATCCTGCTAAAACTTTCTGTCTGTCTGGGGCCTGGCTGCCTTCAGCAACACACCGATGTGAAATATTTATGGATTAAAATAAAATTAAAATGCAATTTTCAGGCATTTTGAGAGGAAGTCTTTGGCTCTACTTGTGGCTAAGTGACAAATTATAGAAGATTGCAAGTAACAACTAAGAGGCTCAGAATACTGTGAGAGAAGGTGAAATCCATGGAGAGGCCCAAGCTAATGCTTTTTCAAGTAGATGGAAAGATTTCTCTGTCTCTCTGAGTGTTGAATTTGTCAGTGAGGGACTTGATGAGATCCAATTGGGGCCAATAGTTGCCAGAAGTTGCTACCAATCAATGACTATTCAGAGGGTCACAGTTAGCAAAAAGATGGTTGCAGTTACATGTCTAGTGACCGACGGCTGCAGACACAAAATATTTTTCATTCTTTACAGTGGTCTAGGGTCAGAAGACCAAGGAAGAAAGGGCACAAAGGCAATAATAATGAATTTATCAGTCAACACCTGCCTCCACCAAGGGATCTGAAGGAGCAGTGAGAAACCCCAC
Organism: Eopsaltria australis; assembly: GCA_034509425.1. NCBI lineage: Eukaryota > Metazoa > Chordata > Aves > Passeriformes > Petroicidae > Eopsaltria > Eopsaltria australis. The sequence continues at coordinate 738,021 of JAVTVJ010000696.1, forward strand.
TCTGTTTCCCAAAAGATCCAGGGAGCTGCAGGCTGGAGTCACTGTGCTAATCAGGCTGGCTCCCTTTACCAGCACTGAGCTGCTGCTTTAAAATAAAAATCCAAGAATTGACCTATAACTACTACACTGCCAAATACAACTGAGATTTCTTAGAATCTGCTCTGTGAGTTTTGTGTAAAATGTTTCCCAAGATGTCTTTGTGTGGCTGCTAGTTATTGCAGTTGATGTGCTGTGAAAGATTTTAAATGGCAGGTCAATGTTTCCTTGAGAACTCTCCTGTTATGGACAGCTCTTAAGTTAAACCAGGAAAACAGAACAATATCAAAAAGCAACAAGGACACTGTAAAGGAATGGGAAATATTTCTGGTTTCTGCCCTCACTGATAATTAGTCAGACACACAGACTTCCGGTTCAACCTGAAGGAAGACACTGGAATGACGAGTGCTTAAGACAAAGGATCAAAGTGATTTTTCAGCCACTGTAAATCTTTCAGGAGAAAGCTAAACTAAACAGTGCAACACTTCTTCAGAATAAATTGTCTAGAGAAATAATGGAATTTTTAATTTTGGAGAATTCTAAGCAAAGGCCAGGCTAATGCTTGGTAGGAACAATTTAGGAAGTTCTGATGCTATGGTGGAGCAGGGGGATACACCAGGAGACCTCTTCAGGTCTCCTGTAAATTTATCTTCTTGGATTCTGTGCCTACAAACAGGAGTGTTAGCCAAGAACATGCTAAACTTGGGAAGGTGTGCAGTAATATTTTATATCCATTTATATACAAACTAAAGTTTAAGAAAATATACATATGAGATGAAGAATTGCAAATGAAAGATGACAGAGAACTAACACGCAGGCATTTGAAATGTGGGCCAAAAATAAAACAGGATTCAGCCTGGAAAATGCATGCTAACATACTTGGGGAAATATAATCCTAAATAATATCCTCAGTGGGAAAGTAAAACCTGGAAGTAATTTATTTTACAAAGGAATCTTCTGGCTGATTGAGGACAGTGATGAGATTTAAGCACCACTGTAACAGCTGGAGCTCGGTTGGGACTTCCAAATTCAGGTTTGCTGCTGCTGCAACCTGAGGCACACAAATAAATCCCCCAGCACTCATGGTAGGAGTCTACCAGCTGATTTATACCTTGAGTGAAAATGTGAATCTCTGAAGCTTCAGCTGGAGACCATCAGCTGTGCCCAGAGATGTGGCCTGATGACAATCAGGCTGAACAGTTTCCAACAGAGTAAGGAAGCAGGCACCTTTCCACTCCTCCCCAATTTACATGTAGTAAGGCAGTTTGAGCAAGGTTTTGACTCCCTGACATTAGTAAAGATTAAAATTCCTGTTGTTGGCTTCTAGGGACACAGAATTGTACCAATACTGTATATGCAAAATTTTTGAGATTAGCTGGAAGAAGACACTAGGCAAATAAGTGGAAAAGAATTCAGGTAATGAAATAAATCACAGAAAGCAGCATGAAGAACTGCCAGAAAACCCCACCACATACAGAGATATTGACAATAACTCTTGCAAATTATTAGACATAGACTCTTTTACCTGCCCTGACTACTAACTCTGTTCCCCTACCTGTCTGTTCACAAGTAAATCCAAAGCCATTGAGGAAAATTCCTTCACCACCTGATAAGAGCAATCAATTCCAAGACCCTTGCATAGAACCTTAAAATCTGGCTAGACAGAGATGACAGAAATCCTACACCCCACCTGCTATATGGGTGGCAGCACTTTTTTACCCAGTTACAGAGAAAAACAACAGTCTAATTTCAGAGACTTATTTCCACAGAGTCCAGGAGCAGTAATTTTGGTGTCAATGTTTTCTTTAACACAGTTTTCCATTCTGTCAGTGGCACACTCAGCAGCTTGTGCCATAAGCACAAGTCCAAGCAGCTGATGGCAGCGAAGGGAAAGTCTGTGTTTGCTCTGTGGGAGATCTCTGGACTCCCACAGTGAACGTTTGTACTTTAGTGCAGGCGTTCTACGTCCATTATTAGATATTAAAATAGGTTTGGTTCCCTCACCAATACTCACTTTGTGGTTGCTGTGTTCTTTCCTAACCACTCCAACTGGATGTTCCTGTGGACTCCTGACAGCTCTTACCTGTGCATGTGGCAGGAAACAAAAGGTTTCCAAAGGAACTGACCTACAATCTGAGTCTCCTAGCTCTGCTGAGATGATAGCCATGGAACAAAGCAATCCTTCCCCTTCTCCCTGCTCTTGATACTGTTTCTCCATCCAAAGACAGCTTTAATTAGATATCCGTTTTAACTACATTATGAACAGAAATGAAGTCATTGCTATACTCTGGCATATGAGAGTGATCTGTGTGGTCCTCCAGCTGTGCAGTGTTCTTCTTCATAAAACTTTTCCTGCTCCTGGGAGGAATTTCACTATCTGGTATTTTTTTTATTTCTAGTCCTGTATCTTACAAACCGTATTGAAAGGGTTTGATGTTGGGCTTTACTAGATAAAGCACAGAGAAGCTGTGCTGGATAAAACAGTTCACTGAATTCATAGAGCATGATCCTCTCTGAGGACCGTCAGTGGTGGAAAATACAGCACAACTGCTGGAACAAGCCATGCCAGCTTCCTTCTCCTGCTGAGAAATACAGGATTGGCAAAATCTGCCCATGCAGGGAGCTGAGCCACCTAGGAGGATATAGCCCAGGCTTCTCAAGGCTCCTGCTGTTCCCCCACTATAGTCTCAGGTCTGTTTCGGAACCCTTTAGGGTGCAGAGGGTCAGTTTGCTTACTGACCTCAACAGTCATAGAATGGCCTGGATTGGAAAGGACCTAAAAAACAGTCTTGTGCCATGGGCAGGGACACCTTCCACTATCCCAGGTGTCCCATCTGACACTTCCACTGAGCCCCATTCAGTCTGGGCTTGGACACTTCCAGGGATGGGGGAGCCACAGCTGCTCTGGGCAACCTGTGCCAGGGTCTCACCAATATGATCAGAGGGGTGGAGCACCTCTGCTACAAGGAAAGGCTGAGACAATTGTTCAGCCTGGAGAAGAGTAGACTTTGGGGTGACCTCATTGTGGCCTTGCAGTACCTGAGGGGAGTCTACAGGGAAGACAGAGAGAGACTCTTGACAAGGGACAAGGACAAGGGGGAATGGCTTCACATTGACAGAGAGGAGGGTTAGGCTCGGTATTAGGAAGAAATTCTTTCCTGTGAAGGTGGAGAGTCATTCCAGATTGAATGCTAGTGAAACCACGCTAAAACAGGGGCAAATACACATTCAGTAGGCTGTACGGAACAGAAAGGTGTGAGTTCTCAATTCACTGGCCTTTGTAACCTTAATGTTTATCTACCGGCTGTGCAAGTGTTAAAAAATGACACAAATGACTGGCCAGGATCAGCTACAAAGTACACAGATATAAATCTTGATGAAGGGGAATGATTACTTCATGGCATTTGTTTTACCCCTGTTATTTCAGTTATGCTTTCTTGTACATTTCTTAATAAATGCTCTTCTTGCTTTAATATTTCAAGATCTTTTGCACAAGCAGACAGCATTTTATATGTCTATTCATATGAAATCTTGTAGCCTGTAGATATCGTTCTTCATTTAAAAAAATCACATCCTGTAGACCTCTATCATGTGTTCTAAATTCATTGCTCCACTATTTCTAGTAAAGTAGTTTCTTGGACTAGATTTACTGTTCAAGGAGCAATCTTTGTGATTCTACGAGTCTATGAGCTGGGTACTTCGAACCTGTAGCAAATCAGCAACATGGGTAAAAATGTTAGTGAACAACTTTTGTTTATAGTATAAATATTTATTTGTTACCTGGCACTGATGTTAGAATGTTTCAGAAACATTTCTGAACATAAACATCTTAATTAATGTAATAAGTGTTGAAAGCAAATATATTCGTCACCTTTAAAATTATACCCAGTTAATTTTTGGGGATACACCACATAAACTAATTTTCTACCACCTTTGTGCTGAGCTAAAGTGATATATTTTTCTGTGCATCCTTATTTGTGTTAATTCAGGTGGATATTGCGAAAAGGGCACTGTAACAGGCTTCCCAGTGAAACAGTCACAGCCTCAAGGCTATCAGAGCTCAAGGAGTGTTGGACAGCACTCTCAGGCATAGGGTGGGGTTGTTGGAGTGTCTGTGCAGGGTCGGGTGTTGGACTCGATGATCCTGATGAGTACCTTCCAACTCAGGATATTCTATGATTCTTCACAGGATTAATCAGTGTCTCAAAGGCCAGCATGTCCTCTAGTGGGTTTTTGCCAGTATTTTGGTTTGTTTCATCAGCAACTGGATTTCCAGACCTGCTGCTTTGCAAAGAAAAAAGAACTCTTCTATTTTTATTAATTTCTGCATTAACATTAATGCAGCACTGGACATGTAATTTTTGGGCTTCTGCCTTTCAGGTTCTGATTTGTATAAATCTGGTTCTTTAGCGCTTTTTTGGTGGATATTGACATCTTTTGGGAAATGTTTGGAAAGCACTATCATGGGACCCCTGATAAGACAACCCAAAGACAATGGGACCTGCTTTGCCAGCATTGCCACTTTCTATTACTTCCTTGCTGATACTCTTCTGCTACATTAGTTGGCAATCAGTGCGCAGTAACACAATCACAATCAAGTCCATGAATCTGGTAACAATATGGCTACATCCCAAATTTCTGAACTCCAGGCCTCATTCTTTAGTGATCTTTTTTCAGTTCCCTTTTTGCTTGTGATTTTGAGCACTGGATGCATTGCTTTTGGTTTTCAAATCCTTGATTAACAATGTAGTTACCACTGTATCTACACAACTCATTTTTTTTTTCTTTTGGAAACATTTCAGTCCCTGTTGCTGCAGACCTCAGTTCCTGAACCTGTTCTCACAGAGATATGTTAGGTGTTATCTCCTTCAGGTTTTTGCTCTGTCAGGGTAGAATGAAAATTATGCATCATTGCTTGTACAATTTCTGCAACCTTATAATTACCTGGGGGGAAGAGAGTTTGCTTTGCTGAAGAACAAAATATGAATTACTCAAGAGCTTGTCTGCTATGTCATGTAAGTTTTTTGTACAGGAGTCTACAAAGTCTGAAACTACAGTCCTAGTAATGAGCACAATACAAACTGTAATTGAGTCTTTTGTGACCTGATGGTGTTCCATGAGACCACTGTGAGTGAAACCACACTATTTGCATAAATTAGTATCTCTGTGCTTAAATTATTTGCAGAATTCATCTTGGCCAAAAACGTATATGTGATGGCATTTTTCCTTCTCTTGTTGTCCTACCCTTCTGTTGTAGAAAAGCTCATTTCTATTGAGAGACTGGCTTATTGCTTTATAAAAATGTCTTTTTGGAAGATGGAGTCTCTTCATATTTAGCCTCTTTTATACTGACACAAGTAACATTCTGATGGACTATTTTTATCTTTATTTGGACCCATTCCATGAGATTTATGACCAGACTTTCCAAGAACAGCAAAACATGGGCCAGGGTCATCTGACTTTTCATTTGTCCCTTTATGTGCCATTGCAATGACAAGATTAGACTCTGGCAGGATAAAAGGAAACCTCTTCTAATTCTCATTTGCCTTCAAGTAGTGGCTTCATCCTTTGTGCCCTTTGGCTTCTTTGGGTTTGGAGCGGTTTCTGTGTTCCAGTGAAAATCTGGTGGCATCCACACTAAAATGCTCACCACAGACTCAGAATCCTGCTGGTGATCTGCTGCACTGTTGGAAACTCTGCCCCTCAGCAGATGGTTGTCCTGAATTTTCAACACCCATAAGCTTTTCAATGCTGAATGAACACCTTCCAAGGTGTTTTTGAAAGCAGCTAAAGATTTAGAGAGGGTCAGATTCCTGAATCAGTCTCAGGAAAATATAAATTGGAAATGCATAATTATTCCTTATCCACATCTTTATCTCTTGGCACAAAGGCTCTTTCCATGTTAAGGACTTCTGTGTGAGTACCAGGTGAAATCTTGACTGGTCTGGAACCACTACCAGTGAGATATTCATCTCAGAGACATGCTGTTAATGACAGCAATTAGCCCCGCAAGTGGCATCAATTACTTGAATATGAAAACGAATGAGGATTAGGTGGGTTCATTATCATGTCACTAAAGCTTGCCTTATTTTTTCTTGTTTAGGACTAATGTTCCTTTGTAAGTGATGGTTACTGCTACTTGATGGGCTCTATCAAGGAGCAGTAATCCAGAAATCCAGCAGAGGCCAGGAGAGGATCATTTTCTATCCACCAGCTCTAGGTGAAATCCTAATAATGAAGGTCAGAGGAAATTATTCATTTGGTATTAGGTTTGGAATGAAAGGTGCTATTGCGGAGGGGAATATTCACCTGTTAAAATTCCAAACCTGTTAGAAAAAAAAAAAAAATCCAAAAACTAATTTTAAAAAATCATCAAAATCTGTTGGATAAAGGAGAAGAGGGAGGAAGCAGTTGGGGAACGATGGGGATTTTTGGTGGATACAGGTAAAGATATGGGAAGGGGCTCTTAGGTAAAATACACCTCATGGGTACCACCAGGAAAAGCCCCAACTGCCCATTTTTCCAAGCTCTGACATTCCAGAGGGGTAACCAGTGGTTAGCACATCCATTTCTACATTCGTTGGATGCCCAGTGCTTTGTTGGGAAGAGATAATATTTGGAAATTAACAAATCCAGGGACGTAATTCCTTATAGTAAAACTCTGGAGGGCCACGTTTTGATATTCTCCCAGCACTGAAACCCAACAGAGGGAATCCTGGAGGAGGTGGAAAACGCTGCTACGTGACACAGTGTGCCGTGGCCTGGTGGACTTACATCCCGCCGGTCCCTGCAGTGCCCCTCGTGGAGACCCTCAGGCGGTGCTTCGCACAGCACCTACGAAAAATATAAGCCCACCCCTGTAGGTGGTAACAGAGGGCCACGTACATACCTGGATGCGTCCTTGGAGACAAAGAGACCAGAGGGTCCATCCACGTGCTGTTCTAAAGGAGCTTATTGTGTTCCCCTTAAAGGGAGGCAGAGGTGAATGACCCTGACACACAGAAAATAGGTCTGTTTTATACGGGGCGAGTAGGGGCAGGGGCAAAGCTGATTGACATTAACGTGATTGACGTGTGGAGAGGGGAGGGAAAAGGGGTGCTAAGAGCCGATGGGGAGCAGACTACAACAATTCCTATCTTTTGGTTTAGAAAGAAGGCTTCTCTGACTTACCTGGAGTTAACCAAGGTGGGAAAGGTGGGGGGTTTAGGATTATGGTGACATTTTCAACAGCAACAAGAACAACAAAACAACCAGAGACACCCACAAGGTCCCAAAAGGAGGCAATCCCTCCTTCAACTTCCCAAAGTCTCAAGGAGTCCAGAATTTCTCTAGGTAATGCTGGATGTGGTGGGTCTTTCTGGACTGGTGAGGCTGCGATCGTCACCTGGGCCAGGGGTTTCTCAGCACTGTCGGGTCGTGCCCACAGCAGAGTCTCTGGGTACTTGCTTGGGTTGGGAACGGATAGGAAGTGGCAGGGTGACAAAACCGGGTTCCATGGGGGGTTTTAGGGTAGGTGCCTCTGTAGAAGTCTCAAACAAAATACTAACACATTCAACAAAACTCTCCGAGGGATCAAACCACACATGAAACTGGAAACGTTTCTCCCTTTCATCTGTCTTCCCTTCCCGATGATTCCCCAGCCGACTCTAGCACTGGCTTAAAACGGCGCTCGCCGGAGTTCAGTTCCCACATGCGGCTCTGCGTGTAATGGGTGCCGCGCAGGCAGCTCCTCCGGACGGCCACTTCTCGGAGCCGCCGGGAAAAGCGGCAGCAGCAGCAGCACTCACGACTCTTGCAGGTGCTGCCCGTGGCTCTGCGGTGCGGCTTGGCGAGCGGGCGCCACCAGCGCCGCCGACCCGACCGGACCGCCCCGCCCCTACCACCTCCGGCGCCGCGTTTCATGGCTGCTGGAGGGGAAGGGGTGGGCCGCAGCAGCGCCTCGGCGCTTCTCTGCAGGGCGTCCGGGACCACCAGCGCCTGGTCGTAGTCAGGGCCGGGCGGGTCTCGTCTAGCGTCACCTCCGGCGTGGTCTGAAAGGGGACTCCCACTTAGAGGTTCTTGCTGCCTCCCCCCACGCCCCAGCCAGGGGTCCGGAGCGCTCGGAGCTTGGGGTGTGGCAGCGTTCTTCCTCAGACGAGGAGAGGGGGGATGTGGCAAATGCGGAGTTAGCGGTGGGAGGGGTAGGGGTAACGGGAGAGGAGGCGGGGACCGCAGTGGGGGGAGCGGAGCGTTCCGGGTGACGGGGCTGGGTCCCGGCGCAGTTGCACACACCAGGGGCCAGCCTGAGGCGCTGGCGTGCACAGGGGGACGGGGAGCCCCACGAACCGCACGGACAGCGCCATTTTGACAGGGCGGGGCTGAGGCAGGGGCGCGCCAAGTTGAAAGTGGGAAAGACAAGATGGCGGATCTTGGCATGTGGCCGGCGCTATGCTGGGGTCTGTGTAGAAGGGACAATACAAGAGGCTAGGAGGGCACAGGAAAAGAGGTTAGGGGAGAATCCAGGACAGCATGGCAACTACCTTCCTGGCAAGGGGCAGGAAGGGAGGTACAAGGATGTGAATGGGGGTATAAACCTCCGTATGAGGACAAGTGGATCCCAGTCCATCCCTCATCTTCCCCAGAAAGTCTCAGCCAATTCCCCGAGGGAAAGAATTTAGCAAAAGAAAAAGGGTACCCACCAGGCGTTGGTGGAATTCCTGGGAAATGGAAAGCAGCAGAAGCAGTAAGAACAGAGTTGGAATCAGACTCCAGCTAGGTAAGGCAAACACGAAATCCTTTTGTTATAAATGCATATTATAGTGTTGGCTTTTCGCAAATAATGAATGCTATGTGTATGATGTTGGTCCTTATGGAAGTGGCTTTTGTTATAGAAATAGAATAATTTTTAAACGCTTTAATGCCTCTTTGTTCTAGCTTAGATGTAGTGGCTAATGTAGCTGTGTTAAAATGTACTTAGCTTAAAATAATTAAACCACCTGCTTAGTTGGATAAGCATGGGTGTAACAGGCTCTTGCCCCAGGACATCTCTATCGACAGTAACTGTCTGCTGGACACCAATGGACAAAAGAAGATATTGGAGTCTCCAGAGAAACTACGCGTGCTCTAAAAAGGTGGACCCAAGGAGGAGCCATGCTAAGGAGTACCTGGAAAATGTAAAATAGTTCAGAGAAAAGTTTGAATATGCATACTCGTCTATGAATATGTAACAGGCTGATGCAAAAAGAAAAGTATAAAAAGAGAGTCTCTCACCATGTCAAATGTGCTCTTGGCTCCGTGCCAAGAGTTCCCGGCGTCACCTGGACATTGTAACCTTTTACCCCATACCTTGTCCCTTACTGTCCTTCTATTAAACCTTTAAATTTTAACAGGAGACTGGACTTCGTTTTTAACACTTTGGAATTAGAACTGGGCAGGGATGAGAAGAATTAATTACTAAATTTGTACCCTGTGGAATCCTGAGCAGGATCCCAGCACAGAAAACTGCAGGGATACTCCCCGAGAAGATCCAGACTGGGGACTGTTCCCAGATGGGAGCAGTCAGCCTTGGAATTGTCTGAAGGGAAGAAAAAGGGGTCCTTTCAGCACAAGGATCAGCTGTCAAACATGGAGATGTTATCAGACAATTCCTTGGGAGTGTTTAGTTCCCAAGCCAAGTAATCTCCTGCCTTGTGAAGCTCAGAAATCTGGGAAGACCCCAAGTAGGGGTGTGAAATGGACTGGCAGATAAAACTGCTGGGGATGTAAGGAAAAACATCCTAATGGGGGACTGGTTTTGCACAGGAATTGTGCAAAAATTGTCCAAAAGAACGGAATCAAATTGGATTGACATATTCCTTGGAGACCAGAATCCACTGGGAAAGCTGAGAGAAGGAAACAAAGCCTAAAAAGGCAAATGAGCCAAATCTGCCAAAACCCTCAAATGGCCACATTCCCTGGCATTGCTGAGGAATTCAGCCAAGCTCCAAGAAGAAGGTGAGCCCATATGGAATCCTTTATGGGAGACCATATCCAACTGTGACTCTTCCTGGAGAAAGCCATGGGATAGGTTATCCCAGTTTCAGAGAATATGTAATTTCCTTGGGAGAAACACTTTGATCATTGCATAACTTTACTGTTTTAGCTTCACCAGTAACCTGGGATATCCAAGCCCATCCTCCCCAGTGGGGAAACTGGGAGTACATCTGGACGTGGAGAATTTCTGGGAGAGCCCCAGGGAAGAAAGAAAGGCTCCAGCTTTGCAGGATTTGTCCTCTTGGATTCAACCTCAGCTGCACTAATTGTTGAGAATGAAGCTGCCTTTGGTACTTCTTTTCCATGAAACCTCTCCATCCTCCCATTCAATCCTGTTGTGCACCAAGGGAAAACCCCAAACTCCATTTTTTTCCCCTCTCTCTTTCACTTTGCCTCCTCTTTTCCTGCAGGCTTTGGGCTGTCCAGTCTTGGATGTGGATTAGGCAGAGCACCCTGGAAGCTCAGCTTGAGGTGGGATTGGAACAGTGTTGGAACCATCATGGATTCTCCCAAGGTTTGATGTGAGGAGCTGCATTTTGGCAGGGGCTGGGATTTTGTGCTGTTCCGGGGTTTTGGGGAATTGTTTGCTTTTTGGGCCACCTCAGAGAAAAAGCTGGAAACCAAACCAATTGAAGGAGATTCCCAAATTCCTTTCCAGACATTCAGAGGAGCTGAGAAAACGGATGTGAGGAAAACAGGAATAACTGAGCCTTCGGATCCTGCACTTCATTCTTTTAGTGTGTTTGGAGGTGCAGGAAATGCCAGATCCCAAAGGAATTCTGTCTGTAAAATCTCTTTAAAGCCAAGTCCTTGGAGCAGGTAAATCCAGACACAACACAGAAAAGCCTCAGCGAGAATTTCCAGCCTTGACTCCACAGCTTTTGGGAAAACTTAGTAGCCAAACAATATCAAATTTATATCAGATTTATATCAAATGTGGTGTTTATATCTGGGACCATTCAGTTCCCTGGGTGTGTAAGTGGCAAAGCTGAGCCATTTTTGAGAATTCCAGGTGTTGTGTCCTAAAGATTCTTAGTACAATATTTAAATAATTAATATTTAATTGAGACTATATAAAGTGGATTTCTTGGAGTGGCAGAAAAGTTTTTTCACCTGGAAGTGTGTTGAGATAATCAACATTCCTTATGTCAGAATTAATTTGGCTTCCTTCTTTTCCCTTTTTTTCTTTCTAGATTGCGGATAATTCGGGAGACTATTTGGTATAAAGAAATTAAATGCACGAAGGAAGCTTCATGTTCCCAAGGGAACACTTTAGGGATGTGCAGCTTCTGAACTGCACCAGTAATTCAGGCTCCCACAGAAACTTCCCAAAGCCAGAAGTGACAGGGAAGAAAATTCCAGGAGGTGTGTGGGAAGTGCTTTCTTCCAGGTCTGGACAGCACTGAGGTTGGAATGACTTAAAAATATTCTTCGTCCCTCTCCTGTTCCCAGCTCAGGTCTAAATTGGTGTTGCCTGAGTGGCTGCAGTTCCCTGGATGTGGAGGGAGATCTTTGCTGGAGAGTGGCAGAAATGTCCCTGCAGGTTGTTGTGTCCTTGCTGGGCAGAGAACTCTGATCTTAGCAAGGTGGGCTTGTGAGTATTTAATTAATCCTACCTCCTTTATGAGTTGTTTTAATGAGTCATCTGTAGGGACCACTTTTAGCCAACTTTAGTTAAGTTTCTTTTTCACAGATTTCTTGTTTGGAGCATGAAATTGCCAAAACCTTCTGTTCGCTAAATTAACCCTGAAAAGCTTCAGTGGGCAAATCCAGAGGAAACTGGGGATTGGATAGTTGGGATTTTATGGCCCTTCAAGGACACATTGGATTTACCCACAGATTTTGGTGCCAAGGGAAACTCCAAGTCAAGAATAATCAGAATATGAACCAGTTCTCACGAAACGTGGTTTTCCAAAACTTTATTTAGTATCAAAAAAGATGGGAATGCCTTTGGCAGAAAAGCATCTGTGAAGCAAAACAGACTTAAAATGCCTGTAAGAAGATTACAGAAAATAAATCGTGTTTACATATATATATATTTATATGCATGCATATACAGATAAGTATAGATATAAAATAGGTATTTTATAGCAGTTGCAGGTAAACTGTGAGGGTTGGATTTTAAAAATTTTTTAACTATAAAGTATTCTATAATTATGCACGTGATTTTTACCATACAAGACTAAATCTCTTGCTGGTTTTAGAGTATTGCATTGAAAGTCTGTGTGGTTTCTCTTCTTTCCCTGTTCCAGGAGAGTTCTTAGGAAACTTCTGTTATCTGTAAGAAGGTTGTAAGATTGGAATTGCTGATTTCAGTGCCTTTATCTGAACTTGATGTATTGTTATCTGTATTATTGTTTATTATTTGAAACAAAGAAGTAACTGGGAAGGTTACAGGAAATGAAGCTGGATGTAATAAATCCCTAAATCTTAAAAACAAAAGAGACTTAATGCAGAAGTTAAGGCTCCTGGGAGGGGGTTATTTTTTAACTCTGAGGAAGTACACACTGCAGAACCATAAAATGCCACCTGCAGGAGCCTAAGTCAAATTGGACTTTTTGTAATTTCCTCATATTGTTTTTCTTATTTTTAATCTTATTTTGAATCTCAAGGGCTGACACTGTCCTCCTTCCCTGTGTTCTTGGCCTTCCTGGCACAGCACTGGGTGGATCCTTCTCTCTCTGCTGGAGGTACAGCTTCACAGGAGCATGGGAGGGGGAGGCCAAAGCTGCCAGGTGTGAACTGGCAGAGGGACCGACCTGATTTAAACAACTGAACACAGCAAAGTCACAGAGTGACTGCTGCTCTCCAGACTCCTGCCAGGACTGTGGATACAGGTGGAAATTAAGGGAAAGTATACCCAGATTGAACTACTTTTTTTGTGAAATTTTGTTTGTCAGGGAAAGAACATAAGGATGAGAAATCTTGGGCTGAATGGGTTTTTTCGATTAAATACCGAAAGCAGTGTTGGGAAATTTATTGATTCTATTGGTAATGGCTATATACTCCTGCACTTACCCTATTTTCCTTTCATATACTGGAAATTCAGACTGTTCAAATGGAATTGTCTCCTGTCCATGGTATTTTCTTGGTTGTTTTTCAAAGCAAAAATACTTGAAGCCTCTCAATATGTTCATTCCGAGCGCACTGAGATATTGGGAGGGGAAGAGAATGGATAAAGGTGAAATTTCCCTGAGGAAAGCTTCAGAAATCAGGGTGTTCACTGGCAGCATGGGCTGAGATTAGGGCCGAGCAGCACCAAACCTGGTGCACATCAGCCATTCAGTTTTCATCTCATGTTTTATCAGGGGGTTTATGGCCCTGCCAAGAGACAGATGTTAATTAATGAGTCTCAGGCCGAGCTGTGACAATAACTGGTTCTGTTTGAGCTGGTGGTTTATTTACATGTTCATCAGCCACTCTCTGATAAGTCCAGGGAGTTGTTCCTGGTTTTCCTTCAGCCTTATACCCAACTTTCCACCCCTTTTCTTCTCTCTGTCTGGTATGTCTTCTGTGTTCCTTTCTTGTCCTGTGTGTTCCCCATCCGGTTCCCTTTCACTACTTCATTCTCTCTTGTTCTCTTTTTTCTTTTAATAAACAAATACGCAATATTTATTTAATAAATACTGCTCAGTCCCTCTCCCTGTTCTCTGTCCTGCTTTTTGTCTCCTTCCCTGCCCACATCTTGATCTTTCCTTCCTTCTTCCTTTCCGTTTTCCTTTGTCCTGCACCATGACTGTATTTCTTTGTCAACCTCACTGTCCTTTTGCCTGTACCTCTCTGCATCTGCTGCTCAGTGCTTCTCCCTCATTTTACCCTTCTCTTTATAACCCTTTGTCCTGCTGCCCATCCCTCTCTTTCTCCATCCCTCTGCTTCACCTTGCCCGTCTTCCCCCCACACCCACGTGTAGTGGTTATTATCCCTCTGTCCTTGTTTCCCTCTTTGTCTCGATACCCCTCTGTCCTTCCTGTGTGTTTACCACTCTTTTTCTCTGTCCTTCTCCACACCTTACCCATGTTCCTTTTTATTCTCTTGTTGCTCTGTCCTGCTCCCTGTGCCATTGTTTCTCACTTGCTCCTTCTGTCCTATTCTTGTCCCTATTCCTTTTAATCCCTCTCTGTCTTGCTGCCCATCCCAGGTTTTTATTTTTCATCTCCATCCTGCACCCCGTTCTTCCTTTTCTGCCTGCGTCCTCAGTGCTCCCTCTCCCTGTTTCTGCCCCTCCTCGTCTGTCCCTGGTGCTCCCACCCCACTGCCGGACGGGTCCGTGAGCGCAGATCGGGATCCCGGTGCTGCAGCCTCACAGGGTGGAATGATCTTATGGAAGGGATGGGACAGCTCCTGCCGCTGCCCCAAGCACAGGAACGGAGCGGAGCCGGGGCGGGAGCCGCGGCACCATCCCGGGACACGCTGCCCCCGCGCCGTGTGGCGGCCACCAGCCTGTGACACTGGAGCTGGGGAGGAACTTCAGCCCTCCTGGGGACTGCCCCTCTTTATTATTCCAGCAGAGCCCTTTTGGGCGGATGTACACGTGTAAATGGCTTTTTTAAAGCAACGTGCTGCTGTCCAGGGCAGTTTGACTCGTTTTGTGCCTTCTCTAGGGGTGAGGAAAAAAGGCTGGGGGAGGGGGTGGAGACTGGGAGTGCTGTCATTGGGGCACTCCAATGTCCTTGAGAGAGCCACGCTGCGGTGGAGGAGCAGGTGAGTGGGGAATGAGGGGAGTCATGCTGGGTGCCCGCCCTCAAAGGGACCCAAAAATGTCACAAAAATCACAGGGAAGGGGGTGTGTGTACAATATAAAAACGTGTCAAGTTTTTAATTTTTACATATACTGGCAAGTAATACTAATTTATATATGATTTCAAAATATACCCTATCTACTACATTATATACAGAAATACCAGAAACTCTGAATATAGATCGGTAGGGTTTGAAAATAATGACATAACGTTTTTATATATGAATGAAACAATCAAGTGCCTGAAAACATAAGAAAATATAATGGAGGTGAAGAAAATAAAAACTGTTCTGTCCCACCTTTCTCTCTGTTCACTCCCTGCCCCAAAGCGTCCCAGCCCTGGGCTGAGCTGTGCGCTGGTGCTGCCACCTGCTAACAGAGAGTGGCACTGCCGCCCACGGCACAGCGCCCTGGCCCTCCCTGCTGTCCCCCCTTGACCCCTGCTGTCCTCTGCTGGGTGACACGGGACACCGGCGGCCTCTGCCTCGGTGGCTGCGAGCATGGGAAGGGCAAGAGCCGGGCCCGAGCGGGGCGAAGTCTGTGAACAGAGGGGAGGGGTGAAGGAGAGTTAGGAGTGCAAACGGACACGGCCATGAGCGGGGCCATGCCCATAAAAGAAGCGGCCGCGGTGCGGGGCGGTGACTGAGAAGCATGACCGCGGCGGGGGCGGCCCGGGCGGGGTTCCGATGATGCCGGGCGGCAGAGGCACGGTGGCACTGTGGAACGGGCCGGGGGCACCGGGCGGCCAGAGCCCGGGACGGAGCTGCCCGTGCGCCACTCTCAAGATGGCGATCGGAAAAGCAAGCCGCAGCTCGCCACTCTCAAGGTGGCGGACGTGACGGACAATCGCGTGACACGGCAGTCCAGATGGCGGGGCGGGTTGAGCCACACTCAAAATGGCGGACGTGGCAGGACGGTGGCAGAGCCTCCCTATCGCTGTCTGCTGCCGCTCGCGCGGCTCCCGCCAGTCCCCGCCGCCGTTGACGCCACCACCCGTAGCGGGAACGCATCCACACCGGGAAGCACTGCGGAAAACCGTGCACAAATCTCCGGATTAGCGTCGGAGTCGGGGGGGGTTCAGGCAGCCGAAAACACACGCCTTCGTGAGGGAGTGGGGCCTTAAAAGTACCACACCAAAGATGGCAGTTTAGCCGGAAATGGCTTCCACCAGCAGCCAATTTCGCGGTGAAGTGCGGGAGTCACGTGATGGCGGACCAGAGATGGCGATTTGGCACGGGACTTGACCTTCCAAAGATGGCTGCTCCATGCGCATGCGCCTTGGGTAGGGACAAAAACTGGCGGGAAGGCAGGCTCCTGCTCTATTCCGCTGCCTGAGCGCGATCTCGACGCTGACACCAAACCTACGCTTTCAGCGCGATTTTCCGCCGCGTTTCCCCCTGTGGGGACACGGCCTGTGGGGTCAGCGGAGCCGGGAGCACCCAGCAGGATGCAGCTCCTCTTTCCCGGACGTGAAAAGTGCGGGGCCGGAGCTGAGGCAGGGTTTGCCAGGCAGGGAGGAGCACGGAGAATTCCAGCTCCCAGCAGCTCCCGGTGAGGGCTGGATGGGACTCCGGGCTGAGCAGGTGGGAGGGGAGGGTGGTGGTCATGTCCCCGGGAACTGCTGAAACGGCAACTCGCAGCAGCCCCGTATGTCTGTGTGGGGTACCAGCTCTAACGCTGTAAACCAAATCAAACTTGTATCAAATATATCTGACCGCTCAGTTCCCTGGGTGTGAAAAGCTTTGAAGCAGCAAAACTGAGCAGTTTCTTCTGAGCATTCCAGCACATGTAGGATGAGGAATGTGGATCTCCTGTTTGCATGGGAGTTATGGAACCACATGGAGGAACCGGCCAGGCGGGCACTTCGTGTGGGGCAGGAGATCAGCAAAAGGAAGGGAGAGAAAGGGACTGATCTGCGAGGTTGCTTGGACACACTTCAATGTTCTGCCTGCTTCCGATGAAGATTTTCAGCTCCTGTTTCAGTGAAATCCCCTGGGGCTGAGAACAAGCAAGCAAACCAAAGCTGTGGGGGTTTGGTCAGGGGCCTTCCCGGGGGCTGTGAGGCAGCTCTGGAAGGGTGGACACACGGAAACACTGCTTTGCAGGAAATGCTGCTCTGACACAGCAGGAACCAAAGGCTGCGATTGCAGCTCTGGAAAAGATGAGGTGTGAAACCCTCCTGTGCTGCCCAGTGGAAACAACTGCCCCAGATGCCAGAGCAGGGAGGAGCTGGGGGAAGGGGAATTGAAAATCCAAGCGGGCAGAACCCACTGGAAATCTGTGGGGTTTTCATCAGGCAACGCTGAGCTTCTGCAACAGAATTCTAAAGGTTCCCTGGAAATGGGGATGTTTGTATTCTAAGATGTGTTTGGGGTTACATGGGAAGAGAAATGCACTTATGTGTTAGCTTGGGACACCAGAATATATGCTTCTCAAAGTTGAATTGGCTTTTTGGTTGAAGAGAGACAAAATTAATATGGTAGATTGTTGAAAATGGTGAAAAACTGGAATGAAAGGTTCTTTTTGACCCAAACTGAAAAGGGGTTTTTGTTTGTTTTGTTTTGTGTTGCCTGGCTTAGGGAAATGTAACAGATCTCACTTTTTTCCCTCTCCTGCCAAGTGAAGTGTTATCTTTTTAATTCAAAAAGGTTTGCTGTATGTGTAATATTCCAGTTGTAATTCCACAGTGGGGGAGAGCTTGGAACAGTCAAACTGAATCCAGCAGGCCAGGGATGGAGCGCAGCCATTGCCCAGCAGTGCCCTGAAGGCAGGGATGGGGAGGAAAGCTCGTGGAATTCCTTCTTTTGTGGCATTCCAGAAGTGAACTGAGTTGGGAGGGAGGAGTTTGAGGCCAGTGTGTGCTTTGTGTGTACCTGGACTGTGCAAAGGGACCTGTGCAGAAGGTTGTGTTCCTGGGGGGTGGCTGTTTGTGCTAAGATGGGGTCTCCTGGCTGGAAAAGTTGTTCAGGCTACTCTGAAAAGAGCACGAGTTCAGCAGGGAAAATGTCTATCCCAGGGCTGTTATCCTGACAAATTAACAATTCACTCGGAATTTTTTTTTTTACATGTTATCTGTAAGGAAAATTTGCTGTTGAGGGTGTGCAAGGCAGGGAAACATGTACAATACCTGTCCCAGGAGAAGGGAGATCCTCCTCTCCTGTGAGCTGTGCTCACACTGCTGCTCTCTGGGCAGATGCCACCTTGGGAAAAGGCACCTGATAATTTCTGTTCCAAGATTCCATCCTGCTATTAATGGTTTGCCTGTGCTGAGAGAGGTGGAAATATTTCCCTGCCCGTGTTGTCTGCCACTCACTAAAATCAGACTCCAGTCTTCTCGTGTAAACTAAATCCTCCTGATTTTTCCCAACCTCACTGAGTGCAGTGGAATTGGAAAAGAGAAATGATGCTAATTCTTTCCCTGCTCCACACTGCATCTGTTCCACTTAATGATCCCCTCAGGACATGTGATGGGGTGACTGAGAAAAATAAAGTATTTTGCTGATATAGTTGGATTAAAGGGATTTTGCTGTGGATTTGAACTCTTTTGTAGTAAAGTTTATAAATCTTTTAGACTAGAACAGAAAGCCATGGAAAAACAGTCTGGCTTGAAGAGTTTCTGCCAGACCAGAGCTTGCTACAGAAAAGTGGATGGTCAAGTGCTTTGCTGGTCTGGGCTTCCAGTTCTGAAATATTAGAAACTGAAAACTTTGTGTTTCCTCCAGCAGAGGATTCCTGTGGAGTTTGGGAAGAGGTTGATGGAACTTGGAGATGTGACAGTTTCCAGGGTTTGAGCTCGTGTAAACAAGGAAGCAGATGGAGCCTCTGAACTCCGAACTAAAAGTACTTTGATGAAGGTTTTGTGCCACAGAGTAACTGGTGATGGAAAATGGGCATTGAGGCTGTTAAAAGCCTAAAGGGGTTCCAAGGGAGTGGGAGAGGGACCTTGGGGAAGAGCCTGCAGTGATAGGACAAGGAGGAATGGCTTCCCACTGCCAGAGGATGGGTTTAGATGGGGTAGTGGGAATAAATTCTTCGCCCTGGCACCCGTTGCCCAGAGAAACTGTGGCTGCCCCATCCCTGGAAGTGTCCAAGGCCAGGATGGATAGATCTTGGAGCCACCTGGAATAGTGGAAGGTGTCCCTGGCCATGGCACGGGGTGGAACTGGATAACTTCTAAGGTCCTTCCCATCCAATCTGTTCTGTGATTCCATGTTTCCAACATCTCTATACACATGGAGAGCCAAAGCTCAGTGCAGCTTCTTTGGCACCTGATCTTTAATGTCCCTTTGGGTAGGCTCATGTTGGAAAGCAAGACCTATGGAGGGACTTAGGAAATCAGTCAATATTTTTGCTTCCTGTGGTGGAAAACACCTGGGATTCCTTTCCTGGAAGAGCTGCTGGGGTTTAAACAGCAGACCATGCTCACTGGAATAATTGCTCGGCTGCTCTTTGTCTTCTCTTGGTAGTAATAGTGTCAGGGAGTTCTCTCCAGGATTCCCAAACTTCCCAGTGTCATATGTGTCCATAGGTGTTCACGAGGTTCCAAGGTAGGAGCCAGAGCTCCAGGGGTGCAGATCCATTCCCTATTTCCATGCAGAGGGATGTTCTGTTGGAAGGCATCCCCAGCCTGTATCTGCTCAGCCATCTCGCCATGCTGGAGGGAGGAGTTCCTAAGGATATCCATTGGCTGAGGAGAACTGGAAAGGCAGACCTGGAGTTCGTTTTACCAGGAAAGGGGAAGGCTGATTGGAGAAAAGGAGAGGGATACT
Source organism: Eopsaltria australis (assembly GCA_034509425.1). Taxonomy (NCBI): domain Eukaryota; kingdom Metazoa; phylum Chordata; class Aves; order Passeriformes; family Petroicidae; genus Eopsaltria; species Eopsaltria australis. The sequence continues at coordinate 757,576 of JAVTVJ010000696.1, forward strand.
GGGAGATGAGTGATGGCCTGGCAGCTTTTGGTCAGGATGTTGTTCAGGGCAGCCTGTGCCCTCAGAGCATAGTGACATTGTAGGGTCATCCTGCTGCCTTGGATCTGGAGAGGCTGATAATTGCTGCTCTTTTCCAGCCTCATTTGCTTCCCGTATTTTACTGGAGTGACCACATCCAACAGTGTTTTGAGCCAACTACTTGTTGCACACCACCACAGCCCCCACAGCTCCATCTCTCTGGAAAAGGGGGAGGGAAGAGAGGATCCCCAGGAACACAGGACTGAGCTCCTCTTGCAAGTGTCCAATGTCTCTTTCTCAGGGAGCTCCATGGAAGATTTCTGTGGGCAATTCCCAGCCTTTGCAGAATTTGGAAATGTAGGTGGGGATGTTCGCTTCTTGGGGCCACTCAGCTGTAGGATACAAAGTGGGATTATGAGGTGACATTCCCAAGGAATGTGTCTTTGAGGGCATGCCAGGGAGAAGCAGGAGCATCTCCTCTGCCTGGGGAGCCTGAGGAGATGGCAGCTCTGTTCTCACCTGGGTCTGGTCCATGTCTCCCCCAGGGGATCCCAGAAGTTCCTCTCTTTGGGTGTCAGGTGTCCTCTGAGGAAATCTGGGGTGTCTTTAGAAGGCAGTGGGCTGAGGACAGACTGGGCCAGCTCGGGGCCACCACAGCTGCTGATGATCTGGATCACACTCAAACCACACAAAGAGGAGAGAACATGCAGGAAATGGTCAAAATGTCAAACCAGGGACACACAGAGGAGCCAGAATCAAAGACAAAGCTGATCCTTGGATCAGCTCAGTCACCTCAAGAAACATCAGCATAAGTCTTTGAAGGAGACTGCACTGTTCAGGGGAACATGAGATTTTTTTTGGATTGGAGTCAAAGCAAGGTCTGATCTACAAATGAATTGTTGTTACAGACCTCACAAGCTTGCACTTTAGAAAATGGAAAATACCTTGCTATTCATGTGTGCTTCCTGGCTCCTTTTCCAAGCTGGGATTTGTGATCCTGTTTTCAGTGCAAATACTGAGCTGTGTTTGCCTGAAGGTGAGACCAGGCAGATTCCCAGTGGGAACCCCAGCTGGCTGCCCCTTTTGTTCACAGTAAGGCTTTAGTGATTGGGTGGAAAGATTCAGATTTGCTGGGGTTCCTGTATTTACTTCAAGCTGCAAATCAATCAGAGGCCAGGAACACCTGGCATCGCTTCTGGAAGTTCCTGAGAAAGCTGTGGCCAGGCGTGAGCAGTTTTCTAACCCTTTTGCACAATCTGTCTGCTTGTAAGTGTGAACTAGAAATAAATGAGTTCCCGGTGGGACTTGTGAATAAGATTTACCAATCCCAGTGGCCCAAACAGGTAGTGCACCAACTGTGAAGCATGGGATTCTGGATGTGTTTCCTTAGTTTGGCATGGAAAGAGAAAGGAAGCACAGTTTAACCCTAACCTGAGTGTGCCTTCTCCTTTCTGTCACATGGGGGGAGTGCTGTGGTCTGATGAGAGGAGTAAGTGATGTAGGACATAGAGACCATTCCTTATTATTTTTTGTCCATTTCTAATTACCGATGAGTTTTAGGAGGGGTGGATTCCCCTCTCTGTTAAATCAGTGTCTTGGAAGGTAATTTGAACAGACACAGAAAAAACTGGCTTATTTTGAAAGTCCTAGTGAGGAAGAGCCAGGATTATTGTTCTTCTGCCTTTTGCAGGGTTGAGAATCCCACTGGTTCCATAAATGAAAACAACAGGATCAGCGTTTTGAGGGTTCCTTGGCAAATTGCTGATAAGTGAAAGTCTCCACCAAGGTCTTGTCTGTGGCACCCAGAGCTGCCCTGGCCTATGAAATGCTCCAAATCCAGTGGTATTTGAGGTGAACTGTGGCAGAATGGAGGAGCAAACACTTGGGATTTATTTACTGCAAGAATTGCGTTTTGATAGCAGCAATCAGCAGAGCTGTGGTGAGAAACCTCTCCGGTTTGTGCTTCCATTCAGCTCCTCCTCTCCTGGGCTCTTGGCACTGCCACCATGGGAGAGAGGCTCCCTCCTCCCACTGAAATGCAAAGCATTGGAAGTGCTGGAGGATAAAACATGAATGTGGAGTGGGAAGTGAGAAACAGCTGCTGGCAGCAGGGTGACCCAGTGAATGAGCACTTCTTGGGACTCCGCAGCCACTTGGGGAGGAACGTGGCAGGGTTCCACCACAGAGTCCCAGCTCTGCTCCGTGCTCAACCCTGGGCTCTTGCCAGGAGATCGGCTGGTCCTTCTGATCATGAGCAGGCACAAATGATCTATATTTGCTTCTCAAGGAAAAGGCTGGAGCTTGGTGTCCTGCATTAAGGTTGTTTACAATCTCTGTGGTTTCCTTGTTAATACAGGAAAGAGATGTAGTCACGGGACAACTGCTGGCTTGTTACCCTCCTAGTCTCTCGTGTTTCACTGAGCAGAGCTGGCAACACTGGGAACATCTTTGTGCTCCTGCTTTTCATTCCCTCCAGCATCCAGACGGTCTGGAAAGAGAGGAGCCAGGAATATCAGGGCAATGGGGGACTGCAGTTACTGTCAAGCAGAGACTTCCCAGGCCTGGATCTGAAAAGACCCAGGTGTTGCAACCCTCTGGCTGCTCTGCCCCATCCTGGACTTGGTGCTTCTAGTTTTGGTTTAACAGCTTGTCCAAGGAAACCTGCACAAGTCTGACACAAGGTTTGTCCTGGCTTCTGAAGAACCTGGAATTCACACTTTTGTCCCTTGGCAGTGTTTTCCATTAGTTTTCCTTCTAAAACACTCACCGCCAGGACACGTGGGAAAAAGGCCTGTCCCTGCATTGGATGGAAACTCCTCTGTGTCTCACCAAGAGATTCAAAGCCCGTTCGGGTTTCTGGGAGCTGTCAATGAACTTGGCCTCGCTCAGGGTCTTGCTTGGAGGGTCAGCATTCCCTCTGCCCAGAGAAGGGACAGAGAGGGACACGTCAGTGAGAGCTTCCTCTTTGGGAAGGTTGCACTGCCTGCCATGCAGGAGGCAAAGCAGAAATGGGTGTTGAGACCAGAACTACTGAAAAGGAGAGTTCAGGGAAAGCAAACTCCCTCTGTGTGCCAGAGGCTCCATGTGCTCCACCAGAGGTGCCCCAGGAGCAGCGGCACCTCCTGTGCTGGGGTCCCTGGATCCGTGGCTGTGCTGTGGCATCGGCCCCGCCCTGCTGGACCAGGAGCTGAGGTGTGCCCTCTGCCTTCATCTGTGCCCTCCTGTGCTCCACGTTTGTTCTTTGCTGCTCTGCCCCTGCTGGCCCTTTCTTCTGGTTTTGCCTGCCTTTCTTCCTTTGGCTGAGCTGTGGGAATGCCTCTGCAACCTTCTGGAGCTGGGGATGAACACTGGGATGTTATCTGGGATGCAGCTCTCTACCAACCAAGCCACAGGTTTGGTACAGAACACAGACTGACTCCTGAAACAGACAAGTGGGGCCGCACAAGCCTGAGTTTCTGAACTTTGGGATAAATGGTGGGTTCAAGGGGGGATATGTGATAGATGCTTCAGGAAGGCTGTACCTTCCCTGTACCTCAGCTAATGGGGAAAGGAAGAGGGCAACATGTGGCCAGGAGTTTAGGATAAAAGGACAAAATGTCCAGTCTGGTCTTGGACAGTGCCAGGGATCCAGGGGCAGCCACAGCTTCTCTGAGCACCCTGTGCCAGGGCCTCGGCACCCTCACAGGGATGTATTCCTTCCTAATATTCAACCTCAACTTTTTTCCTTCTAAACAAGGTGAATCTGCAAACTTCTTTACTAAATTGTGTTCTGTGGAAAAAAACCCAAAACAATAAAAAAAATACTAACACGTGTTCTTTTTTCCTTCCCCCCCAGCAATGTGGTATAAATGCCATTGATGGGAAGCAGAAGCTGGATTTTCACCCGGTGGAGGCCATGGCTTATGCACCAGAGAAGGAGCTGCTGAACAATAAAGGCATCAGTGAAACCAAAGCTGACAAAATGCCGGTAAGGAACTTGAAGCTAAGATATTCCACAGGTTTATTTCTGCTGCTTGAAAGCATTGTGGTGAATTTCTAAGGTCTCCAAAGGGCAGTAAACATGATTGGAGGTGTGGCATGACTTGTGATGGGAAAAGGCAAAAGTACCAGGACTGAACTGAAGGGGAGGATATTTCCATAAAACACACAAAAGGGATGTTGGAGCTTTTTCTTGGAGCAGAATTTCAGTTCTATTCAGTGGTACCAACCCATGCAAGGCCTATGAAATGTGCATAGAATGATACCGGCGCCTCTCCACAAGGCAGGAAATATTAATTACTGGGGGATTCACGAACAGCATGAACTCTCCTGGCACTGCTCAGATGGGTTTTCCCTCAGGCTGATGCAGCCAAACTGGTTCTCATGGGCTTCACCATGGCCATGGAATTCCACCAGCAATGGTCAGAGATCATCCAGATCCCCCCTGGCTCCAAAGAGCTGGATAAGCTGCTTCAAGGTCAGCATTTTATTATTTTGCTTTCCTGCTTAAGCTCAGTTATTGGGGTGGGGTTTTCCCATGAGAGGGATCCTTGCACTTGTAAGATAGGTCTTGGTTGGATGAGAGACCTCTAGGACTGCTCTTGAATAATTGCTTTTATTTTAAAAGCTGCAGAAAGAGCTTTTAACCCTTTTAGTCATGATGCAAGACCCAGAGTTGTCCACTTTTGGATGTTTCTGGTTTATTTAAGTCCATGATGTGTTTAGGGAAAACAAAACCAGGCATCACCATCTCCCCATTCCTCTGGTAATCCAAAAATGAAAACAAGTAATTTCAGCTCTTCAGCATCTTCAAAAACACACCTGGATTTCTTATCCACAGCATGAACAAACCTAAGGATGACAAGCAGTTTTCCCTCTTAGTTTTGAAACTTTTGGCCAAATTGAGTGTTTAAATGAGTCTCTACAAATGTAATATTTTATATGTGGGATAGATATATAGATACATAGATATCTACTTGTAATGTGTGAACTTTTAATTTTTATTAATAATTATTATTGTAATTTTTCCTTCAGGAGGAATAGAAACAGGATCCATAACGGAGTCATTTAGGGAGTTCCATACTGGGAAGATGCAACTGTGTCCCAGCCTGGCAGTCACTGGTCACGTGGGGGATTCACCTCATTACAATCCAATATTCAGATCCCACAGCCTTGGGCTATTGGCTAATTTGGGCACTTTCCTTGATTTTCTAAATGTCTGTTACTGTCTAGAGGTTGCCATTCCCTAAAGTATTAGAGGCTTGGACTTAATTTGATCATTTAGTTGACTTCCTAAACTTCCCAGCTCAAAACTGAGCACCTGTAGTCTTGTGTAGAATCATGGAATCTTGGAATGGTTTGGGTGGGAAGGGATCTTAAAGCCCATCCAGTTCCATGGGCAAGGACACCTTCCACTATCCCAGGTTGCTCCAAGCCCCATCTAGCCTGGCCTTGGACACTGCCAGGGATCCGGGGGCAGCCACAGCTTCTCTGGGCACCCTGTGCCAGGGCGTCAGCACCCTCACAGGGAAGAATTTCTTCCCAATATCCCATCTATCCCTGCCCTGTGTCAGGGGGAAGCCATTCGCCCTTTCCCTGGCACTCCAGGGTGACAGGTACTACAATAGGAAGGTGTCTGAGGTAGGAACCAGGAATCTTTCCTCTCGCTTTTCCCAGCTAAATGGGACTTTAATCACAATAACTTGGGATATTATTTGTTGTATGAGCTCAGTGAGGGCTGTATTTATGGATACTTTATTCCCTGTTCATTTCTTTTCTTCTCCTTCAGCTCTCCATGGACCACAGGGGTGGCAAGGGAAAAGCCACATCCATGGACACAGAGGGGATGTTCCATCCAGAGCAGCTCCTGGCCGTGGCTCAAAGGTCTGTGAGTGGAAGAGAGGAATAGATTGACTCACAGCTCAGCTGGAAAACGTTTTCCACAGGTCCTGGAGGTTGGTCTGGCAGGTGTTCCCTTTGGAAAGCTGCCGTTCCTCTCCGGTCTTTTCCGCTCTCTCCCCACAGCTCTCGTGTTGTTATTCCTCTTTTGCTACTGGAAGGGACTGGGAGCTTCCCAAGCAGCTGGGGACAGGACTGGCTGGATCCTGTCAGCTCTTTCTGAAGGGAATTTGGTCTAATCCTGCTGGCTCCTCCTGCAGCAAGGATTGCTCCTGTGTTCCCTGTCGCCAGGGAATGTTTGGCAGCCAGGAAAGGAGAGGAAGTGAGATGATGTTTGCAGCAGGCACAGGTGTGTCTATGCTGGCCGTGTACAGAGTGTCCTTGGAATCATGGAATCTTTCAGTTTGGAGGAGCCCTGGGAGATCACAGTGCCCAGCCATTCCTGGGTGCTGCCGAGGCCACCACTGTTCCCATCCACACGGCTTTAAATCCCTCCAGGGATGGGGCCTCCGCCACTGCCCTGGGCAGCTACACCAGGGCTGGACAGCCTTTCCAGTGTGAGACTTCCCAAAATCCTGCCTAAACTTCCCCTGGGATCATGTGAGGCTGTTTCCTCTTACCCATTTCAAATGGTTCCAATCATTCCCTTCTCTTTTCATCACCACAAGTTGCATTTTTTCCCTCTCTTTTATCTCCATCAGGGATGTGAGTTTTGCTTCCAGTCTTTTGGCAAAGCTCCTGGCTAACTCCAGGAGCTCCAAGGTTCGTCCCTTTCTTTTCCCTTGATTTTGCAGGAATGACCTCTGGCAGCGACGCCCTGGACAAGGTGGCCTCTGCTGGGGCTTTAACAGCGAATGCCAGGCCCAGCTGCTGGATCAGGCTAAGGACTGAAAACTCCTTTTGTTCCCCTGAATGCCCAGACTGTGTCCGTGAGAGGCTCCTTTCCTGGTGGCACCTCAGGGACACTTCCCGAGGCAGTGGGTGGAGGAAACTGTGGGGTGTCAGCGTGGGAATTGTTGGGACACCCCGGGCTGTTGGGAAGGGATCTCCCTCAGAGCTGCAGGCACAGATCACCTCTGTTTAGTTCCTGGGCCATTCCTACGGAACCAACCCTGCAGGTGTCCCTGGATCCCATCGTGGGCATGGTGCAGCAGAATCTCAGTGGCCGCAGTGGGGAACTTGGTGAATCGGCAGCAAAGCTCAAGTGTTTCTCCACTGAGAGAAGTGGTGATTTATAAACCAAAGCAGAGTGATGTTCCACTGAGGGATTTGGGATTGGTGATGGTCCCAGTCCATAATCTCTATGTTACTTTTCTTTTGAATGTTGCAACCTGATGGGCTGGGGGAGGTGCTCCTTTACATTTCCATTTAATTTTCTGTATTTCATAAATTCTCTGTGGAAATCTGGTTTTAAGGAAAAGGCCCTTGAGGATACTGATGACATCCCAGGTTCCTGGGATTCACAGCTGTGTGTTCAGAGCAGGGATTGTTCTGGCTGTCAGAAGCTGCACCAATCTCCCAGGAATGTCAGTCTGGGTTTTCTTTTCTCCCAGTTCTCCTCAGTTTGGGGCTGCAGTGCATCCCTGCCCTGTCTATCTCCTAGAAGAGTTTTTGGGGTTTAAAAGGTTCTCTTATATTCCTCAATATTTCTCTAAAACTCAATTAAAAATAATAAAAATGTATCAATGTGATTTTTATTGGTTCATTTGCACTGATCAATTAAAGCAAATCATTGAGAAGGGGTTTGAGCAGCCCTTGGTTGGAGCTGGCAGCTCTTCCTTATTGTCTCTTCATTGTTTGAATTTTTTTGAATTATTTCTTGTTACTGCAATGAAGATACACAATGAGAACAGCATTGCTGCCCTGCTGGATTGGGAAATCCAGGTGCAATTCCTCAGAGAGATTGAGGTGATAGAGCTTCAGGCTAGGTTTTGGCAGTGAGAATTGAGTGAGGAGGGGAGAGCGGGGATCCCCCAAAATTGGTTAAAGCAAATTCTGCTGGGTTTGGGTGCGCTCACCCCAAAAATTGAACCTGGTTAATGGGAACTTGAAGCAGCAGGATGTGCTGGGGGGGGCTATTCTGGAGCCCCCAAACTCTGGTCAGGGATGCTGGGCAGTGCCAGAGACACAGGGACACTATGGAAGGACTGTGCTGGGATCCCCAGATTCCAGCCGGGAATTCTGGGCACTGCCAGGTCCATGGGGACACTATGAAGGGCTTGTACTGGGATTCCCAAATTCCAACCAGGAATGCTGGGCGCTGCCAGCTCTTTGGGACACTGCCCGATCCAGAGTTTTCCCATTATTTTCTGTCCTGCTCAGCACCTGGCATTTCATTAGAGTCACACAGGCTGAAAATCCCATAGGAGCAGCTGGAATCACGCTCGATGACACAGAAGCCGGTACGGGATTGGAAAAGAGCTCCGTAAGACGGGCCCGGGGCGGGGCCGGGGGCGGGACCTGGGCCCGGCTCAGGTGAATGGGGCCCTAGCGCGGCTGCACGGGGCGGGGCCGAGGTGATTTAATCCCTGGCAGGGACCTCGCCCGCTATTTGCTCACACGAGCAGGGGGTGGGAAGTCGTTCTCTATGCCGGCTCCGCAAGTGAGGGGCGGGGGCTTCGGCTTCGCCTCCTGTCGCCCCGTCTTTCCCTCCTTCCTTCTCCCCGTCTTCTTCTTATTTCTCTCCTTTCCCCCCCTCTTCCCTCTCGCCCCGAAACCCTGCCCTCCTCTCCCCAAACCCGACCCCCCCCCCCCCCGCCACACTGCTTACTCTCCTGTCCCTACCCCGCCACCCCTTCTGTTCCCCCTCTTCCCCCCACCTTTCCCTGCCGCTTCCCTCTGCACTACGACTCCCTTCCCTACGTCTTCTCATCCCCCCGGTCTTTCCTCTCTCCCTATCCGCTTTTCTCCCCCCGCAGCCGCGGGGCTCGGGGCCCCGGAGAATAAAGCCCGAAGGGCAGGAGGCCGGCTCCCCCTGGCCCCGCTGGAGCTCCCCCATGGGGCCGGACCCGCTCGGTGGGATCGCAGTGCTGTTCACACATCACATTGGGGATCCCCGGGGGGTCGGGGGTCAGGGTGAGCCCCCTCCGGCGTGGGGACCTCTTCCCTCCAGTCCCCGCCCCCTCCCCGGGGCCTCTTCCTCCGAACGGGACCCGGGGGAGGGAGGCAGGCGGGTGGGGTGGGGGCGGCAGGCAGGAGGGGAGGGGCCGTTCGTTTGTCTGGCCTTTTTTTTTTTTTTTTTTTTTTTTTTAGTCTGTTCACTCTGCAGAGTGACGTGACCCCCTCTGCTTCCTCCCCAGCCTACGCCCCCCTTCTCCCTCCATCAGGGCCCCGGTCCGGACCCCGTCTGGAGGAGGGGATCCAGAGGAGGGGGTGGGGACTGGAGGGGGAGGAGCCCCTCCCTCACCCACCCCCCCAACCAACCCCCCACCCCATCCGGAGGAGGGGGCCCTCCCTGACCCCCAGTGCCGGGAAAGCCGGAGCCCCGGCGCTGTCGGGCGCTATTTTTGAACTGCAGGGGAGACCCGCTGAGTGGGTGCCGCCCCGTGTGGTGACTCCAGCGAGGGCGGGAGGCGCCGGGCTCTGGCCGTCTGGGCTTTATTCTCCGGCGCCCCGAGCCCCGCGGCTGCGGGAAGGAAGGAGAGCGAGGGCTGGAGAATGAGAACAGGGAGGAGAGGGGATGGTCGCAGGGATGGTGACAAGGACAGAGGGCAAGTGGAGGGGTTCAGGCTGTGCAGGGCAGCAGGAGAGGGGGCTGGGGGGGAAGGAAGCGTGGAGGAAGGAGGGCTGCATTGAAGGCAGGTTGGGGGAAAAGAGGAGGAAGGCGTGGGGAGGAAGGTATCATGGAGAGGGGGCAGGAGGAGCCGGGGTGTGGGGAGAAGGACAGGTTGAGGAAGGAGGTGGAGAACTGAAGGCAGGTGGGGGAGATTGGGGGGGAAGCGGAGCAGGGACAGGGGGTAGGCGGGAGCCGGCGTGGGGGCCAAGGAAGGGGGGAAGGAGGAGGGAGAAGATGGAGGGGCAGAGTAGGGTCGGGGTGGGGGGCAGGGAGGGGAAGGCGAAGGGAGCAGGGGGTGGGGAAGGGGAGAGGGGGGAGAGAGGAGAGGTATAGAGCAAAAGTGTAGAAGGAAAGAAGCGTAGAAGGAAAGAGATACAAAGAATGAGAGATATAGAGCGCGGCCGAGACACAGGCTCCCGTACCGATCACCGAAGAGCATATAACTCCAAGCCCGATTCCCGGGGCTTAAGTCCCCTCGGCCCCGTCCCTCGCAGTCGCTCTGAGGACCCACGAACCTGTGCCGGCCCCGCCCCGCCTGTAAATGCCGGCGGATCCGTACCCGTTCCGCTCGGTACAGTTGATGGTCACCCCGGGGTGCGGCGGGGCCGTCGCTCGGAGCGCTGCGTGGAGCGCCGGAGCGGGGGCTGCTCCGGGCTCTGCGCGGAGCCTGAGGGGCTGAGGTGGGGCCGGCACCAAGATCCGAGCCCGGAGATCCGGGCCCGGGTCCTGCCGTTGTCTGCTGGGGGTCCCCGGCGGAACCGCTTCTCCCTCGGCGGGCGGGGTGCGGGATTGGGGCGGCGATGGGGACCGGTATCGCCGGGGGCGGAAGGAGCCGCTCCGGGACGGGAACTGGAGCCGAGCCCGGCGCTGCCGGTCCTGCTCCTGCTCCGGCCAGCGCCGGGGCTCCGGGAACGGTCCCGCTGCGGCCGCGGGGAGCCGGAGCTGTGCCGGGCCCGGGAGAAGGGTGGCGGTTCCCTGGAGCAGTCGCTGGATCGGGGCTGGAAGCGGACGGAGCGCGGGGTCCGCCCGCGCCGCCTCGGGATCCCCCGTACGCCGCCGCTCCCTCAGCGCCGCCCGCGCCCCCGCCACGCAGCGCGCCCCCTGGCGGACGCGGAGCGGCGGCGCGAGCGCAGCGCCCCCCGCTGGGCAGGCTTAGCCCCGCAGCTCCCGGTGCGCGCTCCCGGCCTGGCCCCGCTGTCCCCGGTGCGCGCTCCCGGCCTGGCCCCGCTGTCCCCGGTGCGCGCTCCCGGCCCGGCCCCGCAGCTCCCGGTGCGCGCTCCCGGCCTGGCCCCGCTGTCCCCGGTGCGCGCTCCCGGCCCGGCCCCGCACGCTGCTCCCCCGGGGATGCGGAGCTCTCCCCCGCCCCAGCACCCCCGAGGCCGCCGCACCCCCCTCCCCCGTGCCGCACCCGCGGAACGAGCGGCGTGGGATCGTCGGGGGCGGGAGGAGCCGCTCCGGGCCGGGCGCTGGGGCCCATCCGGCGCTGCCGCTCCTGCTCCGACTGCGCCCGCTGTGGGACCGGGGCCCCGCCGGGGCTCGGTGCTGCTCGGGCCGCTCATCCGACACCTGCCGGGGGAGACCCGATGCTCTCCCTCTGCCACTGTGTCTGTGGCTCGCACTCTCCGGTGGAAAAAGCCGTGGGTTTAAAGAGCCAGTGAAAAGAATATACTCTATTTCCAGAGCACAGGAGATTCTGAGTTAGAAAGAGCTACAAGGATCATCAAGTTAAACAGTGAGAAGTAATTGGCCCATCTGGGGATTGAATGAAAATCTTGGCCTTCTCAGCACCCTGCTGAGCCAATGGCCTGAGTGAATGTCAGGGGCATGAGGAAGGTCCTGTCTGGGATGGGAATGGCTGCTGCCAGCAAGGGAACTCCTCTGCAAATGCAGGTCTTTTTCTGCTAATGCTGCTTTACACACCAGCCCCTGGAATGGCTCTAGGGCAGAACTGGTTGGCATCTGACATGACAGCAGAAAACTCTTCCAATAACCCTGGTTTCCTGCCCTTTCCAAGATTTACTCAACAGCTGTAATGGTACTCATGCAATGTCCCGTTCCAGGAAGAAATGAGCAAGACAAATCCTGAAGGTTCACTTGATCTGTCTCAGAAGTTCTTCTGGAGAGTGTCAGGGCTGGTCCCGCCTGCAGAGGGGCATTTCCTATAGGTGAGTGTTCACAGCCCAAAATCACAGCAGAGGCTGAGGCTGGGGCTGATTTTCTGACCCAGAGCTGCACGGAGCCCTTGGTGACTCCCACTCACTGCCAGGAATGTTCCTTGGTGTTTCCTCTGTGTGTCCCAGCTGGCCGGGAGCCCCAGAAAGGGAATCAGCACCTCTTGTCCTTGGGATTTGCAGGGGAGGAGCTGTGCCTGCAGGGTCCTGCCCGTGGCACGCAGTGTGCCAAACACATCCCGGGATGGGCACCGCGATGCCTGGGCAGCACTGGGATGGACATGGATAAAGGGCTGCCTGCAGCTTCTCGGCCAGGGGCTGCTCTGAACAGGCACCCAGAGATGCATCGGACTGGACAGACCCCACCCACACCCCAAAATTACCCCAAGGAACAGCTGGCATTAACTGGGTATGCTGGCACTCTGCGTTTGGGGAGAAGCTCTGACAGCAATTTCTGGTGCCGACCTCGCGGGGCTCCCACACACCTCCAGGTGTGTTCCACCCACCCCCAACCCCTTCCCTTTCAGCCTGAGGACATCATCCATCAGCAGCATTAAAGCCAAGGGAATCTTCCCTCACAGAAATGAAACTCCAAGCAATGCCCTTGGAGATGCCTTAAAATAAAAAATTAGAGTTGGATGAAGTTTTGTTTGCAGTAAGTTTGGAGCTTTGCAGGGAGCCAGCTGGAACTACAGAACTGATGGAAAGCTTTCACAGGTGGGTCACACTGGAGGTGCACTCTGGGGCAGAAGCAATCCTAATGTTGTTGTCAGAGCTCCTGGAAAGCAGACAGAACAAAATAAGGTAACTCATACTCATTTTCTGGTGGTCAGGGACTGATGAAGGGCTGAAGAGCAATATCTTTCTCTTCAAACTTGGGTACTCCGAAGTGAATGATAGTTGCATTCTGACATACTTAGAAATATGGAAAATGAGTAAGAGATTGTGGACAGAAAGGATGCTTTTTCTTCCCTCTTTAAGAATTCACAAGAATGACTGTTTTTACAAACATACATTTTTTCCACTCAAGACTTTCCCACCAACTTCATTGAACAGAGGTACATCACACTTGAGACACCTGTTAAACAAAACAGTACAGAAATACCATTGTTTCCTGCTGGTGGTGAGAAAAATGGTGCAAACCAAAATATTTTGTCCCTCCTCTGTTAGAAACTCTCACACAAATTTGTCTTCTTCCTTTTTTTTTTTTTTTACTACCTTCTCCCTTACATTTTAACATTTCCAGTAACTTCTTTGGGGGCAACTACACTTCCATTACACCAATCAGTATTGCAGGACAATAACATTACACCATCTTTTTTCATGGCTTGTGTTAAATATAGTACAGAGAGATCAAATTATGGCCAGGCACATCCCTTTGGTAAAATTAAGTCTGGTGAGATCTCATTTTCTTCAAACTCAGAAAGCCACATGTTGAACTCGTGTTTTGAAGTTCAATTCTATGCGAACTTCCTCTTCAAAGCAAAGTTAAACAGCTGTCACCCCACGCAAATGGCAATTTCTGAGCTGCTGAAAAGCAATGAAAGGTCTGAACTTCAGAGAAGCTCTTCACGTGCCTTGATCTTCATTAGATTTGTATTTCAGACGGGGCAGAAAGTCTAGTAAATATTCACAAAGCTACAACTTAAAACAGTGATACCAGTGATAAATACTTTCAGTTTTCAAAAAACTTTCTGTAGTAATAAATGTGGCTCATTTAAACAACTGACAGTCCTCTTCTTTGAGGCGTTTTTTTCGGGGCTGTACAAAGTCATCATCCGAGTCATCAGTAAGTTCTGGATTATCTTTTTCACTCTGGCTGTTTGGCTGTACAGGGAACTTTCTGTCAGGATAAAGGTTCTTTAGAAGATCTTCAAAGTAGGCTTCGAGTTTCATGCCAGCATCAGCCACTTCTGAATCCGGCTGTTGGGTGAATGAACATCAGTGCATCATGAAATAGCTTTATACTCAGATCACATTAGGTCTTTTAGATACAAACTACCAAAAAACCATCACTCAGCAGCAAGAATGGCTATGGAGCACAGGGTGAGTACAGAGAATGAAAATCCCACTGAATTTAAGATCCAAGGCAAGGAGGACTAAACCAGTTTTTAAATTATAATGCCCACCATTTAACCTCTATGATAAAAAATTGTCCTTTTCTTTTCCTACTGTCCTGCCATTCAACTATGTTTGTGACCACCCTCCTCCCTTCTATGGAAAGATCTCCAAAGCAGTGTCACATCTGATATTTTCACTGCAGTCTCATCATCAAAATAAGTTTAATACAAAAAATTCTTGTGTTGTAAGTTCTACCCCCATTACAGTTTTCCTAAAAGCAACTAAGCCAACAAAATCTGATAACTTATCTACTTTTCTTACATCATTAAATTCGGCACAGTTTTGGAAAATCAGTCTGAAATCAGCCACAAAATCTTCTGGCTTTGTGTAGAATGAATTGGTCACTTCAAGTCTTTTCTTGATGGCTGACAAGTCCATAGGCTTTTTGATTATTTTGTAGTAATCAGGGACCTAAGCAGAGAAAAAAAAATCCCAAATGCAGTCAAGTTCATAATTGATTGTTTCATAAACCTTTAGATTTGAGGGCATTGGCAAGGTTTATTCTGATCTTCAAAGTACTACTCAAAGATGCAAGAACTGCACTTTTAACATGCAGACAATTTCTGAAACAACACTGATGTATGTCAATTTGTTGGCTAAAATATATTCTTTCCAATGCCTATTTTAAAACCAAAGAGAAACCTAAAACCTCCACTGACTTCATATAATAGAGCCAATGACTTTGTTAGGACATTATTTTCAGGTGTGGTCAAATAAGCTATCAATTTTAATTCTCAAGACCAACATATGAAATAAATTTGAAATGGTGCCAAATTTCAGAGGTATCAATGGTTTTGATACTCAAACTGTGGCTGTAGGATTAAGTTTTTTTTTGAAAGAATAAGAAAGTAAATTAAAACCTGTGGTAATATATTTTTTCCTACTTTCTCCTAACTAGATTCACGTTTTTAACACCTGAGTTTAGTAACACATAACTATCATATGATTAATCTCTTGTGCCATTTCTTACTATTGAACTCTGGAATGTTCTTCAGAATTCTTATTCAAATGGCATAAAGACTGCATAGGAACATACTACTTTTTGATGAACTCTTTCCCCATTGATTTGTCCTTCCCCACTGACTTATCTTGCAGAATATCTTTTCACCTGATCATGGTGGTAGCTCTTTGTGTCCTTAGGTTTCTAATGCACCCAGGTACTGTTTACCATTTTAAACTAACAAATTTCAAGTCAATAAGAAACTCTATTTCATATCAGTACTATGGAGTACCCCAATTCTCAAAATCAGGTAATGTTTACCCCCAAATATATCCCAATTCATCTTCTCAGTGATATAACTCAGGATAGGAAGTTAGTAATGTTAGAACTTACCTTTTATAACTATTTCTGAAGTATTAATTAAAATCAGTTATTGGGAAATTTTACTTGTAAATCTCCTGCCAACCCAATGCTTCAACTTCCCGCTTCAGACAGTTTTAATAAAACTAAACATGTTTAATGTGCTGAATATCTGTGGAACTTGATTTCTGATAATGGACTTTAGAATGCCATTAGAAACATGGCAAATATGCTGCTAACATAAAATAGAAAGAAGTGAGATACATACTGTGGGAGGAACTGGATCTTGAAAGGCAGGACTCATTTCATGACAGTAGAGGTATAGCAGCAGTCTTTCACACTTCTGTGTCAAGAAAAATACATACCCAAGTAATTCAGGAATCCTACATGGCCTATTCTAAAATCAAACTGCAGAAAATACAGAACTCATTATTCCCCCTTTTTGTGTATACGAATATATTAAACTGGATCTTGAACCTTGGAAGAGATTCTAAAAATATTTTTGTGTGATTTTATGCTTGCTGATCCATTATCAGAATCTTTATGGGACTTACAACCTACATTTAATACAAAATACAAATAGAGCACATGTAAATAATGGTGTGACAGGGTCTGTCCTCCCCCCACACAAATACAGTAGTCTTGATGGGCAATATGATTTGTCCAAAGATAAGAACACCCGATGGGAATTGCAGAAGGAACTGTCTGGATGCTTGCATAATTAATGCATTCCCAAGATGGGGGAGTGGTGATGGTTGTGATTGATCTTGGTACACATGGACCTGCAATAGGGTACAGAATACTCCTGGAGACTGGGCCAACTGGGCAAACTGATCTCCAGAGGCTGCAGGGCAGCTTCCAGGTGGATCCCACCCCAGCAGGGACACCTGCAGGGTACGTCCAGCCTGAAGATGGGAACACTCTGTTTTGGACAGGTGAGTAACAGGGCAAACTAAGATCCAGCCACATGCAGAGATAAAATCCTGAAGTAGCTCCATGAGTGCTTTGCAATTGTGCTTTCTGCAAACCTGCACATTTCCAGCTGAACCTGTCTATGTTACAGCCCTTTAGACCTGCTTATATGATGCACTTCATTGGCAATATTTAGATACTGTATTAGCAATTGCCAGCATAACCACCCACACAATCAGTGTTGTATATCGTGAGCCTGACAGTCTCACCATAAACAGTTCTTCATGTACACTAAGACCCCAAATAAAATACTAATTTCAGTGTATTTACACAAGTTGCCAACTGAAAACAGGTACAACACTGATGGGAGTTTCTAACACAGCTTGAAATTGCTTCAGCTTGTAAGTTTTAAATAATAATTTTATCCTTACCCTACGGTCTATGGGTGCCAAACCCATGGTGTCTTCCAATTTTCTTTTTTCAGAGCTGTGAGTAGGTTTATCACAGTCATACTCAACTTCTGGCTTGGACAAATCCCGACAGAATGTACAAATCCACTCTCCACTAAAGAAGACAAAACAGACAGATTGACTTCAGTGAGGCAGCACTCCTTTGCCGGAAGGCTTTTCACATATTTTTGGGTAAATCCCTCATCTGTAGGGTGGGCTTTCTCTGCATCTCTGTTGTTTTCTTGGAGGTGATTTTTAAAACACTACAGAAGGCTGTGACAGTTGGCAAAAATTCTTTACTACAACTTTGTTTCGTTTTAGTGGCACTGGTGTCATTAATGGTGTCCTAGCAGAAAGACAGACAGATGGTCTTTACCTTTGTCAATACTGTTTTTTTTCACTTGAGCTCACAGGATTTGAGGAAAGCCTGTACAACCTTAACTATAGAGAGACTAAAGGAGTCATATGGGCTGAACAGAAAGAAAACTGTTTATATGGTGAGAACTACATGCTCTCTACAAGCTTGATATGCAGCACATTACTAATCCACAGAGATTACCCTAGACAAGAGCTTTTGTAAAACTGGAAGTATTTAACTCCCTGAAACTTTCAGATGTTCACAATTTTACCAGTTCGTATAAGACAACCCTGGAGACTGAAAGATCAGCATATGACTATGATATAATTAATTCTGCAATATATGTCCACTAATTGTTGAACACAATTTATGAACCTCAAAGTTTTGGAAAATTATGAAGAGTCTATGTTTTTAATGCAGTTCTCTGCAAAAGAAACCTGCATGCTTGCAGACAACCACCAGAGGGCTGAATTGTCACACAACAGACAGAATCCAGCAATAACCAGTTCTGAGATCTAACTGCATGCATTTACCCAGAGGTATGTTATAGTAAGTGTCTTCAAAAATGGGAAATAGTTTCTGCAGCACCCTTTATATTTCATTTCAACAGTAAGGCAGAAGACTATGCAAATTTAAAAAGAAAATCTTACTGTTTTCTATTCAGTGATCCAAAGGTTTTCACCACCTGCCTGTCTTAGCATGCAGTGGTGAATCATGGGCATTTTACTTCAAGAAGAAGTTTTAGTTTCTAGTGTCTTAACTTCACAGAGTGATTTATGACAGTGTTACCTCTGTGCCAGGACTAGCCTTACAGAAATGGTGTGGCAGATACGCAAAAATTGATACAGGCCGTGACCTAAAGATCTTGTGATACAAAAAAAACAAGAAAAAAATTAAAGATAGAGGAAGGATGCATTAAAATATCCAAGAATCAGGAAGAATGTGGTAGGTTGGAACGAAGGAAAGAAGATGCTGTGGCCCTACAAATCTGCATGGGAGCATTGTTTTAAAATGAAAGAGGGTAGATTCAGACTGGATACAAGGAAAACATTTTTTACAGTGAAGTTTGTGGAACACTGGCACAGGTTGCCCAGAGAGGTGGTGGATGCCCCATCCCTGAAAACATTCAAGGCCAGGTTGGATGGGGCTCTGAGTGACTTCCTCTAGTTGAAGATGTCTCTAAGCATTGCAGAGGGGTTCAAATTAGAGGACCTTTAAAGGTCTCATCTAACCCAAAAACACCTGTGACTCTATGAACTTAGGAAATTGCTCTATCCACCTGAAACAGGAACAAAAAGCAACCATGAAAGCAGCAGACACTGCTGATATAATAATAATGAAATTATTTTGTGTGTTTGAAGGAACTAATGCTAAGAGACTGAAGTTTGTTTGGCAGACTTACAGCTGGGAAAGACAAAAAAAGCAAGAAATCCCACAAAGATGAGAACAAAAACCTGATACATCAGAAGTCAGGAGGAAACTTCAGGTAACTGTGCTATGGAGCCCAGGAACATAATGCACTTGTAGTAATGTGCACCTTTACAGATCTGAACACCTGCCATCAAAGTGGCTTTTGGCTCCCTTGCCCTCAGACATCACTACCTCAGTTTCCACTGAAAGATCCAAGAAAAATGAAACATTTTAAAAACTTGTTCTTGAATTTTTAATTTTAATAGAAACAAAGTCTAACATAGTTATCTACCTGCTTCAAGATTACTTTTTGTTTCCTTGCCAGAAAGAATATTTATTAATTTGATTACTGTAACCTTACTAGGTTTTCCTTATGGCAGAACGTTTTAACATAGCATTGTTTTAATTAAAAAAAAAAAAAAAACAAAACCCTGGAGTTTGAAGTTTCAAAAAGGAAGAGAAACATTTTAATGTGTCATTTCAAGTCACATTTAAAAGAAAGATATACTTCCAGAAGTATGCCTGTTCAGCGTAGCACAGAGATGATCAACATGCTAAATGAAGTTGCTCTCCAAATGTTTTACAACACTAAACGATGCTGATATTTAATCAGAAAACCTAATATTTATAAAAGCATTACCCAATGAGCATGTTATGACCAATGCTTTTAATCCTTTAATACAAACAAGCTTACTGCATGACATTTCCAAGCTGGGGCATTGCAAAATACCATTTGTTTTAATCAAAGACACTGATTCCAGAAGCAAACACTGAAAAAGCTTGTAACAATAACCTATTTAAGACTCTATTTAGGAAGTCAGGAAACTGAGCAATGGTTTTGTAACAGCCAATCAAGAAAGCTTAATGCTTGTTTCAACACTGAGATGTTATAAAATATGTCAGTCACTACACACCCCATGCTTGGAGTTTAGGCATGTTTAGCACTAAAGTAATATATTTAATACTATATTAATTCAGATTTTTATTGTAGACATTTGTTAATTTTTCTCTTTTTAAATCATTTTTATTAAGAAATATAAATATTTTCAGCCACCCTTAAAACATTTTATTACAAATTGGTAATTGTGTGTCCCAGTTTTAATAATAGATGCCCTAGATGTGATCTTGCTTAATTGTCAAGTAAGTGAAGTTATACTACAGATTTTGTAGAAAAAAATACAATTAAGCTGAAGTTTCATGAAAATCCAGATTTTCTTCAACTAATAAAACACCTGGATACAAGATTTTACAGAAGACACAGCTCTTCCTCTGAGATTGAAACTTCTTATACTGGATTCCACAATACAAGTCTAATGTCTTTTAGTGCAATTTTAGATGGAATTGAAAGAGTCTATTACCTTGGAAAGCTCATCAATGTAGGGACATGACAAGAAAGATGGAATACTTTGGGACACTTCTCACAGCAAAGGAGCTTCCCTCCATTTTGGCATACAGCACACCAATCTTCATTGGGATCATCCTCTTTTCTGCCCTCGCCAGCATGGGAGGATCCCATCCATCCTGTTTTCCCAGGGAATATGTTTTCCTGCAGTATCCCTGGCTGGTCATCCGTGCTGTCTGGTGCATCTGTTCTTAGCAGAGCTTCATCAGAAGTGGAATTGTGATTGGTATCCAGCAGCAAGGAAGTAAGTATGGACTGCAGGAAGAAACAAAAGAAGACAGATCACAACATTTATGTGAATTTACATGACCCTAACAAGGTGCAAACTGACCTGAATAACAGATTTACATGCAAGCAGCCATACAGCTTGCAACGTGCATGCAAAAATTACTAACACACTCTAACACAGGCAAATGAACATAAGAAATTAGCTAAGAAAGGCTAATAGAAAACTAATCTCTGACAGCCCAGAAATCTAGCAACCTTGTTTATGGATATTCCTGCGCTATGACTGGAAATACTTCCTAG
This sequence comes from Eopsaltria australis, assembly GCA_034509425.1. Classification (NCBI taxonomy): domain Eukaryota; kingdom Metazoa; phylum Chordata; class Aves; order Passeriformes; family Petroicidae; genus Eopsaltria; species Eopsaltria australis. The sequence continues at coordinate 777,897 of JAVTVJ010000696.1, forward strand.
CAGCACCTGAAAATTTCATCTCTCAAATTTATTGCTGGACTTCAATGAATAAAAGCAGTCTGATCACACCAGTTAATTTAATTTGACAGTAGGACCAGTTTGATTTTGAATTTCACTCCTTCCTTTTATTTAGCTTATTAGTTTTCCCCTGAAACGGTTCCCAAAAGAATATGAGTACATTATTTTACTCCCCATAAATCCAAAAATACCCTCCAAAGAAAAAGACGATCTTTCTAGCTGTAACTATTACATTTCGAGGCCGGAGTTCCTCCTCTGTCTCTTGCTTCACCACAACAATTGGGAAATCAAAGTTCTCGTTTGATGCACTTGACTCCTGTTTAATTCTGATTGGCTCCAACACAACAACAGGGACTTTGTGTGTAGAATCAGCTCCTGGTGGCCTGCTGGAGGAGCCAGAACTGTAAAAGACAGAAGAGGCAGGAAAAAAGGGAAATGAGGAGTCAGAACTGGACACCTTTTGTACACTGATGCTTTCCAAGACCTAAGGATGTTAATCTACTTTGCCTCTTTGAATCCTAAGCATTGCAGTATTCCCTTTATGAAATGCAACATCCAAGCTTATTTCCTTTAATGTATACTGAAAAAGCATTACCAAAAGGGAAAATTTCAATGGTGCAACTCCCAAATTAGAGAATTATTCATGGTTTGACCCATTAGTGCAAGATTTGCAAATAATCTCCATTTCTTTCAGATCATACACAAAAAAGCACCTCCACTGAACATTGTAAACTGCAAAACTGCCGAATAAGGCAGTTAAAACACGTATTTACATTATCCTGGAAAACTTTCTTAGAGCCTTGCAGCTCTACCAAAACTTGGATCCTATTTTTAGAACTAGATCTGTCTTTTTTCATATATTTAGTCCTAATAGGATGAGAATGGACAATCAAACTTAAAAATACCTGCTTATTTTTAAAATAAAAATGAAGAATTTAAGTCTAACAAAATGAATTCAAGCAGCAGCATATCAAATCACATTTTTAAATGCAAGTAAAGACTCTTCAAACAACCATTTAAACTGTTCATTTGAGCTGTTCATAAGAGTCCTTCCATGTAAATGGAATAGAGCAAAAGGGATTCTAGATCAAAAAGCACCTGCATTTCCAACTCAAATAGGATGAATGTCATCTGATTTTTCTCTGCATGAAAAATTAATTTCATGTTAGATGTATGCTCTAATTTATTGCAACACATTAATGGATCTGCACTCTTCAAACAACACTGTGTAAATATATCTGCTCATTAATATTCCATCAGTAAGGGATACAAACATTTGTGTAAACTCTCAATAGATAACTAGTGCTCACTTAACTGTATTGCACCAGAAAATTCTTAATAACCCTCTTTGTAACATCAGTTCCTTAAATCTGAAGTAATTTATAGTTCCACAAGGACTTTCAATATGCAGCTTTATCCTTTAGCTGTTTTTTCTGAATTTAAAACCTAATTTATAAATGGTATTCTTTTAATAACACCAACCTAGCCATCATTTACAGAGTCAGTACATTTTCAGATATTCTAATAATACATTCCAAATGAAATTACTGCTTTTAGAATGCAAAGAGTACTGTAACAATCACCAGGCCTGACCTGTTAACAGAGAAGGTGAGACAAATAAACAACTATATGCATTAAAAAGAGAAGCCACAGAGGCATGTTCTGTGCATGTTCAAGTCACATTTTCTTCTCTCACACTCTTTCCTTACCTCTCTCTGCTCCCAACACTGGAGGCACTGGGTGAACGAACTGGAGGGTGTATGTTTGTCACACTGATTCCTCCTAGGACAGAAGGATCAGATTAGAACTGAACACAGGTTTGTGCCAAGGCTGAGATACGAGTCAGAGAAGTACACATATTTTGGGGGAAATTTCTCCTTCAGTGAGAAATATCTCATTTAATACATTTTCATGAGAGGATGAGAGGCATGAGATTACAGAGGGAAAGAAAGTACTAAGGAAAGGGCCCATTACAAGTCAGCAGGCTGATGAGTGAGTACCTTTGCCTGGCTGACCCCTCCACTTGATTACTGCAGGTTGTTTTGTCATGTTAAATTCAAGCAGGTCTCTCAGGAGAGAGTTTTAATCTGGTGTACACCTGAGAGTGTAACTTCTCTGTGGATTTCTATCAAATTTGCTAAACTCTACCGATTTTTTTTCCTTCCCTGTTTTTAAGATCTGGATGCTTAACTTTTGATCACAAAGCTAAAATATTATCTCAACTCTATCTCCTACTAGGGTTTCTACAACTTTGCCTTCATTTTCTTATTTCTCATCATTGATATAAAACAGAATTAATTCTGATGTCAGTGTTAACATTGCCACAATAGATTTTTCAACTGCATCACTTAAATAGAAAATGCACCACATGCAATTACCTGACATGCCTGGTGATGGTACCGAGGAATTTGGTGACTGCACAGTCCTGTTTGAAGGGGGTTTTGGCTGATTCTGCTCTACAGTGCCATCCTTCCTTACAGCATTATCCAGTGTGATGTTTTCTGAACAATCAATCTAAAAGCAAAGGGAAGCAGTTAGTGTAGAAAGGAAAAAACCCCTCCAAAACAACAAAAACCCAATAAAACCAAAAAGCCTCTGCCACGCTGTAATTTTGAAAGAGAAGACCAAAATGCATTTCACCTAAGTTTATCCATCCAAAAGTAAGATGCTTGCTTTAAAATATATCATCTTGCTTTCCCCAAAAAGAAAACTAAAGAGCCAAATCCAGACAGTGCTTCATTTCAAGAGCAGATGATTCTGTTAAGTGCCAATTTTTCTCCACAGGCTACAGCAAGGGCTTAAATCAAACAGGGAGTTTTCACACACTGAAATAAGTTTATCTCTAAACCTTCTATGGACATGCTCACATTAAATACTCTAACAAAGATAATATGCTATACACAAACTATCCCTTAATCCACTGGACTGGAAGAAACTCAAAGGACACTCAATCCCATCTCTCCCACATACTTTCTGGACAGGAGCCATGCACATTGACTCAAAATGGAAACAGCAAACCAACACTTGTTCTTTCCACCATGGCTCAGGCCAGATAACTGAACTTTAATCTAGGGGCTCCCACTGTAGCATTCTAAGTTTCTGTAAAAACTACACGTTCTGGTTGGATAAGGAGGAATGATTTTTTTAATTGTTTGGTTTCTTCCAACATGTAAGATAATGTTTGACAAGAAAACGCCTCACCTTGGTATCAGTTTTCTCAGTGGACACCTCATAAATCCACTGGTATCAGATACCCTGGATCACTGTAATTTCTACTCATGAGCCAGTTGTATCCAAAGTGGATGCAGCGGCTTTGGCAAGGTCAGCATATTTACAGTGATTTGGGCCATGTGTCTTAATAGCATAAACTCAATAACACACAAGTAGAAGAGTTCATAATACTGTGAACAGAAATAAATATGCTGAAATGTCTCACAGACTCAGTAGTTTTATGACCATGTTGTATAGTTCCCCCTTTATGTCTGACAGATACTGTGATTCTGTAGTCTCCCCAAGACATCTATATACCCCATTTCAATAAAGAGAACACACAGTATACTGGTAAAAACAAAGCACAGATGGGAGATAAAGGAAGTAACAGCCAGCTATGACTAGTAAACCATGACACTTCAGATATCTACAAACCTTAGTCCACAAAAAACAGGTAAGCAGTTATGTGAAAAAATAAAATCACCAGACTAAAACTTAACAACTCCAACATGGACCTCTGGCAAACATGTACCATTCAGAAGAAACTATAAAAGAGGAGCTTAGAAGGTTAAGAAAAGATGATCTTATTATGCTCTATCACCAGCTCACAGGCATGTTAGAGAATAAATGAAGAAAAGAAGTACCAAAAGGAGAAGATATAAAGGAATATATTCAGTATATTGACCATTAATATCCACCCAAGATAACTTTCAATAAGTTGAAAATAGATTTTAATAATGTTAAAATCTATCAAAAATGCCATCAGCAAGCCACTGCTCCCTATGAACACTGGTAAATCAAAGCTAAGCTAACACGTTTTTGTTAGAATCATTATGAGGGCTGGGGAAAAATATGCAGCATACAATAAACAAGTCATATTACAATTACAACTTGTAATCCTGTTTTTCTTAGCTGTCCTAACAGCTGTCTCCCAGAACAGTTCTGAGTATTTCCAGCAATGTGCAGGCAACTCTGCATTGTTTATTTCCTAGAACGGTCTCATTTTGACAAACAGAATTCCAGTCTGAAGGGTTTCTATTTCTCACAAACATTAAGACTTCAAAACAGAATCCATAAAACATTGCTTCTATGGTACACTTACATCAGGGAGAGATGGCAGATTATAGGAGCTACCCACTGGGGAACTCAAATCTATCAAGAGGGGACCATAATTCTTCCCATCACATCCAGCAGCACTGGTGACCGTGGGGCTGGATGGAGTCGATGTCGTGCTGCTTGCAGTTGAAGGGGTAGTTGAAGTTTGTCCACTACTGATCTGCCACTAAAAAGGAGAGACAATATTCCACAATTCAGCATTTTTTTTCTTTGCAACAGGTGACATCTACTGAACATACTGATAAAACCAGCAGCTTAGTTCAGAAAGTTGAATTCAAACATAAAATCCTGATTTACTCTGCAGTTATCTCATTTCAAGAACCAATCTCACAAGACAACGGAAGATGACATGGACTTGAAAACTACGAATAGAAGAAATTAATACAAATTCTTAAATTCAAAGCAATACCTCAGTGTTAAGTATCTATTAATACTTCATGATGCATTGATAGTGTTGTGGAAGAAATGTAAGAGTTTCTGTGAAATAAAAGCATTACAGGTATAGGCTGAATGTACAACTGCTCCAGTACTTTACCAAATAAATGCCTTCAGTGTCTCCTGGATGCCTTCAAGTCTTTGATATTGTGCTTCCCTTAACAATGTAAAGTCATTAAGAATTTGAAATGTTGACTGGATCTCCATCCACATATACATTTAACACCATTATATGAAGAGCACAGTCAGGACAGACCAAATTTCCTTCTCATTTAGATGTATGCTGTTTTCAATGACTTTAACGGAATTTCATGGCAATTGCAGGCAAAATCTGACTCTGCTCAATTCCTTTTCTGTCAGTCATTCTATTTACTGACCTCTAGTTTCAGAAAGACATCACTGAATCTGGCAGTAATTAGGCAGACTTTTGGACTTTACACAAGACAACAGCAGGCAAAGACTGCGTGAAGAGCTTTATTCTGACCTTCACCTTGCAGTGTTCTTGTGTAAAGACAATGACTAAAGACCACTCTAAGACTACACTAAGACTACTAGCTATCATGCAGTGAAAATTCCTTAAATACCATCACACAGACAGGATATGTCATCACATAAACAGGAAAGATGTTCACCACAGTGTTCCCCAATCATCTGGGTTATTGCACAGATTTTACCTATTATGGTAATACCCTGTAAGGTCACAAACTATAATCCTCACTCTCAAGAGGTCCAGAAAGCCACAAACCCATAATTCTCTCTCTCAGCCCATTCCTAGTGACCTGGATATGCTTCCATGGTCACCTCTGGGCCCAGGACAGAGACTCACTCTGGGCCTTCCAGGCCTGCTTTTCTGTAACATACATAGTGTAACCCTACACTGAATAACAAGGTATCTTGAAAGGAAGGCTTGTAGATAGGCCAGACTTCTTTTCAGAGGCACAGAATTGAAGTGACTTCTTTTTATTCTTACAGGTTCTCTTAGATATTGCACAGTTTTCTTCCACTTAGTTGAAATTAGTTCTCTGACATCATAAGCATTGCAAACATAAATGGTATTACACCACTTTTCAGGTCACAGATTAGTTTGATTATTTCCTGCTTACCTGCACCCAGCAACTCATGTGTTAATAATATGCTTTTTAATAAAGATGAGACTTCCTAAATATCCAGAACACACATTACATGTTTGCTTCTGCCCCAGTTCAGCTGCTGATTAGCTGGGCATTGATCAGTCTCACTCAGCAGAGGTCCCACAATTGTGGCCTCTCTTTTCTCCCCTCACCTGCAGAAGTTCAGATTTGCCATGCTCAGGGGAACTGTGGTACCTCTAGCTTTTTAGTCAAGGTTCTACCTGGTTCCTAGTAAAGTCACTATCATCAAGCTAAGCTGGGATTTTACGTTTTGTCTACTCACTGACTGCAGTTTGCAGACCATGGCCATGCTAAGTTTTGCATAAGTGGTCAGAAACCACAGTAACAAGAAGCAAGAGAATGAAACACTTACACAGTGGCTCATCTCCATAATGCTTCAGCTGCTTAAGACTGTCAAAATGAAAGCAGCTTGACAGTAACCTCATGCAAAAAACTATGGGTATCTTGTCGTAGAGAAATAACGCAGTCTCTGTTTTAATTGAAAAGCACTCTAGAAGTACAATACAAAAAAAGATACAAAGCATATTTGAAGTTTAATTTCTAAATGGAGAGTGAAAAGGGAAAGCAACTCTACCTGTTTTATAGCTTGCTGTGCCAAGAACGCCATTTGCAATGGGTTGGGCTTTACTGCTGGCCTTGGCAGGTTCTGAATTTGAAGAAATCTCATCTGTTGCGCAGGAAGAGTAGAACCATTGGGGTTGGGGCTTTGATTCTGAAAATGAATCAAGCGTGGAGGTGTCTGCATAAAAACAGTAACAACAGTTCCGCAAGTCAGCTGGTATCTATTCAATGTTCCACACATTTTTTAATAAATGGTCCTTTTAAACTTCTGAAACTCCTTACAAATAATATGCAAATAAATAGTACCACACCATTTATCCAAATAATCAAAAGCATTGAATTTCAGTGTTAAAATTTAATTGTTTTAATATATGAAGAGGCATCACAAGAGTCAGTGTGAGTGTTTTCAATTTTGAAAGTTGTATGGAAGAATCATTGGGTATTATGCAAAATAGATGTAAAAAAAAATTACTGACATTCACTTTTTGGTCACTTGACAAAAATGCAAAAATATTGCTAAGCACTATATATGGCTGGATAAAACAAGATTTTATCTTTTTAATGAATAAATATAGGTTGAGTGCTACCATGCATTTTGCAAGGCAAGTTTAAAATGCCCATTCAATTCTCAGTAAAGAAAATGTCCTCTAAACCATCTACATAGCCACATGCTGAAGAAGCTATGTGAAGTTATGTATCTTGACCCAAGTTCTTTCGTTTTTTTCCTATCTTACTTTACTTTATCCTTCAGTGCCATGGCAAAAAGTGACTCTTCTTTGAAAACAGTCCTAACTCACCTGATGAGAAGCAGGAGGTTGCTGCATGGCTCCTGGCATTCTCGGGTTTGGCAGAGCCACTGGTCCTGCTCTGCGCTGAGCTTGCTGTCTCTGAGCCATGACCTGTTGCTGCATGTGCTGGAGGCGGAGCTGGGCTAAGCTGATCTGTGTGGGGAACTTGGAGAGTTGATTGGGAGGTAAGCTGCCTGAGGGCTGTACGTTTGGATCCATCACAGGGCTCTTGGGCATATGTGGCGGAGTTTCCGTATCTTCAATGACCAAAGAACCTATTTTAACCAAAACAAATAATACCGAAGTATGGCAGTTAGCAGAAATGTCATCACACTATCAGTAACATGCAGTTTGACTGGAATTCAAACCACTTCTGAAGTAACTTTTACTCAGACTTCATTTTTTTCTTCACTGGTTCTTAAATCCAGCTTATCTACAGAAATTGAACCCATCTAATCACAAACAAAGTGGCCTAAAGACTGTGATTTCTGAACCTAGATAGATAAACACGGTTTGGTTTTATCTATCACTTAAACTCTTACAAGAACCCCAGTGCTGATCTATACAGGTGCCATTTCTATTGTAGCACTTTTCAGAATGTAAGGGACCGTATTTCAAAAGTTCATTAAATAAACATACACCAAAAAAAGAGCTCACATACACAGGAAAAAGTCAGCTCATGGCAAACATCTCAGCTGAGCAGCAGTTAGAGTTACCACCGCACAACCTGACAGCTGGTTTCTGGAAACAAGTTTCACTTTCAATTCCTGTCTCTGAGAAAACTATTTACGAAGAAGGAACTTGGAGAATTTCCTTGCTACCATCCATGTCCTCATGTCTCAGAAAAGGAGCTTATCTGCCTCAAAGAACTGCCATAACACTTTCTTCCTCTGACACTGTAGAGAATCATGCATTTGCACCTCTCTACACTGAGACAGCACGTTCTGATGAAAGGCAGAAAAGGTCCCACAGATATCTCACAAAGCCTTCTGCACATGAGAGAAAACCAAAACTGCCCACCAAGCTTACAGTAGAGAGATAAAGAAACCACAACAATAGTCAAAATCCTAAAAGACCTTTAAAACCTTTAAGTCTTCCTGCTAAGCTGTTGAGTTCCTAGGGTGCTTATCATTGTGACTGAAAGCTGTCCCATGGGAAAGGGTTTGGGAGTCCTGGTTGACAGCAGGAACCCTTTCTTAGGATGTGAAATAGGTTTTTAAACTGTGTTGCTTGTTTCAGAAGTCAGAAGTTAGAGCAGAAAACTGAAAGCTGCTATTTTCACCATCACATATACCATTCAAATAAGGTTAGTTTGTTAATACTTTATCATAGTATTCATAAACACTACTTTTCCCCATGCAATGCACTTAAATGTTTTTCACAGTTAGGGAAATACATTTAACAGTGTAAATCAAGAAATGAATAGTGCAGGGGTTATTGTCACAAAAAGAAAGCTGCTTTCAAAATAGGATCAAGACACCAAAGGGCTAATAAAAATTTGTCATACCTAGATTGAAAATATTCTGAGCCCAGAAGCTAGGATCACAGTGGAACTGGATGGTATTGTTAGTTACTGGGGAAGGATCACACCTTGCTCGGAGAAGATACCGTAGTCGATATGTAATCTGAAACAGGAATAAAAATGGGAGTTTTTCCCTCTGGGGCCAGAGCCATGTATCTGAACAGCATGAAAAACCCCAAAACACACCCCCAACACCAAACAAAGCAACCATTTAAACAAACCCAACAAAAACCCCTCTGAATAAGCCCCTAGAGAACTGAGGTTAAAGACACTTACCCAAGCTACAAATAAAGAGGTGTTTTTAACATCTTTCCCTTATTCCTAAAGTAGACTTTAAAAGAAGTTAACTACAGCCTAAACAAAAAAAACCAATTCTTTTCTGTAGAAATACACACCCTTCTAAAAACTTGGCCATTATATTCAGTGACTTAAACTACTTGCAAGTGAAGTTCAGATTCACATAACCATTGATGCTCCCCCACCCAAATCTATTTCAGCCCATTCATTTTTCTTTCAAAGAAAAGTATGCCATCCATTTGGCAACAAGTATGACCACAGGGAATTTTCTTTTCTACTAAATTTAAGTTTTCTTCAGACAGCTAAAGAACAGATTTTTATAAACTGTCTTTGAAAACTCAGATTCGCAGATATGTTCAGATTCTTCCAATGCCTTGGTTCCAAAGAACTGGATTGTGATTACAAGAGAATATTCTACCAAATGCTCACAATTTATCTAGTTCCTACAAAGAAAGTGTTGTCTTGCAGTTATTTCACTAGAAATGTCAGAAACTGGTACACTGAAATGTAACAGGCACTGATTTTAGAATCACACAGAGCAGATACTGAAAAAAAAACTTGAGGAGTTAAACTCTTGTTTTTCTTGAGTGACAGATTATTTCCTGGAAAAGAGACATGTTTGGTTTTTTGCTGTTGTTTTTACAGAGGAATTTTTTAAGAGCTTCCAGTGTATAAGTTTTTTTTTCAATTTTAGGCAGGTCAGTTTAAGACTATACACAAAAAACATTTGATGAGACTCAAGATTTTTAAATGACCATGGAAAAATCTGAAGTGCATTATTACTATTCTGGACATAGATTTCCTTAGGATTTCAGTGTGCACTACCAGAATTAAGTAGATGACACTACAGAAATTCTAGACTTTTGTCCCGTTACCAGTACTAGTCACACAGAGTTCCTGTCATAGTTTGCTCCATTTTTTTCCTACATTTGTGCACACACGTATATTGTAAACAAACTCCTTGTGTTAGTAGTACTGAAAAGTATAGCCTGAGAGCACAGCCCCTGAGCTGTAATGCTGCTTTTAAGTCTGATGAGCACTCCTTCCTCCCGTTCTGGATATGCTGGAGCAGAAGTCTCACACGTTCCTCTACGCATCACTGCTTGGAAATAGGTATTTCCAAATGCCCACAGATATGTTAGCTACAACTCCCAAGCAGCACCAACCTTCTAAAGCTCAATCTGGTTTATTTTGAAAAATACTTCCCATTTGCTGAGGCTTTCTGAGCTAGATGGTCCTTTTCGTCAGCTGCCTAATGTTTGTATAATTAAGATGCCTGAAATGCAACTTGTTTTCTTACATAGCAGTCTTTGTGGCACCACTAAGCAATTATAAACAACACGACTCAGTTTGATGTCCTTTTTCTCTACTCAATTACAAAAATATGACTGGCTGAGGCAGTATAACGCAGACCAAATGAATTTAACTCATTGAAGTTGATAAAAACAAGTAATATTCCGCTATAGCCTGCAGTATCAATAATGGGTATCCAAGAAAAAAGAAAAACAACATCACCAAAAACCAACAGCAAACCCAAACCCAAACAAACAAACCCCACCAAATACCCTGGGTAAGTTCTCAACTAATCAATGAGAAAATAAAGAAGAAAACTTTGTGAACTGGTTTATAGGAACTGGGGAAAGAAGCCTCTAGTATCTTTCCTCAACATTGCCACAGATTTCTGTTATTAGGCATGTATAGTCTAGTAATCTTTGAAAAAATCAAGGTAAGCTTTTGTTTTGCTTTTTTTTTCTTTCAAATTTTCTGTTCATCAGAACAGTCAGCTTAGTGCGACAACATGCACTCAGATCTTAAGGGTCATTACAGCAGTGAAATATTTTGCTTTGTAACTGTTTGTACGGACAAACAAAAGCCTTAGTTTATTTTTTAATCAATTTTGAAAGACTTTAGCTGGAAGGTGAACCTGACAGACCAAAGGCATTCAATAATATTTATATAAAAATGCTAGATACCAGACACTGTGATATACAAATACTGTTTTTCATGAACTCAGATGCTATAGCAAGTATTGTAAAGAAGTACAATGATGATACAGGACACATAAGATGTTTTCCCAGTCTTTCATAGCTTCATGGTGTTCAACCCAGATAAAAGGAGTTGTTCCTACTTCTGCAGATCTACAATAACTCCATGGTACTGTAACAGGAGAGAACCATGACCAGAGAGCTAAATTAATAGAAACATGCTGTATTTAAGAGAAAACTATATATAAATATTCCAATTAGTAGAAATTAATTAAAAATTAGAATCCCTAGTATTCCTGACAAGCATGTGCATATATCTGACTTGATTCTAGTCTCTAAGTGAATGGAGAGAGCTGTCTTCCTAACCTTACCAAGCGTTTGCTGTACAACAGTGCTGTGCTGCTCCCACTGGAAACCGCCCATTTGGAGAAATTCATGACGTGTTCCAGCTGTTTAGAGAGACCTGCCACTTCCTGTTGTTGCTGCAGAAGTTTCATCCTGTGCTCTTTTGCCAGCGTCTGCAAGGAGAAAAGCAGCTCCAATCCAAAGGTTCAATTTACAGTTAAAGCATTAGCTTTCATTCACAATGGTCAGGTGGTGTCACTTAGCTCCTCTAAAAAGGACTCCTGCCCCCTGATGCAGCTATCAAACAGAAAAGTCAGCACACGTTTACTCAAGATATCGTGACTTTCTGTGCTAATGACATATTTTTACATATATTTATATATATTTATGTGCATGCCTCTCTCTACACACACACACACATCCACCTTTCAAAACACAGCTGGAGATAATACTTTTCCAGGTACCCATTCTAGACAACTCTCTCCTGAGATTTGCCACTGGATTACTGAATTTATGAAAAATTCTGATAGAACACTTTCCATGCATGACGCATAGAATTTGAATTGCAAAAGCATGGAGAAAGAAATTGGGCTCAGGGACAGTCCGGATCAACAAAGCAGAGAACACAGATAACAACTACAAACAAAAGAGCAGCCACCCCTCAAAATCCAGACTTTCCTCCACCAAAAAGCCCACTTGCTCAAGTAGCTTGTACAGGACATCTCTCCACTTTAGAATCATGACAGGACATGCACAGGGGACTAATGCTAGAAATTCACTTTAATGTGAATACACACATTACAAAATAGTAAGACTGACATCTTCTTTTCTTATGATAGAAATGAAATTACCTCCAACTGTCGCAGCAGAGCTTTTCCCTTTTTATTTATTTCTACCATCAGTGTAAATATGGCAACTTTAATATCCTGTTCCACCTGCTTTTGATTCTGATTCACTTCAAGAATTCTGTAAGTAGACAGTATAGAAAATAATGTCCTTTAGCTCACAAACCCACCCTCCAAACAGTATTTGAAAAAAAAATTTGTTGGTTAGAATACAATACTTCTTGGTCATATGCACCAATTAACATATATATCATCAGATACTTATAGTCAGGAAAACTACTGGGAGAAATAGAATGAGTGACCTATAATAGAATTAATTAACTGGTGGCAAACTCTAATGCCATAACTCTGACATCTGTCACCGATAAAAATTATATGCTCACTGTAATTGAAACTGTTGACTTTTGGTCGTTCAGCACTTTTCTGGAATGATCAATGGCAATCAAAACTGTTTAAGTCTAATTTCCATCTAAGGTGGAAGAGCGCTAATTTAGCCATTTCAACAACAGTGCTCAAACTCATAACAGCAAAGCTTAATGTTATATTGAGGAAATCTCTACTGCTAAGATGAAGGAAGAGTTCAAGTCACACTCTGCATCCCTGACTGTGCTGGATCTCCATGGGTACTACTGCCCCTGAACTCTGCTGAAGGAGCAGCCACAAAGGCTCAATTCAGATTGCATTTTACAGATTTATTTTTCTCCCAGGTTTGTAGTACCAGCGAATAAAGCCCCAAGCATATATAAATCTTCAAATACGTGTCACAAACATTATGAAAACGTGAGCCATAACCTTTCACTTTCTAAGAAGGATCTACACTAAGAAAATTAATGTGCTGATGGTGGGGAAGCATTTAAGACTGTCTTCTACAGTCTGTATTGCATAAGTTGCTCTGTTGCACCCAAGCAACTGCTGCCCGTTAAGTTCAAAGGCTGAGCAGAAGAATTACCTAACACAACCAAGCACACTGAACAGGCAACAGTCACTACAGTGAACTTCAGAATTTATCTTTCTGGAAAAACAAAAGGAGAGAGGTACACAATACACTAATTTAAACATTTCAAGAAACTACAGTATATGTAAAGTTGTCAGCTGTCAGTTTTAACCTCAAAATGTGATACATACCTGTTTTGGATCTGTTTTCCTGTATATTTGATGTACTTAGTCTTCTCCATCAATTTGGTGATTAGTGTCTCAATGATAACTTTCTGGTTCTGAAAAGCTTCTTCAATAAACTGGTACCTGTAGTAAAAAGCAGTGAGGATTTACACATGTAAAAGGTGTGACATACTTGCTAAAAAGCTGAGTGACTTACAAAATAGTACTTATTTAATTGAAGAAATGAACTGCTCAAATCCAAAATTTAACTGTCATCATGGAAGCATGTGTAAGCAAATGCTTATATATTTTTTCTAGTATATTTAATTTTAGTCTATTTCCTGTCATACTGGGGGAAGAATTTACAATTTTCATAAATACGAAAGGATATTGTGTGACCATAGCCTAATTTTAGCAAAAGAAAAAAAGTTTTGAGATAGTCACCACTTCGAATGTAAAAATGCAGGTAAGCTATTACTTTATGCAAGACAAGGATGCAGAAACAGAAGAGATTGCTGAGTCGGTAGAAGTTGGCAACATTTTAAATCAAGGAACTGAAATCTTTAACAATCTGAGGAAAAAAACAGGTGGCACATTATAAAAGGGATATAAATCCTAAGAAAAGGAGAATATAAGAGGAAGACTGCAACTCTGCAAGAGTGACGTTTAGCCTGTTCCAAGGAGTAACAGCTGCCGACACTTCTCCACCTACTGATATATGGTCAGACAAGTAAGGTCTGTGGGTGGTTGCATCAGGCAAGTATATTAGTAGTTAACCAGAGTGCATCTGTCCCAAAACACTATTGTATGTGTTAACCAGCAAGATTTTTGCCTTGTACTCAGAAGTTGTATATAATTCTGCTTTTCAGCTTCAGTGGCCAGTAAGAGATGACCAAAAGAACAGCAACATGAAGATTTGAGTGTTAATAGTGTTGTGAAAGTACAGTAGCAGCCAAACTGTAGGTTAACTCTTCCTTTGAAAGAGCTCTTCACAGAAAAAAAAATCCTCATTTGCTCAATTCTGAAGCTCTTTGGTAATATTGTTATATAATCTTTTTGAAGGACAGAGAAATTACACATAAGTGTACAGTTGCATAACAGCCCCTGTGTTTTCTAAGGACTCTCTGAAGAGCTGCATAGCAACAAATTCTAACCAAATAGCTTGACTGTAAAAAAGGTCTTGTGCTCAAGTCACCAGATTAACAAGTGGAAGAACCAGATTTTATTCTAAATGTAACACACACTCATCAGTCGCACTCTTTGGGATACAATCTGTTTATTTGTGAATTTCATGTCTGAGCAGAAAATTTTATTGTGCCTTTTTTTCCACCTGACTGTATTCCATACAGCTAGAACCACAACCTAATTCAAGCTACCTTCCTGTAAGTGAGATGGAGAAAACACACGCATTGCTCTGATACCTGTGCTCCTTGTGCTCTAGTAACTGACAGTCTCGGCAGGTCAGCTTGTCACAGGTTTCACAATACAACTTCAGCTGCTCCTGTTTGTGGTAAGGACAGAACACTGGTCGCTGACTGGTCACACCAACTGCCTCTGTTGAGTAAAGGAAGATGTTAGCACAGCCTACTAGAGGTATTAAAGATTTGCATTCTCCTGTTTTTCCTTGGAATTACAAGTGTGTATCACGTCACTTACTGAAACTGTAACAGCCACAAGCTCAAACTGCAATGTCTTGTTGCTCAAGCATGGAGCTAGCACCCTCTCTAATGGAAAATGTCTAGAACCTATTTTAACATAATCTCTTACGGCCTCACAAAACCATTTACAAAAGGAGTAACCAGTACTGTTGCAGCTGCAAAAGACATTGCACAACCAGCAAGTTCCTTTCTTACATGGAGATGAGGAGGTGGTTGACTTAATTCGTGCTCTGTCTTCTTTCTCAGCTGAATTGGTAAAAAGGGGTTTGAGGATATCAAGACATAGACATTTGAAGTGTAGAACATACAGAAGAATAACCAGGAGCTATGAACTTCCTTTCAGGACCCCGTTCTCACTTCAGTTTCTAGTGAGCAAATATCAAAGGGTAGAAGAAACACCACCAGTTCATAGAAATGAAATCTGTTCTTTAAAACAATTTAACTGACAAAGCCTGATTTCCCAGGAGTGAGGTTGGACACTGAGTTCCTAAGGATTATATGGCCTGTAATGAAAACTGGCTTCACACTGCAGCCCATCCTTCACTGCAGATCAGTAAGGTCTCTTTTTCATACCCATTCATTGACTTATTTTCAAGACATCTGGAAGAAGTTATTTTCAGATCTGTATCCTTCAGTCAAAATTCTTTCCCACTCACTAAAAAACTGCCTCCCAAAGAGGCCTGAAAGCCCTGAGACCATTCCTACCACCAAGTCATGTTCTGTCTAACAGTCCATGAGCCACTTCTACCCACTTTTGTCCTCTCTTGAAAGTACATTCAGTACTCAGTTTTGATTAACCATGTGTGAAAGTGGGATATAGAATACAGTGTGTATCTTCAAAGTAACATGGTGGAAGATACCCTTTGAGCAACAGATTACCTCATAATACTCTAGATAGAGTGGAATGAAAATAAGTACCTATTCTAATACATATATTTGAAATAATATATAACAACTGCTGAAAATCAAATGAAAAAGTATATATTTACAAGAAAAATCATGCAAGTCCAATGGATATATTAGAACTAGTAGAATGTTTGTTAGTATTCTATAATGTTTATTATTCTCCTACAGTGACACTAAAAGACAATACACAGTGGGGGGAAAACTGAAACAAAAGATGTTCTCAATGAACCAAATACAACCTTTTCTACCACAGAGTAGTCAAGATTTCTCAGAGAGGCTGAACTGTACACCTCATTCATCACTGTTGGTTCCCAAGGCCTAAATACATAAAGCCCTGAGCAACAGGAACTCAGAACTGAATGCCTGAAGCAGGAGACTGGATGAGGCGGATCTCCTGAGGTCCCTTCTAGCACAAACTATCCTAGATCCTACCAAGGAAAAATGCCCCAATTCACACTAAACTTCCCTTACATTCCTAAGGCAAAACATTTCTCAGAAGATACTTAGCTAAAACATTAATTTTGGCTGGCTTTTTATCAGACTGCTCAAAAAATATAATCTATTAATGCTCCTTTTCCTGCTGTATCCAACAATAAAGCTCATATTAACCATTTGTTAGACCTCTAGTAAAACTAGAGGAACCAAATGCCTAAAGAAGTATTTTCTACAGTTGATCACTTAAGTCTAGACAATAAATTGTGATTTATCCATGCAAAAGATAAAATCTATGTGTATTTATTGGTTTAAAACATGTTACATTAAAAAAAAGAAAAACAACATGTACTACTGTTCAGCTTATCTGAGATAAAAAAGCTGTCAGAAAACCAGCTTTCAATTTACCACTTTTTTTAAAAAGCGTGTTGACCCAAAATAATTTTCCTGCAGACAAAAATTCTTAGTGAAATTATAAATATGTTACCTGGAGATACTTCCTCTTTCTGCCTCACAGTATGATCCTTTGTGAATTTAACCCTCTGGTGAGCTCTGATGCAGGTCTTGCACAACCACTCTACACATTCCACACAAAACCCATGAGCTTCTGCATTGTCTTCACAGCTGGTGCAGACCTGACAAGAGGAAGAAAAGGCAGCTGTTAAAATAAGATTGGAATATACACACAAGGTATTTTTCATAGATCATCAGTGAATTTTCACAGTTTTCTGAAAGCAGTGAATGAGAATGGAAAACTGCCTGAGGTACAAGAACATTATAAATACAGCATAGAAGTAACTGACTGTGACTTTTCAAAGAAACAGGTCATTTTGTCAGTGCTACCCTAAAATCTTTGCCTGACATGATAAAAGTCAGACCACTACTTTCTGGCAATGTTTAGCACTGCTGCAAACCAAAGCCTCAAGGTGTCTGAAGATTGCTACATCCTACAGATCACAGTGACAGATTTCTGCTTGCATGAGCAATAAGAAGAAAATTTTAGGTCTTGGTTTTTATTTTCAGTTTGATTAAAAAAAACTCAACCAAATGACTTCTGCACCCACACAAGGTAAATACAGATTAAGTTAAAGAGGAAGGAAATATTTATACATTATGCAGATAAAAAATATACACATAGAACTATGTTCCGGTTTCCCCTTCAGGAAAGAGAGGAAAATTAGCACAAAACTTGCCTTAGGCCAGATAGCAAGTTACTGACAGAACTGGAGTTTGAACATGAGCTCGGTTCCCAATGCTGTGCTTATTCTTTTGAATCATGTTACCTCTCAAAGTATCTTCTGAGAAATGAAGTTACAACATAAGGGCTGTTGACCCACTTGTTGTCACTTGGAGTTTGAAACAGTTTCTTTTCATTAAAGGTGACCTGCAAAGGAGAAAGAACTGGGCTTCTGCCCCTTTTTCTGTTTCTTTACAAAAATCAGGCCTGAAAGTTTTCTTTTTCAAAAGAATCTCAAAAATTTTACTTTTCCCTGGTTTTACTTTTTCTTCCCCTTCTTAACAAGAAAAATTCTTATTCCTATTCAGACCAGTAGACTAGCAGGGAAAAATACGAAAGTCAGGATATCATAAAAAAAGTCTAAAGAATGGAAATACAGCAAATAAAGAAAGTGAACTGTAATCAGGCAATTGAAAATTTTTACTATCTGTCCTGCGTTCAGCTGGGATAGAGTGGGGGTTTTCCTTAGTAGCTAGCATAGTGCTGTGGTTTTGGATTTAGCACGAAAGTAATGATAGCAACAATCAGAACATCAGTGTGTTAAGCAGTGCTTATACAATCTCAATGATTTTTAGCTTCCCATGCTCTCTGTCAGTCAGGACATGTACAAGGAGGGAGTGTGGCCAGGACAGCGAACCTGAAATCCCCACAGGGATATTCCACACCACAGAATATCATACACAGCATATAAACTGTGGGGAGTTGAGTGTGAGAGACCAATCTCTGTTCAGGGACAGGCTGGGCATCAGTCACTGGATGATGAGCAAATTTATTTGGCATCACTTGTTTGTCTTGAGCTTTATTCCTCTCTCTCTCTCATTACTACTATTATTATAATTATTTAATATTACTTTATTTCATTTATTAAACTGTTCTTCAACCCACAGTTTTACCTTTTTTCCCTCTGATTCTTCTACCCATCCTACTGGAGGCAGGGTGAGGAGGGAGGGAGGAAGTAAACTGAAAGGGGGAAGTAAAAAAGGCATGATGCTTGATTACCAGCTGGGGATAAACATTAACACTTGTTATTAACCCTTAAATTCAATGATATTTTGAAAAACAAAACAAAAAAATTTAAAAGTATTCTTAATTCTTGGGGAAAAAAATCATCTCCCTCCTTTCTCTTTAGCCAGTTGCCTCCTCCTTTTTGTGCCAATGCAACACACTCTACAAGACTATGATGCAAACCAGGACTGATTACACCATGCTAGCCCAAGGCTCAGTTACATCAGCAATGCTGATTGAAGAGTGAACTGAATAGGCAGGACAAGAAAGTTTTCAAATCAGTCTTGTTGCCAGAGAGGTGTGATTGTGCTGTGTCCCCAGATACCCAGACATGTTTTTAAAAATCAGAGTGGAGAGTAACATACTGGGTGTTTGGTTTGCTAGTGTAAAAAAAAAACAGCAGTAAAAAAAAAAATAAGCAGAGAAAACAAAAAAGTCTTGCAGGCATTCTTTAAGTCAAAGAAGGAGGCAGGAACTAAATTAAAACTAAAACCTACCAACAAACCAAACTCCCCACAACAGCCTTTCCAGACCACCTTTAGCAAAAGTAAGCAGATGAACAGGCCAGGGCACTAAGGTAAGTTCAAAGAATTTTTTAAGTTATTAATTCTCCTTAGATTCCAAGAGCTTCATCTATTTTCTTTTTTCAAGATGCTTTAGTTGGGTATTTTCAACTGCTTTGACCTGCTGTAAGTGGAATGAGATGAAGATTGTGATTCAATAACAATAATCAGGTGCTGCCAAATGAATCAAAACTCCTCCTTTGTAGTACCAGAAATATATGTATCACACCTTTATACTCTTCAAATCCACCAAATGGACATGAGACAGATTTCTAAAGCTTTTCATAGACATCATAACTCAAGCTGTCAAAACAGCAATGCCTTCTAGATAGCACCAGATTTGCTCCTATCCACTTCTGATCTGAAATATACATTTTCAGATATATAGGCTGGATTTTGCTAGAATTTCTAGTTATTAGAGTAAGCCATACAGCTGAAGTACATGGAAATATAATTACTGCAAATATTTGTTATGCACTTAGAAAACCTAAAACTCATTTCATTCTTATTTTTGTGACTCACACAAGCAGTGTTTCAGTGATTTCAAAGAAAACTCTCCCTAGTTAACCCATAAGCCTTTATTCTGGTCAGACAGCATTTATTTTTAATTGAGTTTTCCTTGTAATTACATTTAATTCAGTTCAAGTTCTAGTATTTATAACCCTGGGAAGTGTTCATTCAGCCTTCAGTCAAATTTAATAAAAGCAGAAATTACTCAGCATGTTGTAGCTAAGTACTATTTCAAGTAAATACACAAGCTTCTATGACTTGCAAGACCTGAAGTAACAGACCTGTCTTTTCAGCTACTGTAGTAAATAACCACTCTTCCAAATAAATACACTTTGGGTATTAAAGAGATTAAATAATCAAGCAAAGCTTTCAAAGGAAGAGACCAAAGTAGTCCAGATGAATATTCAGTGAACTCCAAACTTCACCAATGTATTTAAGATGCAATGCTTTCCCCTACTGGATCCAAACCCCACTGATGCTAATAGTTATGTAACTATCTCTTCAGCACATACAAAATCACCAAAGACAGTGACTTTGTAATTCTAAATACGAACCACGTACTGATAGCTCAAAATCCATGAATCTGATCATTATCCTTCTCACCCCCACCCTCCTATCAATATCCACATCTCCTCAAAGCATACTGTAACTCTTCTGGAGTCTATTACCCACCTCCATAAACCACTGGCTTTCAAAGATGTTTTGGCCACAGGCACAGCTTTTATAAGCTGTTTAAGCATAATAGTTCTTCAGGAAAACACACAGTGGCTCCTCTGGCACCATACAAACCTAGAGAAACTTACTGTTCTAAATTCTCCTCATTGATCACCTCCTTATGGCAGTCAGACTTGCTTTCCTAGTATCTGAATCAAGTATCAGGTCTAAGCTCATACCTTGGATTGTTACTACATTCCCTATATCTCACACAAAGCCCAGCTGTTCTTCATTCCTAATACAATATTTTAAACTCTCAGGTCAGCAACTGGTAAAGATACAGAGAGTCATCCTTATCATCAAAAATATTTTTACACACATTCTGTTCTGGACACAGCAGCTATGAGAATTAGGACCCAGACTAAAATGCACCAGAGGCTCAGTATGCTGCACCAACACTCACATTATCACTATGGTCTCTCCTGCATCAATCTTACACTTCTCATTTTTATTTTCATGGCTTTGCACATGACATGTTCTTCTGTTAAAAGTCTCTAAATTTCCTCACCTGTCTATCCCTTAGTCTTCTTCAAATCTAGCATGTGCTTCAGCTACATCTCTTAGGTCTGGAGCCCCTTTCTGCTCTCTCTTACAAATGAAGTGTAATTAATTTTTATTGTCAAATTTGTCTTTAGAAGCTGATAATTTTGCCAAGACTTTCAACAAATCACAATGTGTAAAAAAATTATAAAGCATCTGCTCTTTCAAAGTATTTATGTCCTAGCTGCCCACAACCTACAATGACTACTTTCAGGAATATCTCAACTGCATTTTCAGCAAGTTTCTTTTGTTTTACAAAATTTCCTATGCTAATTGCTAGAAAGCACAGCTATTGCAGTACTAAACTGCCCACACCAGGCTCAGGTAAGATAAACATGATTATAAATAGATGGATAGCACTTCCATGGGTTGTTTTTCTCTTCCCACAATGCCAGTTTCCATGATATGCCATTCACTCCTGCAGTTTTAATTCAGTATGCTAAAGACTGGTTTAGCATTAGCATCATTTTGAATCTGAAACAATCAAACACTTAATTTGCAAGAGGTCTTTTGTAGTATCTCTTGGATTGAAATAAAGCAGCCCTTCCTGACAACATACATATAAGGCTAGTCATAGATACAGACCAGTGGTTCTGAGCCACAACATTACTTGCACAAAACCCATGCCTTGCCTTCAATTCTAATTTCTTAAGTGTTCAAATAAAGCTGGAAAACTATTGAAGACAAACTAATCATCTCAGTAGAAAAATCCTATAAAATAGCCACAGTTATGGACAGTTTTGGACATAATTTGGATGATCTCCGATGCAATAATTCCTGCAAGTGTCAGTATCTTTTCTACTTTAATTTCTCTGATCTGTTGCCGATGTTGCTAACGGCAAATTTTATTTCTTTTCCCTTTGCTTCTTCAGAGGCAAAACAAGACAGGCTGATTAGAAGGCTGTATCATCCTTAAAGCTCATAATATTCCCCCCTGGACAGTACACTAATTGTTTAACTGTTATTGATTTAACTTTGCTGTTCCACAACAGAGAAATTTACAGAACAGTGTAACTTTTTTTTTATGTCAAGGTACAAAGGAATGTACAAAAAGCTTCATTATCATACCAAAATACATCTATTCAATGAAGAGTATTGCACATCATTTGTTTCCAAGAGGTAAGGTACACTCTCACTTAGCAGACATCTAACAAAACAACTAGCTCCATTCTTTTAGAAAAAAGTCAGCAAAGAACATATGAACGTCCTATTCTGCTGGTCTGCATTCAAGTGCTACATAAAGTGTGCAGAGTTCAGCCAAGGACCTTAGCTGAAGAACAGATTTGCTTTCTAAGTGCAAACCTGCTGGTTTGTGTCAGGGAGAGGGAGAAACAAATATGGAATGGAAGAGTAAGACCAAAGTCTGGAAGGGATCTAAGGAAACACAAATTCAAGGCTTTTAAGAACCTCCCTGACATCTGCTCACACCATGCAATGAATGGAATTCTCCACTTAGCTTTCACAAGAAGCAAACAAAAAATATTGCAAGGGAAAAGAAGGGGTGATCAGAGACTTTAAAAAAACCTGTTACTACTTCCAAGAAAAAAAAAATTCCATTTCTATCACCACTCCCCAAAGCAGTATCTTAGAGGACTTGTTATGTAACTAAGCAGAGGCTATGGTACAGCCCCATCCTCTCAAAAAAAACCCCATTTAGGACTGCTTCTGCACAACATTATTTGTTATCTTGCTTCTCTTCCTAATTTTAAACTCACTACAAAAGTTATGATTAAGTTTTCAACAGGGACTATTCATTTTGTCAATCTTACTACTACAGTATTGAGAGACTCTGCAAATCTCATAACCATCTGCAAAACTTCCTGCAATTCCCAGGGGACAAACAAAAAAACAAACCAACATTTCCCCTTGCCAAATCCAAAAAAAGCCAAGTTCAAACAGTCCTACATTGCAAGAACACAGCTTGTACTTTCAGTTACTCACAACTCAATTTCAGTTTCTAGTAAGATCTACTATTTCCCAGAAATCCAGTTTCAAAAGTCCCTAAAATCTGAACAGTTTAATGGTTTGCACGATACGAGTTCTCTTGCTCAGAGATGATGACACCACTTATGCCTTCAGTAGTCAGGGAGTTGGTAGCATGAACCTGACTGGGTTCTGTCATCTATAACTGAGAGATGTGCCTGTTCACATGCACAAGCACAAATTCCAGCTAAGCTTCGAAATCAGCAGAATGCACAAAAAAGGACCTTTAAGACACTGCCCCTGAAGCAAACAGCTCAAGCACCAATGATACAGTCCCCCCTAAAATGGGAAAGTGAAAAAGAGGAATTTTCAAGATAAATGGAGACCACCATCCAAATATAAGGGCATGAGCTGGAATGCAAGCAACATTGATACAGCAACTTGATTGTTGTAGCATTCTTATGAAGAATGCTACAACATAGAAAGAGGCTGAATTACTTAAAATAAGCTCCTGGAGTTTAATAAAAAGTTTATGAGTAAAGAGATACACAAGACACTCTCTTACTTGCTAAAAATGAAGACTGTAATATTTTACTAACAGAGATTGTTAAATTGTGGATCCTACACAGATGTGACTATTCATTTGGTATTGCTTCCACACTAGCTAGTACATGCCTCCTGAAAAAAAACAGCATGAGAAAAAAACACCCCAATATTACTATTTTTCCAGATAAGCAGCTTTTATGAGATGGCTATTACTTGACTGCAAAAGGAAGAAGAGGTGGTCTACATAAGAAAAACAAACAAGAAACCCCTACAATACACCACCTTCCCCAATCAGCATTTTGAGCCTCTTCCCTGGCAATGGGACTCCAGCTATTTAGTTTTGTCAGTATGTTTTGTCCAGCTATGTTTTGTCAGTAATGTGATAAAGTCCATTCAGATCTCCTGGTGTAGTGTTATTCAAGTCTCTGCTTCAAAGAGTGCTTCAACTACCCTGTCTAAAGTACAGAAATTCCCATTCTAATGCCTATTCCTCACTTTTATCTTTTGCTATTAAGATGCAAGTTTATATCAACAATTAAAAACAGTTTAGGGTAAGATAACCATCTTTTCCATGTGCATTTTCATACATTTTAATTGATTTTCCAGAGTAGTTGGAATGTGATGTCTAAGGACTTGAAGTTCTGTCTACATATGAAGAGCAAAAAGGCCACACAGCAAGAACCCAAGGATACGCACACACATCCAAAAGGTGTTAACTTGATTACACGTTAATGCACTTACCTGATTTGATTTCTCTACTGTGCTACTGGGAACCTCTGTGGTATCCTTCACAAAAAAGTTATCTATGATGTGTCTCTCTGCACATTCCTGACCACAAATTGGACAGCGGATAACACCGACTGGGGGGGGAAAAAAAAATCTGATTATGCTTGCACAAACTAAGACACATTAAACAACTTCAAAGGCAACTTGCAAGGATAAATACTTTTGAAAGGATGTTTTAATACTTTCCTGTCAATAAAGTGTGAGGAGAAAAAAGAAATTCTCATTTATCACTGAAGTAACGTTTAGCTGCTCTTCCCTGATGACTTATTCTATCAGTCAAGGTCAAACACTTTCTTGTTTCAATGCCATAAAGATTTTGGCTTAATCTTATAAAATATTAATTATTTTACTCTAAAGGGAATGTATTGCCACTGACGACTTGTTGTTATAGAATGGATTAAAGTAAACGCTTATTAGTGTGGAATGTTAATTCGTGACACTGAGTGGTGTTATACACACACACACGCCAGTAGTGTGACGTGACTGACCTTCATCCACGTCATAGGAGAACACAAATGCAGTACATTCAAACTTCATGAGGTGAGTTGTAGAGAGGAAGAATTAATACTGTGTATTAATACACTGTATTAATACCATGACTACCTTCACATTACAAAAGGGAAAGCAAGAAAAACTTAGGAATGAATAAGCAAGGCACTCTCCCTCCTCTCCTCTGGAAGACACAACGGGGTACAATTCTAAGACAAAAACATACTTAGGCCCCAGGTTGAAGAAAGAGCTGAGAACCAGTAACACAAGAGGTTAAACAATTAATCTTCTCAAAAGAATGAAAAGGATAAAGTAAAGTTCAAAACTTGGGGGTGAGCTGTGAGTAGACCAGGTTGAAATGGAAAAGATCTATATAAACATTTTGGAACAGACACCTTTTCTAGCAGCAGAAAATAAGAATGTCTTATTAGCAGTGAGGCTTGTTTTTAACATCCAAGAAAAATCTCTAAAATGCTAGGCACTGACATCTTGCTTGAAGAAAACTACCACAGCCATTACAACCAAAAAAGGAAGGAACTGAAACTAAGTTAGGCTAAAATAATCACTTAGGACATGGAAGTCACATGCAAAAAGCCTACAGCAGAACAGTCACGCAAGTCTACATGGATGTAGATTCTAGACCTTCAGCTGCCATTTGAGAGGAGACATATTTAGGGCCTTAAAAAAGATCAGAGGCATTGTTTAACCCAATAAATTCAAACCACTATATAACTCATCACTTGCAAATTTAACTAAAGCAGCATGGGTTTAAATCTGTTCCTGTTTCAATTTTACAATAAAATGTAGAAGTATAGAAACTATTAAATATTTCACTTTCTGCAGAAGAACTTAATTCCTTACTCGAAGTGCTTCATACAAGATTTAGATCACTTTTTCGTAAGATTCTTCCAACAGATGCTCAAGCTTTAACTGGCAACACAGTATAAAGCAGTGCTCTAATAAAAGGCTACCCGTCTTACTAAAGCAATTCTTCATTCTGGAAAATCAGCAAGCAGTTTTTCACTTGTTATCAATGCGTTTCACTTTTATCTGAACAGTTATTATGTTAAGCCTGATTTTACTTTAAGTGCCATTTTACCAGACTGCATTTCAATACACATTTGTGCAGCTTCCTTTGATATACAAATTCCATTTTTCGGCTACAACTTTTGTAACATTTTTTATACCATCATTGGCAAGGATAATTGAGAAATTCAATTCTGTTAAGTCAAGTAGTTAGCAGAACTGCATGTACTGAATTTCTCCTTTAATTACGCAAATCAATTTACCACAGTCAAGAGTGAACACATCTCCTAATACTCAAGCTACACACTTGCCAAAAAAGACTATTTTTTACGTTTTTCAACAGCACCAATTACAAACCACCCTGTTCCCCCACAGGTCGTTCTTGACCCTGACAAAGTACAGCGCTCTGGGTTGATACCAAAACAGCTAGGGAGGAAACTTTCTAACACAACCTGAAGTATTAAAAAGCAACCATTCCTTATTACAGTGCGCTGTACACCCAGAGGATATTTCCTCTAATCTGATGTATTGTGAAGCTTTTCAACAAGATATTTATTCTATCAGGATCATAAATATTGATTACAGTGTACTTCCTGGCTAATACATACACTTCACTTTTCCTAGAACTAATTTGCATGCATCCACTTCTTAGTAAGAGTCATTTTATGCTCCTAGAGAGTCCTCCAAAGGGATCTCTGGTGGTCGTACTCACTGAGAGCCCTCACTGTTGTTTACAGATGACCTTTCCTTGAATTTCTCTTAAGGTGTGCACTGCTGCGTCTTGTTATGTAACTGCCACAAAACCCACCACATTCCTCATTATCTGTTTATCCACTGGTCCCAGCTACATGGAATATACATCCTGTGTGCCTACTTATACATTCTTTTATCTACTTCTTTAAAACACATTGTTCCCTTATTTGGACAAGTAAGGCATCATAATGTTCTGTTCCTTTTATCAAGGTCAACACAGGTGTCTGAGCTGGTCTTAGCACGTGTTTGAGAGATGGATATAGACACAGAATGAGACTGGCAAACCAATTCAGACATGGATGTATTTTTTCTGCTCTCCCAAACTTCACTTTCATCCCCTGTTCTGCTTCACTGACCAAATGCACTACTAACTACAGTGAAGCAACATGAGAAGCAGCACAAGGGTGGGAAACGGACACCACCACCACTGAAGATTAAACCTGGAGCCACTGAACCAGGTCAGCAGCATTAACTAGGGTTTGTAAGTCAGTTTGAGTTGAGAACATGGAAGACAAGGAAGGGGAGGCGAGAAATTAGGAAACCTACTAACATAAACAGAATGTTTTATGTGCCTTTTCACCAGCAGATTATTGCCAACTACGTGTTTGAGAAATCACTTAGAATTTCTAATGTAAGATGGGAGAAGGAAAAAAAAGGAAAACTGCCTACAACTCTCAAAATCTTCTTTAGTTTTCTTTCCTAGAATTCTTTACGCTCTCTAGCCTTATGTCAGGGTTTTGTTTGTTCTGCCACTGTATGAAGGTAAACTTGCTTTCATTATAATCCTGGATTGATGACTGCTACACAAATCAGCTTTAACTCAGATTAAGTCAACCTCACAATGATGAATTTAAGCAAAAGATCTCAAGTATCAGGGTTTATATTTGTCAAAGTAATTCTGTAAGATTCTTATTTCTTTTTAATGGAGCAAACACAGGAAGGTGAAAACTACTTAAATTGAGAGGAGTTTCATAATCATCATCAAGAATATTGTGAGGTTAGTAAGCAGATCCCACATTTTTATCTGCTCCTTTATTCCAGGCGCAAGGAGTTAAAGAACACAGTTGCCTGTCTCAAACATTGTTACAGTCACAGAAGCCATGAGATAAGCACAGAATGGAGTGACAGGACAGTACTACCTCCAGGCCAGGCAGAGGTGAGACCTGGTTAGCACATTCTGGGTAATGTGCATCCAGACAAAAATTCCCACCGTGGAAATGTGTGTAAAGAAGCAACTGCTTGTATGCCTCTCACTGGTCAAACAAATATCACTCCAAGTTACCAGACAGCTGAAATCCACGACCACCACCAACCACTGAAGCCGCCTGAAAATGTCTCCCTGGAGACCTGGAACTTGGACTGTAAGATAAGCCACCACAGCAGGAACCAGATAAGATACAGAGAATGCTATTGTCTGAAAATTATCTCAGATCTAGGGGGAGGTAACAAAGCTGAGGCAGAAGAATGTATCACTGATAATGGACACAAATGCAGAATTTATGGGCCACAAGGAAAGCCACCTCAGCAACTGTGCTGAAGTCCGACTTGGTAAAAGGTAATTCTGGCGGGGGAGATCCCGACCACCACCTCAAACAAAGCAGAAGACTGAGTACACGGACTAATTCGCATTAGAATCAAGGGCATCAATTCACGAACAGAATAATTCAAGTGTGTAGCCAATGAGCAGTATTTGTTTCTTTGCTAATATCTATGAATAGTGAAAAGACCTTGAGATTCCCACTACAGAGAAGCCCAGGATGAAAAAGGATCAAAAGGACACCATTGACTCGCTCTACAGGTGGTGAGTATCTTCTACGTGATCTCTTTCTACTCTATTTTCTATTTCTTTCTACCTTTCTCCCTGACATTCCATGTTAATAAAATCCATATTATTGACTTCAGTGTATAGATCTTGTTTGAATCTTCATCTGAGCAGTGGCACATCTCAACAGTTGGATTTTAGTACCAGGAGCACTGTTTTTTCAGCTGTAAAGGGAGCTGGATCAAGAGCATGTGGCTCTTGAGTAGGAGGAGTACAGGAGAAGACCTCTACCCTTCCTAGCAACACTCTTAAAAAAACCAAGCAGTTGTGGAATCTCACATTTAGATTTTGCTGGAACCAGGCCAGGACACAACAATGCAACAAAAGTATCAACGCTGACTCCCTTGCTTGCTCATTTCTATCCTGTGACAACAGAAAGATTTGTGCTGGCATGCAGTGAGCTGGATTAGGGACTGCAACACGGATTCTACGGGGCTGTGCCAGGACAGAAAGCGTTTCCCCCCACTGGCTACAGGCTCTTAACACGTGCACCTCTTTCAAGGAATGCTAGGCTGCATTTTAGGCAGGAAAAACCATGGCCCATTCTTAGGCTTTGTCACAAGATACATGCTGCATCCACAAGGGCATCGCAAGCCATTCCGCAGAATGGATTTAGAGATTATACTATTTCCAGTTTGAATGTCAATTTCCTGGGAGTGCATTCGAAACTACTGAAGCATCCCGAGACAATAGGAGAAGACTGCACCGGTTTGCTCCAGTTTTGGCTCATTTGCATCTTCACCGTTGCGAACAGATTTCAGAACTAATTTAATAAAGCCACCGGATGATCATTTGTAGATCCAAGAGGGTATTTTGTTTGTAGATGCAAAGTGCTTTACTAGAAAAAGGAGGACTTAATAGTTCCCTTTCTTCAGAACAAATCAGTCAAAAAACCCACTAATTTTCTGAAAGAGAGCTCTCTTTCAGAGAGTGCTTAGAAGCAGCTAGCAATTTTACCTGCAGTGACATAGTCATTACAGAATAAACAATTAGGGTTTCGTACAGCAATCTTCCCCAGTTTTATGGATATTTTGCTTGAAATTCTAACTATACAGATTTCAGAACCAAAAATACTAACAGGAAGTTACACATGCAGTTAAAATGTTTAAAACATGGATATGCTAATTAAAACTAATAAAAGGTAAGTCAGAAATTGAAGGCAGCACCAGCTGTAAGATTTTTAACATAACTACACAGAAAATTAGGGTGTTTCAACTGTGAGCTATAGATTCTTTTCTCCTCTTGCTCTTTCTATAGATAACATTAATACTTGCAAGCCTTTTCATTAAAATGCATGGCTTTGAGGGTAAGCTGGTTATATTTACATAGGTCATGTTTCCCAGTTAAGAACAAACACCTACAAAACTTAATTTGAGAGGCAGTATCATATGCAATAACGTCTGAATCAATTTTGAAAACAATTACTGTTTTTCTCTTGCTTCTCATTAAGCCACTGCTGGTGCTGCAAAATCGGCAACTTCTTCAAACCAGTTTCTTCCAGAAAAACCTGCTCCCATCTAGTTGTGACA
Organism: Eopsaltria australis; assembly: GCA_034509425.1. Taxonomy (NCBI): domain Eukaryota; kingdom Metazoa; phylum Chordata; class Aves; order Passeriformes; family Petroicidae; genus Eopsaltria; species Eopsaltria australis. The sequence continues at coordinate 807,707 of JAVTVJ010000696.1, forward strand.
GTCTGCTGCTGCTAGTAGAGGGGAGATAGGTTAAACCAATAAGTAGGTACATCTCAAGGGAAAACTCGCACCTACTGCCAAGATATAAACATTTCAACTAACCACCAATCTAGCAAAAAGTTAATTAAAATTACAATTAATCGTTAATTAAAATTCTTTAAAATCCTTTAAAATGCAAATAACTGAAAACCAGACAGAGACTATTAGCTGTAATCCCCCCTCTAGAAGAGTGTTACAGGCCAATTTTTATTCTGCAGTTCACTGACTTTCTTGGAAAGCATTGCAGAGCTGAATTAAAATATTTCAGCTGCTCTGTGAAATGGTTCATTGTTTTTGCTATACATGCCCAACCTTCAAACATTTTAGATAGCATGTATTAGACTTCAAAAATTGTAAATTTTGCAAGGATTGACTCTCCAGCCACTTGTGAATACCTTAAGAAATTCTGACTGGGAGAGTTTATATTTATATCCAAAGCTGTCCAATGCATTTTCTTCAACAGCACAATTATAAGAAGTGTCATAGTGCTAACAAAAGGAAACACTGTTATTGTGGGATGGACAATGTTTAAGCATAAAATGATGAACAAGAAGTCTCACTGTCTTGCAATGCTTAAATGATGATGCAGAAGCTGCCAACAATTAAGCAAATTGTCCCTGCTGACTGCAATGAGCATTTCTTTCATCAGAATTAAAATATATTCTTTCCAGTCCTGAAATTGTCAAGTATTTTCAAATGGTATGTAATGAATTCAGACATACAACATGCACAGATTTTTAAGATTCTGTGATACTCCTGCATAATTTTCTCTGATCAGCCAAGTATTTTGAAATAACATTTTGAGAGTGTTGTCTAGAGTTATACGTTCTACTGAAATGCCATTCTGCAGATACTCCAGGAACTTGCCAACAGTGCTCAAGTCCACTGTATCCATGTCTTTCTGGAACAAGGAAATTAGTACCTTTCTTCATAAATAGAAGAATGTTAAAATGTTATTACTAATTTTAAAAAAAAGATGACTGGGATAAAAAAAATGTTGTTGCCAGAATCTCTGGTATGAAGATGGACCCTGCCTTAGAGCACAACACAGCTAATAATAATTTTTTGTAGCACTACATTTCGTACTCTGGTCTTCATCTTTTCGACTTCTCATCTACCACCAGCTGCTAGTTCAGCAATTTCAGTACAATGCGTTTACTCCCAGAAATCAGAGTTATAAAAATAACAGGTTAGCAGAGTATCATTTGGACAGTTAGAGCCAGGTGCAACCCAAAGAACCAAGCCCCTCTCAGGCACTGAAAGAGTTGATTCTTTTTAATTCTTTGTTGAAAGGATGAAAACTACACTCCAACCTGTGACACTCTTGAGTGTTTCCCCCAGCTACCTTAATGTTCCCATCAACACTGAGCAGATGTGAAGGTAAAAAAAGCCTCAAAAAATAACTTCTAAGAATCTGGACCATATTAAGGGAACCAAATTAGAAGCAGTAGTGGGAACAACAGTAGGTAATAGGCTTTAGTATGTAACAGTATTTCAGTATAAATGTCATCGTCACAGGAATGATAATGCAACTCAAGGCCTTTGATTAGCTCATGTTTCTCTCTTCTTCAAGTGCTCAGATGCATCCTTGCAATGTGCTCCTTCACAGGTCCCCTTCCTTTCTCAATAGGTCCACCACTCAGTAACTGGAAACTACCTAAGACACTTGGCTAATTACCCTCTTGGCCCTCATTTTTCTAGCCACTAGCCTCAGGGGAGCAACTCAGGTGCCTAAACAGACATACCTAATTTAAGGGTAATATCCTGCCTGGCTTCCAGCTACTATTCCAGAAGGACTGAGGGCTCCTGTGGATTGTGCAGTACATCTATCAGCCCTTTCTGAAATATTACAGGCATCCCAGAAATTCAGAAATGGTGGAAGATATTCTAGTTCAGACAGCTGAATTTCATCTTATCTGCCTATTCTATGCCATGTATTTTTGATATTGTGATTTTCGATTCCTGGTGGAGAATACAACTGAGGCACACAGATCTCTGCGCCCAAACAAGCTGCAGTCTGTAGCTCCAAAGGAATACGTCGTTAAAATCACTGAAGTGTCAATATTCAGAGCCATCAACTTGTAAACTGCAGTGTTCACGGCATCTGTCCGTATTCTGCTATACAGGTATTTATTTTGAGGTTCTCCTCAAGGACAAAGTTCAGAAGTCATGAGTACCTCCATCACGTTTCCTTCAAACTATCTCAAAATACAGATTACAGTGATGAAAAATATTAAGGAAAACTCCAACTTTATCTGTAAAATATATGTGCAGGGAATGGATGTTTGAAAGTACATAGAAATTGTATGTTGATTTAAAATCATAGTCTCTGCCTTTGTTATTTTGTTTGGTGAGAGGGTCAAGAGGAAAAAAGGATTGATTACTAAGAAGAGATTTTTTTACTAATTAATGTCTCTTCAATATACTCTTCAATGACAGTATGGCAATAGCACATCTACCTTCCAAGTATACTGCCCAACATTTTGATCCCCAACAGTAAGAAAGAGGAATTTATGCACTTATTTTTAAAGGTACTGCAATTGTGCTGCAATTAAATCTGTGTTATATAATAAATACTTTAACTTGGCAGTATTTTAAAATTTTCCAGATTTATTTTTTAAAGCTTGCTGTTGACAGGGACAGAGACAATGGAAAGTACAAAAAATATTTGATGAAAATTCCCACTCTAATAAAAGAAAACAATGAAGATACCTATTTCCTGCAGTTTATATCAGATAAGTCTGAGTGCCCTGCAAGACATTATTAATGGAATAAAAAAGTAAGGCTCCAAGCCATTTAATTTATTTAAGTATACAATCCAAGACTCCCAAATCCAGTCTATTCTGACTACTTGTTATATTTAAAAGCTGTTCAACAATAAAGCTTGTCACAGGCAGGATTTTTGCATCTATGAAAAAGCAACTCTTAATGGCAGCATGACATTAATGCCAATTTATTATGCTGACTCCATAGAACAAAATTTTGCACCTGAAAGATGGATAGTTTCTTTGCAATGTTGCCAAGTTTTAATACCTTCAGTGGGATTCATCTAAATGTCACATGAAGTTACCTTCATAGTCATTGCAGACATAGGTAATAGGTAGGTCATGAGTGGTCTCATTGTCAAAGCAGATGTTTCCACTTGCTCAGATGAATCACACCTTGAAAACATCCACTCCTTTCCAGAACTTCACTAATACCCTTATCCACGACTGAGCATCCACTTCAATCACAAGAATTTCTCCAATATTCTAAAACCAGTCATTAAGAGAGGAGAATATCCAACTATACTGCAAGTTCCAGGGACTGCATTTTTGGATGTGGATGCTCAGGAATAAAAAGCCAGCTCACTTCATATTATTCTCTTACACGTGCCCAGTACTTCACAGCTAAAGGGTCCAAAGCAAGGTGCCCAGCTTTTTTCAGTTCCCACATAGCTTTAGACCACCAAGCTGGAGCTATATATGCATTGTGAGATTCACACGTGGCTATGCAGCCTGCAAGAACCAGCATTATTAAGAAGCAGTATTATTGTCTCCTTTGACATCGCATTAATATTAAAATTACTGAATGTAACTAATAGAACATATCCCTTCTGGGTTGAAGAGATGCACTAATTGATCAAGTAAGAACAGGGATTTCTGACAGTTGCCCTACAGCTTTCAGAAAACAGCAGGTTACAGAGCCAGCAGTGATACTGTTTATGTTCCCATGGTGTTAGGGCTGTTGCTGTAATCTGCAGTAGATAAATGAACCACCAGCCAGAGCTTGTCGGCTGATGTGAATGAACATTGACATCCACTGAAGAAATCTAGTCTTTTTATGGTTTCTTCCATTTTCTCAGAACTGAAGAGCTCCTTCAAAGGTGCCCTCCCAGCATGACACTCTTGGTACTAAGAATGAAGCTTAAGAATGTTCATCTTCTACCAAAACTGGTCTCCTTAAGTGCCATTTATTTACCTTCTGTCCTTTAGACTCACTCAGTCTCTTACCGCCCTCTTGCACCATGTTGCCTCAAAGGACTGATAATGAAGTTCTGGAAATACTACACTTGGCATCCAATACCAGTTTGGGAATGAACTAGGACTGTACCTCTATTCCCACTTTAAGGAATATTCACAAAGGCTCCATCATGACATAGTGGTTCTTAATCTACTTGTCTGGCACAATGACAAATGAAAAACAAAAATGACCAACCACAACTTTAAGCCAAAACAACAGCAATTCTGGCAAAAGTCTGAAGTCAGATATCCTGCAGCTTACAACACCTACACTGTATTCCCAGAAATTTATATCAGTCAAAAGGTAGCCAAAGAAACCATATTAAATCTGACCTCATCTAAATGGAACTGGGAGCAGGGAAACAGAAAAAAACCCTACACAATACATACAATCAGATTGGAACACAATACAATAATACTGCTGCTAAATGGACTTTTAAAGCATGCAAGATTAGCATTTAGCTTCTTAAAAGAATCCAGACTTCATTCAGCTATTGCACAAAGAGTGGAATACAGCAAAGAAGACTGCTGGCTGAATCCATTTGGGATACCCATATATAAAAGTCATCTTCATTTTGCAAAAAGAGCTTCTAGAATCATTATTTTGAGAAGAGATCTTTGGCCCTGTTGAGTGTCAATGGCTGTGATAATAATCTAGAAGACATATGAGCTACCACAAACCATGACTTTTATTCTAACTTGTATCTACTCCAGCTGTAAGGCCATTTCTGAAAAGCAAAAGGCAACAGAGGACTGTCTCCCTGTACAATCCATCAAGAGGCACACAATTTTACTGATGGTGCCAGTGCCAACAGTCTATACATCAAATACTTATTCACTGAGTGATAAAAGCAATACTTGCAAGTCATTCTTACAGTACAGACAGGAGTCGTGACAAATGTAAGATAAATCCAGGTTTTTTGTTTTGTTTCATTTTTTGTTTAAACTTCACTGCTAGATGTAGAACGACCACAGGTCCTCCTACATGTTCCATTCCAGAAACTTCTGAACACTCTTTCACAACACTGGACTCTGCCTTTGCTATGAAGCAGAAAATAAACAGTCTATTTAACAACTTGGAGTGCAACATTTGAAGAAAGAGCTGCTAGCATCTCTGGACTCCCATTCAGATAAACTAAGTGAACACCACCTGTGTTTATCCAAGGAAAGAATTCTATGTGTCTGTTTTGAGGTAATACTTGTTCAGGCAACATTTAACACATGAACTCTGACACCACATTTCAGTTTCCTGCACAGAGAACAGACTGTAGAAAAGTTTAGAACTTCCCAAAGGAGATAAAATTCCTTTTAACAGTTAATTAAACTAAACAATCTAAGTACTATAAGTTCAGCAATTTCCAAGATATGCTAGTCAGTGGGTTATACCCTCACAGTCCCATCTCGGTACTCAAAATGGGAGAAAAAAATGAACTATGGAAGGCCAAGCAGTCTGTAGCTGGTAAACTCAACAAAAAGTTCATAGGCTAAAACAAGTGAGAACAATAGCTGCTAATGTGTGATGAAAGGCCCTCAAACAAGACAGAAGCAAATAATGAAAAGAACTACTGAGTGCTGAACACCAACTGCTTAAGCAAGAAAAGGCAGGAATCTGTAAACACCCAAAAGAGATAAATCTAATCCAGACTTACAATATCCCCAGGGTTTCAAAGTTCCCAGACATTTAGCCATTACTGAGGCCCTGCTATGGGACACTATGCATTATTATACAGCTCTACATTCATTCAACAAATGTCTGCTAAACAGATTGTCTTTATCTCAGTTTCTAACTGATGAGTTGCCTGCTACCCTAATTTATCACTTTGGGGCTGTGATACTGAAATCAGCTACGTAGAAACTTTCTCAGTTTTCAGTATTAGAGAGCAGGCACTCTTCATTTCAGTGCAGTGGTCACTTGGAGGATCCTTCCTCTAATCAAGTGTCCTGAGTGACAGGTAAACAGAGTTTTCATCAATACACACTTACGACATACTCATTAGCTATCCCCCCCTTACTTGATATATATGTATTACTTCATTTGACATAGCTACACCACTTATTGGGAGTTCTTCCATGGTTCTTTGGGAGTCTTTTTCAGTGGTCTTCAATGTTCAGTGTCATTTTCAGGTGGTTTTTCCTCAATCTCCACCTCTGAGTAAGCACAATATCATTGTTTCCCATAACTTTTGCTTTGTCAGCCTTGTAGAGCTGTGCTGGCATCCTAGTTTGCCTTTTGCATCCTTCATCTATTTCTCGAAGGCTGTGCTGCTCTGTTCTACTGTCCTCAGACTAAAATGATGTTATGTTCTACTGTCAGCTGGGCAATGCTAGGAATTTCAACTTTTTCTTGAAAACTGTTGAAACAATAGTTACAAGTCACAGAAGTTTTTCCAAAGGCAAAGATGATTCAAAGCTACTACTCCTTCTCCTTCAACCAACTGATGAGGAGGGCATGTAATTTACACTCCAACATTATTTCAGCAACCAGTTCACTCATTTTAAAGCAGAGTCCAGGTTAGAAAAAAATGTGCTTGACTTCACACTTTTGCTGTTCAAGACAATTCTGCATACTGCTTATTTCTAGTAACAGACTTGTCGGTGCTGGGCTGTTTTATCAAGGTACTGCACCTTGCATTTAAAATTAGAACATTGCTCCCACTTTAAAATGTCTCATTCCCCAGTCCCAGCAGTGCTGCAGCTTTCTCCCTCTCTCTTTCCACCTACTCATTCCCTGTGCAGCTGCCAGCATTCCCTTCCCTCAGAGCACCAGTGTTACAAGTACCCTGACAGCAGGTTCAGCAGCAGCCACCTAAGCACAACACGAACTTATGTGAGGTCTAGATTACAGCATTAATTCAACAAACTTCAACCCCACACATCCCTGACCATGCTCAGACTCTAGAGTCCATGCCTAGAAACAAATGAAGCTGATCAAGTAAGTTTTGCTAAATGCTTTCTGACCCTAAGTACACATCATAGAAAATACAGGGCATGGGTTCCAAGTCAACGTATATGTAAAAATAGTCCTGTTTCTTTTTCACAAGATACAGTCCAGACAGGTAAGTTAGCTCATTGGGAAAATTATACACTCACTTTTCAAATTAGGTAATCATTTTAGTTCAAAGGGTAAGACTTGCACGACAGTCTTGTTTTATTCAAATTACACTATATTCGCTTGAGGGACTACAGTTGAAAGGGAAACTTTCCATTTTAATAGTAAGTTGCCTGTGGCAACTTAGTTATTAATCAAAAGCAGAAATCTTTCTGCATTCAGAAGGCAAATGGCTTAGTTCTCCTGTCAATGTACTCCCACTTACAGAGGATTTAGCACTAGAGTTGCAGATTCCTTTTTTGAAATGAGGATGTCTCCATTACCCAAATCCATATTACAAACAAGGGCCCTCAAAACCCCTGAGTACAGTTCTAAGAGCTGAGCCTTTCTTACCATCATCCTTTTTCCATAGCCCACTGATAAACTTCAAAAATAACTAAAAACCTTGTTTAACATCAGTTCTCTATCATGTTAGTAATATATATAAGGTAATGTGCAATTTTCTCCCACATAAAAGCTTCAAATAAGCATTTACTTGAATCACTGGAGAGACAGCATCAAGTAATTAAGGACATTCCTTGGCTCAACCTTCCATTTCATAGCTGATTTTACAAGACTCTTTCCTGTTAAAAATGGTGTTGTTTTCTTACTTACTTCACACACCTGTTTCATGCTTTCTTTGATGGTAAATATTTATGGTTTTATACATACTTTTGGCCAGTAGGCAAAAAAGTACATAATTTGGTCAGTTTAACTATGGCACTGACACCTTCAAAGCACATTTGAAGTGCAAGTACATACTTTAAACAATACACAACTCCATAGCTACCTAATTGCTGAGGTAAATTTTAAAAGCATCACTGGAATTTCTCTATGAAAAGAATTTTTTGCTGATTTTTGTCAAAATTTTCTTTACAGACTTTAAATTTGCCAAAGAAAAATAAATACATCCTAAAACTGTTACAGCACATAAAAGTTAAACAAAAAATAGTAAGTCCAACAGAAGATTTTGATGCTATTAACAGTTCAGTGGGATCATCTTCACTGGCTCACAACCCACCCTCCAGGCCATATGCACCTGAAGAACCCTGCTGGACCAGTGTGTTACGGAGACCATGTGGAACAGATACCCATTTTCAGCCCTGTGCTGGGGCAGGTGGATGCCTGAAGGAACCTGTGACCCCATGGGAAACCTGTGCTGGAGCAGGCTCCTGGCAGGACCTGTGGATCCATGGACAGAGGAGCCCACACTGAAGCAGGTTTGATGACAGGTTTGTGACCCCATGGGGGACCCACACTGGAGCAGTCGGTTCCTGAAGGATTGCACCCCATGGAAATGATCCATGCTGGAGCAGTGTGTGAACAGCTGCAGTCCGTGGGAAGGATTCACATTGGGAAAGCCTGTGGAAAGCTGCCTCCCATCAGAGGGACCCCACACTGGAGCAGCAGAGACACCATGGGACGAACTGACCACAACCCCCATTCCTGTCTTCCTGAGCCACTGAGGAGGGAGAAGGTAGTGAATCAGGCATAAAGTTAAGCGTGGGAATGAGGGAGGAGTGAGGGAAAGGTTTTTTTGAAGTTTGCTTTTATTTCTCATCATCCTACTTGGATTATGATTGGTCATAAATTCAATTAATTTCCTCAAAATGAGTCTTTTCTGCCCATGATGACAATTGCTGAATGATTCCCCCTGACCTTATCTTTGACCCATGAGCCTTTTTGCTACATTTTCTCTCCCTTTTCCAGTTGAGATGGGGAGTGACAGAGCAGCTTGGGTGGGCATCTGGCATTCATCAAAGGTCAAACCACTGCACTACTGTATTACAGTATTTCATTTTATTGCAAAAACCTTTTAAAAGTATGAATTTCCCATTTCAGAAATAATGGATTTTTTAATCTACTCAGTTACTCATCCTGAAATATAGTCCTATTTAGAATTCATTTAAAGTTCCTTTTGGTTTTCCCCTGGTTTATTTTTCGACTAAATATAACAGGCAAAATACCAGCTTTACAAGTTTACCCTTACTGGGAAATTCCACTAAATAACATGGAAATTCCTCCTACAGCATCTTAAACACACACAACACTGGCATGAAGATTTTTCTGTACAAAAGACAAGTTTCTTTAACAACACTACAACAATCAAGAGTTTCAACAACATTTCTTCTCAAATTTAACGAACTGAGTGAAGTTGAGAGAATGCAGACACTTTGCAGTGTACTCATGGAATTCAGCAGACAAACCTAAAATCCTGCTGCATAACAGGGTAGTTTTTCAGGACATTCTTCCTAGGAATGAGCTAGCCCACAAAAACACACTCATTCTTCCTCTTGCCTCTTCATGAACATATGCACCACTATTTTCCCTTGCTCTTCAGACAAGGCATTTTCTTAAGAGATATCTCTATTATAAGCATTAAAACAACTCAAGACACTTTCAGTTAGCCACACACCTGAGAATTTTTAATACATTAGTAAATACTGGCTCCCCTTATGATGCTTTCACTTCATGATCTAAGATGCCTTTCTACTTCTAAAAGTCCTAACTGCTTGCCAGAGACACTATTAGCTGATTTTGTATTGAAACAGAGCTAGGTTGGCCTCTGAGGATAGAAACCTTTGTCTGAAGTTTCACATGATACAGCTATTTTGATAACTTGTACAGCTTTTTGTAGGGCTTCCAATTGGAATAAGCTTGGCAACTGCAGTTGTTTCAACATTCATCTGATGTTCCTGATGGCTTCAGCTTTTTTATCTCCCACTGTCTATGGGTGAAAGAAGCAAGAACATAACTGGGTCTAAACTATCCAAGAAATACTATTCTGCATATATACATAAGATAATAAACCTATTACAGATAATAAATCTATTACATACTTCTATGAATCATATATTGGAGCAAGCATGATTCAAGCTTATTTCCACAAAATGCAGTTGTCTGCCTTAATAAAGGTTGCATAGGCATGCCTCCAGATTTTTATGGAATTCCTGGTAGAAGAGAAAGCAGAAACCTTTGGCAAATATACCCCTACTTCTAATTGCGCATGTACAGTAAGTATCACATCCCATCAGATGTATCTTGGGAGCATACTTTTCTCTAAAAGAAGGGCATTATAACCAGAAAAATAAGAACTTTCTCTAGGTAGTTAATTCATTAATGTTTTAAGCTTTTACTAGCTTTGTGACTTTTTAACCAAGAGATCTGTCCATTACAGGCTACCAAAACAATAATAATGTATGTCACCCTAACAATGTTAATTGCATTTCACATATGCAATCTCTGGGCTTCTGGGAATTTTCAAGTCAAAGTAAACACAAATCCAAAACAGAATGAAAACTAGACATGTCTTTTCTATACATATTCCTATAACAGACACTATTTCCAAATATTAGCACTCCCAAATCTCTATATTGGAGATTAAACAATTCACTTCTTGATGCACCACAGCAGAAACAAGATGATCCTTGTGAAAAGGATGCAGAGATGCAACCATGTTTGTGAAAGTGTGAGTGTATAGCCACACAAATAAAACATGGATTCTTTGTAATGGCAAAGATGGAGAGAATCCACTTTAAGCAAGTGGCAATATCAAGGATGAAATGGAAATAATCATTTGTAGCAGCAGATTTAGAAAAAGAATCTTAAGTCTTCTTAGACTACTATGACATGGAAGAAAAACTGAATTTCACCGTAAGAAACCTCAAATGAAGCAACAAAAGAGACAAGTAACAAAATTTAAGTTGATGTCAAAAGTTGTATTTTCAAGGTCAAATGATTACATCAGAAAATCCAGATAGAAAGATCAGATGAGAATCTGAAAGAATTTAAAGCTATCTGTAAAAGGACTGATTGTGGGACATAATAAAAAAGCAGATACCATCCACATATGTGAAGGGATGTCAAGGGTAAGGTCTTCATTCCATCATTAGAGAACTTCAGACTGTATTGCCAAACAAATATTTCTGCAAAGTAATAACCTGACACATGAATATCTCTGAATCCTTGTTCAGTAACTCTAAAGCATTTATTCCTTAATTAACAACATGTATTGAACATATTTGAAATGTTACTCCAGACACTCCCCAAGAATTAGATCATGGGATTGTCCAAACATTATATGCTTCTAACAGCTTCATATAAATGCTTGCTACAGTGGAGTTACTGAAAAAAAGTTTCCCTCTACTGTTTTGGCACTGACACTAATAAGACTTCATGATGATACCTGCATAAAACTTTGCTGTGCAATTCCATTCACAAGTATTTCTCCACGCCAGTTCCAAGTCTATTTCGTGTAAAGATTTATGACAAAGAACAAACAAGGATACTTACAACTTTAAAAGTTTTGAGAAGGAATAGAATGTCAATCTCTAACTTTGGCAGCTTTCATGTACCTGTTTCACATTTGAAAATTCAAGAAGAGCACTATGAGGGTCTCCACATAACAAACACTACCCTTTAAGTATAGGCTACTACTTACTCACTGAAGTGCAGCTCAGGCAAAATCTGGGCAAATGGCAGACTTCTAGTAACAGCCTTTTTTTTAATGCACCAGTTGTAACACACACAACAGTAAAAAATGGCCGTTTGAGAAACAAAAAGAAAACTCACATGAGCTTAGGCAAACAGTTAGTAGAGGTGTCTGCAGATACTTGCTCACAAGCAAGTGTCACATTTACAGAGCTGCTCTTGCAGCACTCCCTGCAGTTCATAATGTTCTGTCTCACAAGTCTGGCAAAATTATCACCTATAGCAAATAAGCTGCCACTGGACATCCAGAAAGCAAGCAGTGAACTCTCCAGTGCTAAAACCACTGATGTCTTACATGCTGATGATTTTTCAACACCTTGAACTTCAGGAATGGTACAGAAATCAGAAACTCCAGGTTTTCTTTTCTATAGAAATTATTCTATTTCAAAACTGAGTACATGTGGCAGTACAGAATATATCCATGCCAAGTGGCCTTTCCACCAGTTTGCCTTTGCAAGAGGATTATTAAACATTTATCACATGAAACTCCTCTGCATGTCTTGCCAGTTGTCTACTGTTATCCATACTGACTTTTGTATTCAAGTGAGTAACTCCAGAATTCGTAATTAACTCAAGATCTTTAAGCTTGAAGTATTTTCTTTCACAGCTCCTTAATTAGTTGTTGGAATCTTCACAGAAAGAGAGCCAACAAATAAACTCATCTGTGTGTTGGAAATTGAAGGCACAGTTTATTCTAGTAAAGTGAACAAACGTTTCTTCTCAGAAACAGTCTGATGAAGACAACAAGCATCTCCAGATTATCCTTGAAACTCTACCTCTTTAGCTACCTGTTTCTCAACTAATTTCAGTACTGATACAACACTAAAGGCTGGCTTGGACAAGCACTTCTCTAATCACATCCTCTCTTTTGTTCAAGACAGATTCCATTCTACCAATCTTTCTTCAGGCTTCTTTTTGTGCAACTCAAGCACTCAGCACAGGTGCACAAGCAGCCTGTCTGCTTATCTCTCAGGACATCTTCATAGTCTGCAATTTTATTGTGGTCCTTACTTTGGACATTCCTTCCAGCACAAACAGCTTCCTTGCTGTTTATTTCTTCAGTTTAGCCACAGTAATTTCATCATTTACATCACAACAGTCATTTGTTATCCAACTTTCTAAGATTATACTCTTCCGTTTATTTCTTCATGTCATCCTCATAAGCATTTTGCACAACATATTACCAGAAGAAGTGACAGTTTTGCACTGCTTTGTCCTTCATCTTGTGCGAATTTAAGAACTCCTCCAGCTGTAACGAATTTCCTCTATATAATCAGTTTTGGACAATAACAGGTGGGGTTTTTTCTCAATCCTAACTTCATATTCACAGCTTTTTTTGTACTAGCTGGAAAACAGAAAGTAGACAATGCACATCAGCAAGTTTGGCCATGGCTAATATACAATCCCTGTCATTTTAACCAGGGCAAACACATGACAAGAAGAGATATAAAAAATGCCTCAAGGTGAGTGTGAGTTTCTTCTTCCCACTAGACAATGAATTCTAGTATGGAAGCATAGAAGTAGCTTGGGAGAAAAGTCAACTGGGTAAAAATAACTGTCACCGAATCTGTAGAATGAGGAGGAGTATTCATATAGAACCAATGTACAATCAAAAGGAGGAAACAGAGCTACAAGTTTACTGCTGCTATGATTCATTATCAAGCAGATGTTTGAACAGCAGTAATCTTTTAATTCTTATGATGCATCTCAGTTCTCATGCAGCTACAGATCCCTATTATTTCTATATTTATATAGAACATCTGGGAATGGACCTATGCTGTCCATGACCTCAAATCCCAGAAGACAATGATGATATTGACTCTTAAACTGTCTTGCAAACTCCTGAGCTTGTATCTATGACCTCTTTCCTATTTCCAAATATCTCATGGTGAAATATCTCACTGTACTCCAGAGTCTGTGTTTTTCTGTTCCTCCTATGCAGAATTTCCCATTTCTACTCCTAGACATATGAGCAATAACACGTCCTGAATCAAGCAAGCTTAAGTATATAGACTTTGGGTATCCCAGATTTTGCCAATCTGTAACTTTTGATTAGGTAGTCTGACTACGACATACTTTACACACTAAAATTAAAGACTGAATGACTATATGAACACACACATCCACAGGTGAATAGGCTCAGCATATCTTTTTAACATATTTGGGTACTTCTCAGATATTCTGAAGCAAATCTCTAACTGTTCCAAATATTTCTCTCTCTCAAGATGGTGCTTCCTTTACAAATTGCTGCAAACAATTTACATATTCAAGCCATAATCTTTGGTCAGAACTCGGGTAGGATGGTGAAGTTTTCCTAAATCCGCTTAAAGGACTGAAGAATGGTCAGCCTAGAGCTACTGCTTTTCACTTAAGCCCGCACTACACATCACAATAAGTACAACCTCCACTAACACCTATGGATTACCGCAATTTCCATCACACTTCCTCTCTTCTGTTCAAGTTTTTCCAAGACCTTGACCAGCTTCCACTATAGGATGTTTATTGGCATTTTTCTAAAACGAAACTGCCTTTAACAAAACTAAGTGATCCATTAGACCTAGCCTAAGAGGGCTACAGGAAAAAAAACTAAAAATATTAGGAAGGTAGTTTCGAACTGGAGTTTATTCCACATCTTCTACAGCGATACGTACTTTTTAAACACATTGACACAGGCTACTATGTCAGTACACGAGCTTAACAAAACTTACTGGCGGCATTCTTCCTTCGGCACGGTAATTAGCAAGTAAGTGGCGCATGAATGCATTAGCAGAGCAGTCTAGGCTGTCCATCGCGCGGACAAGTGTTATTATTGCTCGACCGCCCCGGTCCCCGCCCAGGCGCGGGGTCGCTCCTGGCCGAGCGGCCGCGCACGGCGGATGACACCTGCAGGACTCCCTTCCGGCCGCGCTCCACACTCCAAACATCATTACAAAAAGCCTCGGTTCTCTGCCTATCTTTTTGTGCCTTGTTATCAGCTCGTGTTCAGGTTTCCGCCCGCCAGGGGCTAGAGCCTCCCGCCTTCCCCGAGAAAGGCTGCCTGGCCCCGCACCCACGGCCCGGAGCGGGGGGCCGGCTCTCACCGCCCCTCTCCATCCACACAGAGAGGTCTTGGGAAAGCACAACAGTTCTGCCTTCCCTCCGAGGTGGGAAATTCAAAAAATAACCATTAAAACAAACTAAGCCGAAGCACAATCCCGCCGCCAGCCCTGGCGCTGGCAAGCAACGAGCGCAGCCCGTCCCCACAGCTCCGCGCCCCAGCAGTCCCGCGGCCGGGCACCCGCACCCCGCCCAAGGCACCCGCTCCCACAGCTCCCCGTCCCCACAAACGCGATTCACACGCCTCCTGGTTGCGGGGTGGAGCGGGCAGCACCCCCAGGCAGGGGCAAGGGGGGTACGGCAGAAGGGACACTTACTGGGCGTGCAATGCAGGGGTGAGGCTCGCGAAGAGACGGGCGAGGTGGGAGGCGCCGCCGGCGGCGGTTCCTTGAGGGCAGCGGCGGCCGCGGGGGTCAGAACGGGGGGCAGCATGAGGTACCGGTCGGGCTGCGGCAGGCAGCGCTGGCACACGGAGTGCAGGCAGGGTAGCAGCTTGGGCTGCCGGCTCTGGATGGGCTGCCCGCACACGCCGCAAGTGTCCAACAGGTTGAGTGGGGCCGCGTTCCCGCCACGCTCCGCCGGGCCCTGCCGGCTCTCGGCCTCGTTCTCCCCGCTCAGCGCCGCCGCCGCCGCTGTCCCCGGCTGGTCCGCCGGGCACGGCCCCCCTGCCGCCGCCGCTGCCGCCTCTTCCATTGTCCAGCGCCGGCCGCCGCCGGAGAGCCGAAGGGAGGCGGGGCGGCTCCGCCACTTCCCGCCCGCGTCTCCAGCGCCTCCCGGCCTCCGCCCCGCACGGTTATTGAGTGCCCGCCCCGGCAGCGGCTGCCCCGCCGTGCCGCCGCCAACGGCCGCTCGTGCCCCGCCCCGCGCCCCGCCCGCGGCACCGCCCCGCCGGCACCGCGCCCCCGCCCCCGCTACGTGCGGAGAGCGCTGCCCCGCCCGCCCCGCGGGAACCTGCCCCGCCGCCGCGGAGCTCCACTCTCTCCCGGCCCCAGTGACCACCTTCTGTCAGCTGGGTGTCTGCCTGGCCCTGTGCGGCTGAGGGAAAGGACGGGAAGTGCCTCTTGATTATGAGGAAAAACTTCTTTACTGTGCGGGTGACCATGCCGTGGAACAGGTTGCCCTGAGAGGGTGTGGAATCACTGGAGATGCTCAAGAACCGTCTGGACACAATCCTGTGTTATGTGCTCTAGAATGACCGTGCTTGAGAAGAGAGGTCGGGCCAGATGACTCACTGTGGTCCCTTGCAGCCTTACCCATTCTGGGAGAGGTCTTTGTCTCTTGGACAGGGCGTTAAAAGAGCTCACCCTTCTCCCTGCCCTGTGTGCAGGTGTGAGTCTGTAAGTTTTGGCCTGTGTTTGGCTTGGTAGATCACAGCAATACCAGCTACATGCAGCCACCTTACCTGACTGAAGCTAATTGGTGGTTGGTACAATTAAACAGATACAACAGAAAAGTACAATTCTGCTTTAGATACGACATTTCATTGAATCAAAGGATTTAAGTTTTTATTGAATCAAAGGCTGAAGTGTTGTTCTGGTGAGACATTGGAACAGGCTACCCAGAGAATTTTGGATGCCCCAACCCTGGAAGTGTTCAAGGCAATATTGGACTGATACTAAAATCAACTAGAAAACAAACTTTCTAACACAATTTTGAGAATTAGACAGCAGTCATTCGTTATTACAGTGCTCAGAAGGACAACTCCATTAATCTGATGAGTGTCCTGAAGGTACAACAAGGTATTTATTCTATCATGATCATACAAATTGATTACAGTGTACTTCTGGGTAATACATAAACATCACTTTTCATTGAACTAATTTGCTTGCAGCTGCCTCCTACTGGAAGTCGTTTAATGTTCCTAGAGGGTTGCCTGAAGGTGTCTTCTGTGGTTATACTCAACAAGTGCCCGCAATGTTACAGATGACCTTTCCTTGAACTTCTCTTAGGGCATGCACTGTTGCTTCTTGTTACATAACTTTGCCCAAAAAGCCACTAGATTCCTCATTATCTGTTTATCTACTGGTTCCAGCTACATTTATCATCCTGTATGCACACTTTTACATTCTTTTATCTTTGTTTGTTAGTCTTTAAGCTCTATCCAGCAACTTCAGGGGAACTGAAAATTTCTATTTTCTGTGTTATCTGTCAGGACAGCCTGATCTAGTGGAAGGTGACCTGCCTATGGTAGGCTGGTGTGAGGAAAATAATCCACGAACACCAGAGGTTTATGTCCAAAAAGGAGACAGAGGAGTCCTGTAACTTTATTCAAATAAAGGGAGAGGCCATGGGGCATTTCCCTTGGGGTCTCTCAAACTGTGGAGGATGCAGCCTCCCTTTTATCATTATTCTCGGACCACAGGCCCTTCTCTCTTTCCCCATTGGCTGAGGTATTTGAGAGGTACAGACTTCCAGGAACGCCTAAGACTCCCTCTTTCCCAATGTATAACCCCCTCCCCCCCCCACTTTGCTTTTCCCGGAATGGTCCTTCTTGGTTCCTTTCATATTCCAACAGTCAGCTTTATTTATCAGTAGACCTGTGGTTTGTTTGTAAATGTAAATTTCAATGGAATTCTCCCCATTGTTTCTTTTATCTCTGGGTGCCAGCCTTATCTCTCAGACACTGTTTGTGAAGACAAGTTTCTTCATTTCATTCAGTAGGGTGGAAGCAGATAATATTTAAGGTCTCTTCCAATCCAAACTGCTCTATGATTCAGTAAGATTCTATGAAATATGCATGAAGACACAAAGCATTGCTTACACGTTGGTCACTGGTCAACCATAAACTGATCTAAGCTCCTCAGAATATTCCAGATGTCTGTGCTTAAATTCCCAGAGCAGCTGCTATACTTCCCACTTCTTCGCAATTTCTTCAAGACCCTACCATCAGTCCCATAATAAATACGGCCATAAAAACACCATACATGACAAATACCAATTTTCTCAACACAAGGAACAACTGTGTACAGGGGCATTGTCATGATTCAGCATGTTTCACATGCATAATTTATCATGATAACAGGAGAACAATACTGCAGATCGTTTTGGGGAGGAGGAAAGGATTTCTCATTACAATGACGAATTGTTAAGAGGGAAGTGTCATTCTCTGATTAAGAATATCAGTGCACAGGACATGCCATATATTCTCAACCCCTTGACCTGACAACATAAGGGAAACATGCCTCCAGAAGCAATCTCCTGAAGTAAGAGGTAGGTCTCCTGAAGAAGTGGTAGTAGAGAGCCCCGTAGTCCTCTTTCCTACCCCCTACTGCTTTGGCTATCCAATGCACTGTGATGATTGTGACAGGAGCTAGCAGGCTGAGAGCATGCTAAGTGTGAATGATAAAATGGGTTCTGAAATTGAAGTTAAGGAGGATGGTACAGGTTCTGCAAAGTGAAAATTATCAAAAACACCATTAGAAAGGGTCTTTTGGGGAACAGACAATAACTGACGAATGGTTGATTAGTATTAAAAGCAAACATGATCAGAAACCCAGCAAATAATACATCTTTGAGGAGTAATAGTGTGGCAGTCATTGAGACTACGACCAAGTCCCAAGAGGACTTGGAGGAACCTAAAGGAAATAAAGGACCATGGTGTCCCGCGTCTAAGAGATGCTGCCCCAGCTCCTAGGATGCTGTGGTTTGACCCACATGATTGACATGTTCAGTTATGTTAATTAAGCCTTTGCGGTTGGTTGGTTGCTCTCTCCTCCCCTTATGAATATGTATAAGTTTCTGGAAGGTTCTGTATATTTCGGTACCCCATTGGCTAAGACTCCCTCGCTCCTCTCCCTCCTTTTCCTTACTGGTCAGTGTAACCTTGTCCCACCCTTGCGTCTCCCCTAGACCCTCACCTGATTGGTTCTCTGTTTGCCTTAGAAGTCTGTGTTCTCCTGCAATCCGGAGGGGTCAGTTACTGGACCCTTTCAAGCGTGCTGACTTCGATGAAACCCTCGGAAAGCCATAGTGAAGATGCCTCCCTTCTTTCCGCCCCTGGCTGAGCTGCTTGGACCTGTCTGTCTGTGCTACATCGGCAGAGTGAGCAGGGTCTGCTGCAGGAGCTCTCCACAGCACCACCTGAGCGGCTCCACGAGGGATGCTCCAGGAAAGCGCTGTCAGACACTGTCCACTGGATAGTGTGGAGCAGTGACATAATAGCAAGTGTTTTCTGTAGGTAGCATAAACTATTTCTCTAACAGATATCAACACAGGAAATAGCAATACTGTGCAATAGTACAACCTTCACTGTGTGAAGGAACTGAGCAGACACTTCGTTGCAAATGATGATCCCCATGAGGCAGTGTTGCAAAGATTAGTAAAATAATAGGATTATGTTTCCTGTGAAGTTTGTTTGCTTGGGATGTTTGCAAAGCTCGCTCAAATGGTGCTGTAAAATCTGTAGTTGCATGGCATCTGAACAGCATCTGATTTAAAATGAAAGTTTAAACTTGCATAATTTGAATTTGAATGTAGAGCCCTCATGTTAGTGGTAGCATCATATTGGGAGTACTTGGGATAGGAACAAAAAGGGCGTGGAGGAATAGAAAAAACCACCCTGAGATAACCAGCCATTCAGTACATGAAAACAAAGGAGTGAGGGAAAAAGCTCTTAAATGTAAACACATTGTTTAGACAAAATGTGACAACAATCAATGAAAGGAGTGGCATCCCATTACTCTGACCTGGGTGCACAGCTTTTGGCCACAGCTGCACCACACCTGGCTACCAGGGAACACAGGCAGAGCTGCTTGGGGCTATTGGAAAAGGTCATGTACTCACTTCAGTCTGAGAACAACTGATGGTTTTGTCTAGTTTCTGATGGAAGGTGACTTGTTGGGCTCTCCAGTGTTTCACTGGAATGAGTCAAACCAATGAAGAAAGAATGACGACAAGCTGATAGATGGAAATCAAGATGAGTAGCTACAGAAAATATCTGAAAGCTGAGACTGCTTCTCTTTTTCTTTGCTATGCTACTCATTACTTCTGTTCATAATTTGTCAGTTTTACTACCTTCTCTGCTTCTTCTGGACATCCCATTTAAAGCAAATTCCAGAAGCATTTTGCCTTCTGTTCAGATACACGCTTTGTGGCAGCAATCTAGATCTTTGCCATTTGTAATCTATGTTCCTGTGATATACTCCACAAAAAGTTATAATTCAGAAACTTCAGCTGCAGAAAGAAATGGCTGCCATCTGCATTGAAGAACTTCTCAATGGAGATCTCATAACTAGAAATTCCTTGCACTTAGAATTTACTTGCTGGCTCTAATTTCTTCCTTTTGTCCCTGGTTCAGTTTTCTCTTTCCTATATTTCTAGATTTTTCAAGCCATCAGTCATTTGGTCTTGCAAAGGCAACCCTTCCCAGATTACCTCTAAACATCAGCATGTGCATTTCTTCCTCTTAAAACAGTCATGTGACACTAAACAGTTTCTTTCCAAAGTTTTTTTTTACAAACCGAAATAAAGCCATGGGGCTTTGCAGTGTGCCAGTCCAGTTTAACCTTTGTGTGGCAACAGCGAAGGAGGTGGGGAGGAGACTCAGCACTCCAGGTGTGTCATTAAAAAATGCTTTTGCCACAGTAGTCATCCAAGACATAGATCTGGCAGCTCTTTGGCCAGACTGTATTACAGCAACATGAAACAGTCACTGGGAGGATGTGTCCCAGAATATACAGCATTTACTGGTCTGTGTTCTTTTGAGAAATGGACATCTTAATGTATGGTTGGTTTTCCTGTTGAGTGAAATCTGTAAAATATAAAATATGTTCACTGGAAGCAAGATGAATGCATTAGGAATTCATGGCTAGGGAAATGTAATATATTAATCTTTCCAGCAGCAGTGAAGAAGGAGAACTTTACATACTAAAACATCTGGAACAACCAATGAATGGGCATAGTGCCTCCCCTAGCTTTGAAGACTGAATTAGGAATTGATCTTGAATATGGCTTAGACCTGTAGGCTGCCTTTTGGAATTCCACAATCAAGAACCCATCAAGCTGTAGTAAATTAAAACTCGTCCTTTCAATAAGGAGAGAGTAAGACAAACCTGGTTCAGGTAATCTTCTTAGGATTTTCAATTTTCTGTTTTCTATACTTCACCCACATAATATATACAGATACGCACATAAAACTTTTTGGAGGATGGTTTATTGAAAACCTTTTTTGTGTCCTATTATATATGCTCTTTACTCAAGTAAAATATCTCTCCAGGACTTGGCAAATAACAATTAACACTTCACAGCTGAGAAGATATTCGCTTGTCCAGTTTCAGCTAGAAGCTGACTGTAGATAAAGCTGGGTCCAGCACTCTGGAGTGAGCTGGCTGCCATGTAATGTTTCCAGTTCTCCATGCAATACGTCTCCACTGTAAACTATGGAATAACATCACCTCTGCACAGTTTCCTGTTGGTTTCATGATCAGAGAAGACACCCTGCTTTTGTAAATTAACAGTGGGTTCACACCTTTAGCTTCGCTTTCAGGGAAAAGGAGCTTGCCTGAGGTGAAAGGCAACATCCCAGTTCTGAACACCCAATATTAGACAAAAACTGATGAAAATTACTGTGGTGTTCACAAACCCTTTGTCTTCCAAAGGTAATTTTTAGGGTTCCCTTTCACAGAAAATTCCACAAACACATGGAAACAACCTAGATACACATGAACATACCCCAGTTAATATCTCCCAACAGTGCTCTATCCACTTGTTTTATCAGACACTTACAGGTCCCGCATCTAATTCCCAATGGACCTTTGGAACCCTATGTCTCTCCTAGGGATGAGTAGGATGCCAGGTTTGCCTATGTAAAGATGCTGTGGTTCAAAACTTAATCTCTTTCCCTTCCAAGTCCCTGTGCTCCCTGCCTGTGCAGTGTCAATAGAAGTGGGGCATCCCAGGGTAACAAGCACAGATCAGCCCTGATGATTTAAGAATGCAACTGCAAGCTAACCTCTGATGAGTTAAACACAGATACTCAACCAAATAATCAGGACCATATTCCTAAATTATCACAGGCTAGCTCCAAATCTGTCACATCCAGTTTCTTTTCTGACATGTGAAAGGCCAGAAATATCTTTCTGCAGCAGCACAAGTAACCTCATTGTGTATTGGACTCATTTCAAGGAACTTGGGAATTGCCCAGTGGAGGCCACAGCTTCTGTTGATGAATCTCAGTAATTATAAAGCAGGGGGTATAGTTGTATCTCCTGTGGGTTTGAAATTCAGTAATAATTGATTGCTTAGCTCCCTAACTGCCTGAGCTCTTCCCTTGCCGTGTCTCAGTCCTTGTGGGTCCCTCCCAACTCAGCATATTCTGTGATTCCTTATCTCCTGAGGGTTTTCTGCTCAGGTTCTTGAAAGCATTGCTGCTGGAATGAAATGAAGCACTGCCAACTCCTGGCAGTGTATGAACAAAACAGCATTTCCTCAAGTCTCCTGGCTCTACTGGGGGACTGTAATCCACCAGGATGGAATTCTGCCCTGACTTCATTCCTGAAAAGGGATTTCCTAGACTTCTGTTTAAGGGAGGGTAGAGGAGGAAAAATGTTGCTTTAACAGTCAGATAGTAGGTGAATGTACACTGGTGTGAATCTTCAGCTGCAAACAGAATCAAAGATTCACATAACAAAAAGGTTCCCAGGTTTCAGAATATTCTTCCATTCAGATTAGAAAAGTGTTTCCCCAAATTTAAAATACTTTTAAAAGAAAGGTATTGCGACATAGTCTGGATTTGATTAAAAACTGTGCTTTCAATACATACATTTTGTTTGGATTTTGATATTTCATTTATTACTGTGTTAAATCAATGATATACTGTCACATGAAGTATTTGGAACTTATTCCTCCAAAAACATCCAGAAGACACTTACCAAATTAATAAAACTTCTACTTCAACTTCACAGTTTTCTAAAGCATTTTTATTAAAAAAAGAAAATAAAAAGAAAAAAAAAAATCCCCAAACCTCTGCAGACTGCAAAGGAAAATGGTCATTCCTTCATTGCTGGTATTCCTACTGTTACCTCCCCTGTTGACCCCACCTGTTTTTCCATAATGCCTTCACAGGCTGGGCCATTTTTTGCCCATAGAGCTTTAACTGAATACCCACCGTAGGATACATTTTGTTCCCTTCTTAGTCTTATTGAGCATCAGAGGTTTGTTTTCCCTCTTGTTGACAGCAGATCACATTAAATTACTAAAATCAGCCCAGGACCTAAACCACATCAATTTTCACTTCTCTTCTGAAAAGTAACCATATAATGGAGTTATGCAATCACATATTTCTTTTTCTAGTGATTTTAAGGTCAAATATCCTCTGTTTAAAGGTAAAGGGTATTTTTTTTAAGTATTATTCTATCTGTTAAGCTACTGCAACTTGCAGTTTAAAGGTCATAATATTCCTTCCCGATCAACAGTACTCCTAATGAACCCTTATTTTTGACCAGAAAGTCCCTTTCTTTCAACTTAGGCTTTCAGGAGCATCTATAAGAATCACATTAAGGAATCAGTTGGGAGGAATAGGATCTCTCTCTTCATTTTAAATACTGCATATATTCAGAAATGCCCTACTTTGCACACAGGCATTACATCTGTGTGCGGGATTTGCATCAGTGTGACTAAATTGATTTTGCTGCATTACTGCACATTTGCCTAATGTCAACAAAGTTGTTTGGAGATAGGATTCTGACTATACCTACAGGGAAAATAAGAAGGGTTGGTTTGCTTTCACGTGGTGCTGTTTATAGACAGTCGATTTTCAAAGAAGGCTTACTAGAAAATTGAGGGTCTATCAATTTAAATCGGAGGGGCATGCTACAAATTTCCTAGCAGAAAGATAAAACTAATCTTGGGTACTAAAATTTTTATTTGCAGTGGTAACTAGCTAGTAAATAAAATGTTCAACTCTTCAAAAGCCTCTGAGCTATTTTGAGTTTCTCTCTCATTGTGTTGCAAGTGTTGTCCCCACAACTAAACCAAACTCATAGTGGACAACAGGCACCAGAACCAGCTGGAGCCAAACCAACTCTTCTGTTTTATTACAGAACTCTGAACAGCCATGAATAGAAGGTGGGACAACAAAATAGAGGATAAACAAGTCACAATCCTAGTTAAAAGCCATAGTGAATAGACATAGGACTGTGTTACTTGGAATAATACCTTCTGAGCCCTTCAACCACCTGTGTCTGGACAGATCTCAGGACTGCTGCACAGAAATTTCAAGGCTCTTGCCTGGCCTGTCAGCTATGAAAGTATTCTTTGCCATAGAAGACATGGCATGACTTATTTCAGCCCCAAGACATAAGGAATGAGATATCTGCTTCTCTACAATTTGTTCATTCTGCCATCACTATTTTTGGTATTAAGTCTTAGTGGATTACATGATAATGGAACTATCTGTGGTATTAATTCTTAGGGTATTATAATGAAATTAAAGGGAGTAGATTATGTGTGTAGGAACTTTGGATAGATAATATCTAAACGCCACACATTCTTCTCTCAGTTACCTCAAAATGTTTATGGATCTAGGAAAATGCTGGACATCTAAGAGCATTTCCATTTTTAAAATCTTTGTGTTTGGTTAATATCTGGGGGAGAAGGGTAGGAGGTAGGCAAGGTTCACTTTGTCTTTGCTGTTCCACATGACATTACCAGCTGTATAGAAATTCCTTTCTGGGGTTACGATGTGATACACAACTCTTTTGGCAGCAGTGCCAGGGATGAAGTGGTGCCACTTCAGCTGCTCAGATGTTCAGTCGTGCCTTGAACACAGCACCACTACGTGTTCCAGTTTTTTGGTGGGGGAGGGGGTTATCATACTTTGGTTGGCTGCAGGAAAGAGAATCTTCAAAAATCAATTACTGTGTCAGTGGCATCTCTACTGTGTCCCATCACAAGAGAGTTATAGAGCATTGATTGTACCATGATGCCCACTTTTCAGCTTCTCAGTCATGCTCTCTTCTGGATTTAAAATAAAAGGTTGATTCTTAATTGCATTTATGATCAGAAATTGAAGGTGTCGTGACTGATACCAGCTTTTATATCTGTTGACTCATTTTATTTAAAATTTCTAATATTAATAGGGGAGTCAAAATGAGGCTTCAACTATGATCCTTCAGAAGTTCTGGTAAGGAGGGATAAATAGCCATAGAACAGGCATGTTTCAGTTAGATTTCCTACGAAACCATGAACCTGCTGATACACCTCTTAGAGATGTTTCTACCAAACATTGTCATATTCTGCCCCTCTTGAATTACAGCCTTAGTACATGTTTGGAGCAGTCAGCACTATGCAGCCATACAATACCGTGACGAAACCTGCTTCTTCACTCACATGTGTATTTCCATCCTAAATCAAATGTGAGAAAAGCAAGCAGAGTTTGACCCTAAATTGGAGAGCTTTGCCAAAAGAAAATATGTATTACAGTCACAGGAACTTGACCTCCACATTTGTGGAGCTGCATATTTATGATTTTCCAGTGCTTGAATAGATTTTAGAATAAGCCAGTCTGTAAATACAAGGGAAATCTAACTGCAGTGTTATGAAATTGTGCAATGCAGCACTCCAGATCTGTTTTCTTCATAAATCTGTAGGACTGTGGGCAATATGTAAGTAAATGCCTGATTAATTTCTTGTACGTCTTTTCAAACAAGTCATCCCCCAAAGGAATATTTTAGTAGTATGTCTAGAGTATAATGAATTTTAATATATTTTTGAGGTTATCATTTGACATTTCAGGATATAGGATCAAGGATTATGGTTCATGCATCAGAGACATATTCTGGATTTAAACACAACCGGATTGAGTTTATAGATATAAACACACACACACACACACATACATATCTGTATTTTATATTTATACATATGTATCAATCATGTACTTCCCCAGGGAAAACAGTTCATAGTTCTGTTTGCATTTGCACAGAAATTGCATTTTCCTGTCCCATGGGCCTGTTGTGAGGGACCTCAGATACTGAGATATCTCACGTATTGTTGTAATTGGAAATCAGATTAAATGTGCAGCAGGTAGATATCCCAAATGGTGAAATGAAGTTGGAACTCAGAAGTAATTTCTAATTTGCTATTATCATCATCCAGTAAAAAATTAAAATAAGGAGAATATTGCAATTTTTTTCCTGGTCTCAAGTAATAACTGGGTGTATTTTTGCTCTGGGAGAAAACTCACAGCTAATGACATAATTTTCATTTCAGATATTGACCAAAGCAAAGTTTTCCCAAGTTATTACTCCTACAGAGATTATACTGTATTATGAAGAACATAGCAAGGGTACTTAAAATTCAGTTTCTCAGGAAATGTAGTTCAGCATAACTCCACCAAAGTAGCTAGAACTAGACCAAGTTGGAATTCCTGACAGTCTGTCACAGTGTTCCTATTCACCATTTCAGAGTTACTGAAACCTTACTACACCTTTACAAAATACATAATTTTACTTCTTAGTTGCTGCTTGATTAATCACAGGTGAGTGACATACCAAAAATTAATGTAAAACCAGATCTGAGTAACAGCAATATCAAGCAATGAACATGACAACTCTTCTTCCCTAGAGAAAAACTGAACAACCAAAATAGAAGTGGTCAAAGAAATTTACATCAGCTTAAAAACTCCCACCATTTTCTGATAAAAGGACATGGCTATGATAAAACTACATAACAGCATAATCAGTTGTCCATTGATTTGTAAAAGATAAGATAGAAGTTGCTTTAAATTATTTAGTTATCCAATAGACCAGTGCAGAATTTTTTCCATTCTGTAGTTTTCTACAGTTTTGCCCTGATATGAATACTAAATAGCTCAAGTTAATGATTCCTGCTCTTGCCACTGGAATGATGCCAGTTCAACACCTTTCACAGTTTCAGGTGCATTTGTTAATCTTTTCCTTCCATTTTCCTACCTCATTTTTCTTACATATATTCTTTTGTATTACAAATGAAAAAAACCCAAACTATTATCATTGTCAGTATCTGTTTCTAGTGTCTGCTGAGAGTAGGAGCCTTCACCCTTCGATATTTTTTCCCAAGTGCATTTACTGTTAATATTCCATTTCAGTCTTTCCATTCCTTTACTCATATTTTGCCTCACTTCACTGCCTTCTTCCCAACGTTGCTGCATTCTTGTTGCAGCCTCTAAGATTTCCCCCCAGTGTTGTGCTAGCTTGGTGCTGACTGCTATGTAGCAATCACATCCCAAAAGCATTTTAGGCCTGTGTCAGATCAGAGTCACACAGGAGTCATATCAGATATACCACACTCTTCTTATATAGTTACCTATGAAGTGCAGTAGCTGAGGCATAGAGTTATATTAAGAAAAATGCCTAACAACTTTCAGAGGAAATATAGGGAGCTGAAGAAAACCAGTGTTTCAAATAAAAGAGAAGGGTCTCTTCCATTTAACAAGGTAGTGGAAAAAAGAAACTGTGTTAGTGATATTGCAAGCCACTGAAAATTGTGTGATTCAGACTTAGAAGCAACCAACTCTCATATATACCTTGGTGAAAGCAGTATTTCAGTCTTACCCTCTTCAGGCTATGGTCCTGTGGCCATCACCAGCTTGGCAGAGGCTGGAAATGTAATCAGGCAGTGCAGGGTAATGAGGCAGATGTGCACCTATGCTTTGGGGTCCATACGAGCTGGTGTATTGGGACTGAAGAATACTGAGAACTTTTCATTATCTGCTCAGCCAGGGCCGATGCTGTGTGTCGGGTTAAAAGTCCTTCCTCTTGGGTTGCATGGCTTAGCTCAAAGGGGAGAAGAGAAAAAGAAAATAATAGCCCAGGTAGAAGCACACCATCTGTTTGCCCAGATTAGGAGCCTGCAGATCAGAAAGGCTGCACACATTTCAAGTAGATTTCTCTGAAACAGGGAAAGAACTGCTTTATGGCTTACAATAATAGGCTGCTTTTCATGGATTCTAGTGTTTAACACAAAATGGAGGAGAAAAAAAAATAAGAAAAATCTTATTTTACCAACCCATAATTCTTTTCCAGTGGACTTAAAGTGGAAAGAGATATCCCTGGCTAGCCTTCCATAGCCTGAACATGGAAATAAATATAACTTCCTTATAATTTTTTGCTCCAGCACATCCTTAAACAATTGATTGCTCTGTGTCATTTGATAATAAGTGGATATAAATATTAAAAATGAATCGGAGACAAAATAAAATCTGCACATGAGTATAAAACAACAGGGAAGAGAAAACCATGTTGATTGAACAAGATGGAATAAAAAGAGAATAGATATTTCCATAATTTTCTTATTTGCAGTCTTTTAGGTTTTGTTCCAGAACTTGTCATTACAGAGCAGTTTCCCAAATATCAAGTAAAAAAATAAATTTAGAAAAAAAAGATTACTTCATGGTATCCACTCAAGAACTTTGTGCAATACAGTGACAGTAGACTGCCGTACCCTTACAAAAATACATTAACTATGCCGAGGAAAAAGAGTGTTGGAAAATGGAGTAGTTAGTGCATCATCTATTGTAATGATACTCACCTAGCATCCCATAGAAATTAGGTGCATTTCTATACAACCATCACCCTTTCTCTTTCCATTCAGCCCTATGAGCACTGACTGGAATGTTAGGGCAGGAGTTGATTATGCAGCTTTGGTGGTAAATTGGTTTGCATCCAAACATAAAATGAGTTGTCTTGAAGAATGATACAAAGGGATTTAACTTTGCTGAGTCAAATTTCAGTAAAGCAAACAGACCCAGAGGGTCAAATGAATTAAAGGTCCTGTGTCACTCTAACAAAACTGTATTGCTAAACAAGCTTTGGATACGGTTTGACATTTCAAATGCTTGTTTATTCCTGTGGCAATATGGATCACATGAAATCTTTTAAACCCTTTGTTAAAGATAGAAAAATATAAGGGAAAAATGAAGAATAAAAATAATTAGAATGCAGAAAAGTCAGGCTTTAATTTTAAAACTCCTGTTTTCATTCACTGTTTAAAGTCTATGTGAAAAAAGCACCCTTGTTTAACAGGCTTAGATATGGTAAGAAAGACAAAGTATTGGGTTTTCCATTTCAGAAAAGAGAGTTACTCATTTCACTGAGATGAGCTGAAACTTCTACTGGAGCTGTTGACAGAGCCCAGTCCTTCCCTGGAGAGGCAGGGCTGTATGAGTGAGGGACAAAGCACAAAAGCTGCAGGGGAAGGGAACTCAGCCTCTCTGGTGTTGGCACTGAATAGCAAATTCATTGCTAGAGAACTTCAGGACAGCTTATTGTCTGTTGGTCACACAGAAACATGGAAATTGCAGCAATGCCCTGCTGTCTCTAACATAGCTTTTTGGAAGCTGTTTATTAACAGCATTGCAGCAGCTGTCCAAATGACATAGCTTTAGTACCTCAAGCAGATTTTTCTCAAACAGAAATCGAAGGGAAACACACGTGAAAAAGGAAAGAACTGGGGAGGGAAGGAAAAGTACAAACCAGGCTGTTGGGCTTCTGCTGCCTACCTATCTTTCTGCAGTTTAGGTCAAATTAAGTATCCTTTGCTGCTCAAGATTTGGGTCACTAGGGAGTCAGAATTGCTCACTACTCATGATTTTGCTCATTAGCAAGGTTTACTCTACCATATCAATTTTGCTTCAGTTATGGTGACAAAAAATAGTGAGGTCTTTGAGCATGTCCTCCACACACACCACACACCATCCCCCTCTCCCATGCAGTCTTTGAATATGATTTGTCCAAAGATAAGAACAGCAGATGGGAATTGCAGAAGGAACTGTCTGGATGTTTGCATAATTAATGCATTCCCAAGATGGGGGAGTGGTGATGGTTGTGATTGATCTTGGTACACATGGACCTGCAATAGGGTAC
Organism: Eopsaltria australis; assembly: GCA_034509425.1. NCBI lineage: Eukaryota > Metazoa > Chordata > Aves > Passeriformes > Petroicidae > Eopsaltria > Eopsaltria australis. The sequence goes on from JAVTVJ010000696.1 coordinate 837,262, forward strand.
AGAATACTCCTGGAGACTGGGCCAACTGGGCAAACTGATCTCCAGAGGCTGCAGGGCAGCTTCCAGGTGGATTCCACCCCAGCAGGGAACCTGCAGGGTACGTCCAGCCTGAAGATGGGAACACTCTGTTTTGGACAGGTGAGTAACAGGGCAAACTAAGATCCAGCCACATGCAGAGATAAAATCCTAAAGTAGCTCCATGAGTGCTTTGCAATTGTGCTTTCTGCAAACCTGCACATTTCCAGCTGAACCTGTCTATGTTACAGCCCTTTAGACCTGCTTATATGATGCACTTCATTGGCAGTATTTAGATACTGTATTAGTAATAAATCTCAGCATAATCACCCACACAATCAGTGTCATACTTCTTGCACCTGACTAAGAGTCTTCTCTCAACTACTCTGTCAGAGTACTACTGAGTCTAGACTCCCTTTTTTATCTTTACTGGACATGATTTCAGCATAGTCCTTGGGGCTTTTCACTGGGTCTTGTTTTCTTGAAGAAGTTGTCATTTTGTGTTTAATTTTCACTGATCTTTGCAAATTGTTTTATGTAACAGTCTGAGCTGTGCACTGGTCTCCTTGAACTACTTAGAACATAGGCCTTGGCACAACAGGATCTAATTTTTCATGTTTGCAAGGACATTCTTTGTCTTCTCTAAGGAATAGAAGTCTGTATAGTGGTCACTAAAGATATTAGAATGCTTTTTATAAGATTAAACGTATTAATACTGCTGCCCTGTCTAAACAATATGAAATTGTATCATTCAGGACTTTTTACTTGACACACATTCTCAAGGGGAACTAGTATAAAACAACTCAGACATCTCTGACATGTCTGACTGGCTGTAGGGAAAAATGTGCTGTGGTTAAAGTTCTGGTGTCTTCTATGACAAAACCTACATCTTGCAAGTTTGGTGTAAGGACTTAAAAGCTGATAGAAGAAGGCTTTTGTGTAAGTGACAGGTGTATGAAAAGTCATGGTGCATGTTTAATAAAGATGACTTTGATTTCAACAGAACACTTTCCTAAAAGGTCTCATTTGCTACAGATGGACATGAACTGTAAGAGGTCAAGTCAATAAAAGAAAAGAAGGGCTCTGCCTTCCTTGGGTCCCAGCAACACAGGTGTTCAAATCCAGAGTACAGAGGACAGAGTTGTTCAAATGCACTGTGAAGAATTTCTCAGAGATACTGGATACCAGTCTTATTCTAGATGAGAAATGGGATCATAAGAAGGAATTGTGGAGTTAGGGCAGTCCAGCCAAGTTGGTTGGAAGCAAAGAATGTCATATTGGGGAGTGAGCAAAGAGCTAATCAGATTGGGAGATCAAGAGCTGGGATCAACTGTGACTTCGTATAGGAGAAGATGGGGTCTGGAATGAAGTGGGGAAAGGAAAAGGACAAGGATGGTGAAAGGCTGTAGCAGACACAGTGGGTTACTTTACATCTGGAATATACATCTATCCAATTTCTTGCTACCCCAGACAACAAGCAAATCCTCAGTTCATGTTTCTCACCAGTGCCCATCAGCAATCCTCTTCTAGGAGTGCTTTAGTCAGAGGATTACAACCCGTGACTGGTAGTGGCACTCCATTAACTCAAGTAGCAGAAATCTATGCTGATACTGCAGTTGTTCATCTGCTGAGGAGAACGAGGAACAACGGTAAAATTAATCTCTTTCCAGCTTGTTTTCTTTTTTTTTTTCTGTTTAAGAAAATAAATAATTTGTTAAAGAGCATTACTGGGACTGCTAAGTAAAGCAGTTTAAATGGGAAAGAGAAGAATCAAATAAATTATGTTTATTCTGCCTAATTAATTTTTCCTAATGTGATATTAGGAGCTTATCTCCCCTGCTTATCCCATTCTGGTCTGATAAGTAATTAGCCCAAACTCATTTAGAGCAGACTATGTTAATACAACATAAATATTTCTTCCAGTATATGTTTTTTCATGCATTTTCTATACAGGCTTATTGTGCTCTCTCTGTTAGTACAGTCGAAAAACAAGAATGCAACTGTGCAGTCACCCTGATTTATCTGTTTTGGACATTGTGCCTGCTGCCCTTGCATTTAATCTCAGTTGTTTCTAGGCTATCCAGTCTGGTCACAGACTCTTTCCATCTCTGCTTGAGATCTAGAATATTTTGGAATTGACTTGTGGAACAGTAATGCCATGGTAATTTCCTCAAATATCTCCAAAATATAAAGGACGCTTTGCTCACTCAGAGGCGTAGCTTATTGCTGCCTAAGAGGAAAATGGAAAGCTAATCATATTTTTCAGATGTAAATAGGGGCCCATATTTGTGTCTTGGCTTGCATTCCCTCTCTCTTTGAAACAATCCTTAATGTTCCAGCTTACGTAGGCTATGGCTGAACCTGCTAGATCAACCTAGAGAAACACGGTCTCCTATCAAAACGTATTGTTTTCAGAGTCGAAATTAATCCAATATTAATCCAAGAACAGTACTGAAATTGTCCAAGAGCCTTAGCTGCTCCCAGTGCTTGTGGCTACTCCACCCAACTGAAACCCTGCACAAGGGCAGAGCTGCAGCTGGAACCCGAAGGAGAAATCATTTATTAGCAGATTACAACAGAAGGTGGACACTGTCCGGTTGTTCTCTGTGGCGGGCGCTCTCAATGTGGGGCTGGCTGTCATGGCCATAGGACCAGGGCACAGGAGGAGGTAAGACCAGGCAGGGCAGGCAAGAATGCTGATTGCTTAATTTTTGTCCCCAGATAGGGCTGGGAGCTTATCTCCACCTCTTGTCACTGCCCAGCCTGTTAGGGAATTAAGCTAACCTCTTTTACATCAGAGAATATTCTAGTACAGTTTAAGTATGTCTTTCAGTCTAGAATTGAATGCCCTAATTATGTAACAAATTTGAATGTCACAGTGTAGATTTGCTTCATCATAGCTATGTTCTGGGACCCATGACCTTCATCTTGATGCTCCCACTGCATAAAAGTGGGTTACTGAAGTACATGGTCTCACCTGAGGAATAGCATGTTGTATGATTACATGCAATATACCCTTATATTACTGGTGAAGCCATTGTGAGTGATGGTTTATATCCCCTTGCTGCTGTCAGCCTTGCAAGCAGCAGGTGATCCAGGCAGGGATATTTCAGTCAAGGTTTTGATTCCAGAAAATAAGCCTGTTTTTCGATACACCCTTATTCAGAAAAGTGAGTAAACATGCATGAAACTTCTCTTCTGTAGTTGCTTAAAAAGAAGGCACACATTTAATAGTCCCTCCTGAATAAAGCTCTTTACTTCAACCACTGTGTACATATATATATCTTGATGGACAGACTCCTACCATTTTATATACACAAACACACACACACATATGTATGTATTTAGTTATTTAACTTGGAGAACAAGGACAGCCTCATTTTGGAAATGAGGTTAAGCATCTGTGAAAGTAATGAAAAAATTCTCATTATGAAGACATGTAAGAAACAATGATGCTCCTTTACGGAGGCAGGTATCTAAAATAACAGCAGTCTGTACTCAAAACACAGACACAGGTTGCTGCTCAGGACATAGGAATATATATAGCACAAGACGGTGGAAAAATTTCACCAGCTACCACTGAGGAATCTGGGCTATGTGTGGGCTTGATATTATGAGAAATGTAGAAGAAAGCTGAGAACAGAATGTAGAGATTTGCTTTTCTAAAGAAGCATAGATTTAGTGCTTTTGTGTTAAAACTCAGCTAAGAAAATGACTGGGAATTGTAGCAGAAACAATATATTCTGAATGTATTCAATGTGCCCCCTTATTTCAACAAGGCATCACCTCAAAAAGCACACTCAAATCTGAGCTCAAACTTAATAAGCAGAAACAACTTGGTAGATGATGCAAATAAAAAAAGGACTACTTATTTTATGGATATTAATAACCTTGCAGATCAACACCAGATTGCACACCAAATATTTATGGTTAAACAGCAGAACTGTCTCTAATACGACACGGTTTGATTAAAGATCTCTCATTCAGTCTAGGTAATGAAAATAAACCATCACTGCTAATGATAGCAGTAGACTCTAGATACCTTTGAGAATACATGAAAGGCAATGCCCCTTTAATCAGGGATCGAATAATTTCCACTGGCATGACTACCTGAGTCCCACACTGACATGCACTTTCTCCCCAGTCCACCATGGCTGCAGCAATTACATAGTGATGCATGGGCAAGAGGTTTTCCCTAGCTTCTTGAAGTATTTGGTACACTGCTTTAGCCTGGACAGCAGCTACTTTTTGCATCTCTGGAGCAAGAGCATTATTTTCCTCCTCTTCAGTAAGGTTCACAACTATTACCTCCAGTGGCAAGCTAGCTAATACAAGTTTTGCTCTGCAGAGCAAACAAAGCACTTACGCTCTTTGCAGCCCTTATGTTATTCTTGCTGTGGAAGGTGGTGTCTTCCATTTCTTACTGTCATTCCTTGTTATTTCTAGCACACACATTTGGGATTGATCACCATCATTCCTGTCAGGTGGACCTTCTTCACACACACTGGATCATCTCAGAGGGAATTCTTGGGGGCTGCCATTCAGAGAATGCACAACAATTATATTCCATGCTCCCTGCTGACTGTGGTGGAAGGAGAGGTGGTGGTGGGCAGTTCAGCTCTATGCTGAGTCAGATTCCAACATTCAGACTTTTTCATAGGCAACTCCTTTTTCTCAAGGCACCTGGTTTTCCTAACATCTTTGATGTCTCTGTTTTCCAGGATCTATTTTAGCATTGTAATTACATGTAAATAATATTTTTAAAAAATCTTTTTTTTCATTCTGGAACTGACTAGCTTCAATTTCTATATGGTGAACTGAGTATGAGTGGTGGAAGACTCTCCTATCTTTACTGTCAGTTCTTTCTGAATTAGTCAGAAGTGGGTTATGGACGGGACAGTTCTCCCTTCCCTGAACTTGTGTTTTCTAGCATGATGCTCATGCTCGATATTAAGCTTTCAGGGATGTTTGCTTTGATAACTGATTTTGAATTCTGGCTTACTTTTTTTGCTAGGTTATGTATCTTCACAGGTCTTTTCAGGTCTTTGGCTCAGTAATGCGGTGCTACTAGCACAATTTATGCTTCCGAGATACATGCAATCCACCCCACAGGATGCTGCTGCTCATGCTGCCTACACAGTAGCTATGCATGATAATGCTAAACAGCCCCAGAAAGCAAGAGTAGCCTTGTTTCACACCAGTGTTCAGAGTGAACCAGCCTCTTACTTAGATGGACTCCCAGATGCAGCCATCCACCTCTCTCTGCAAGGCTGTGATGATAGAGAAAGAGCTGAGTGCTAAAGTTTCACAAGACATTCCTGAGGCCCATGTCAAGCAGCCTGAAAAAATAATCCATGAAAACGGTGATGAGCAAGGCATGTCTTCACACGTGTTCTTTCAGGGTGCTCCTTTGCATGAATATCTGGTTTTCTGGGCCTGAGTCCAGAGGCTGCTCTCCTCCAATTCTGTGTCATCTGTGTGGTATTCCACTGCAAATGGCCCCTATTGCATTGGGCAGAGAAACACTTTCCCAGTCTCACACTTTAACATTTTAACAACTCCATGTTTTCTCTTGTAAAAATTTTGCATTTTTTCCTAGGTTTTTTTCAACAACTTTTAAAATTTTACTTCTGCAGTGATATCGTGGTCTCTTAGCATTTCTAGTACAACAAAAATTCCTTTCATTGTGTTTTTGCTGCTACCTACTGGACTACAACTTGCTTTTCTGATATCATCACCACACCAATGGCAATCTCTTTTTAGAGAGACTCACATCATCTCATGTTACAGAATCTCATGTCAAAGTAGGGCTAACTTTCTTCTGCTGACTTCTTTAAAATGCCTTGCCGATCCATAGTATCTCTGTTGTACATTTTCCCTATCTTTGCTTTTGATCGGCCCATTTCCTGTTTGAACTACCCACACAGGATTTTTGTAACTTGGTAAACAAGATCTGTGGTTTCCTACCATGCCAGGAGTTAGAATTTCAAGTGTTAGGTATTTGATACACCTCTGTTCATGTTTTCTTTGCATCTTCACAAGGGACATAATTTGTCACTGATTTGTTCACTCTCATGTTCCTTTCTGTAGTTCCATGCTTTTCATTGTCTCAGCACTACAGAATTTTTATTTCTGAGTTTTTATTTTCTTTATGATGCACCCTTTTTTGGGTTTACCCAATTTGTTCTGCCCATATTAAAGCTGCTGCAGATATATCACACTGTTTTCATGAAGCAGCAAGGCAAATGTAAGGGCTCAGTCCCACTGAGAGGGCCCAGCCTACCCCTGACTCCTTCCAATGTTAACCACATGTTCACACCTCCTCCTCATGCTGTGATGCTCATCTGTCTCTCAGGAAAGTAGTTCAGCTAACTAAATCAGCAGAAAGCCTACCAGTTCAAAAAACAAACCATCTTCTCTCAGGCTCACAGAGATGTAGGACAAGGGCCAGCACTAGCTTAGGAGAGAGACTGGGAACACCAGGACAGGACCTGGAGAGAGACAGGATCACCTTACACAGATGGTAGCAGTTGAGTTTTACAGAGACATGGGCATACTGGAAAATGTCACACTGAGCGTTTTTCCTCTGTAACACTCTTTCTCCACCTCACCTACCCTTTGGTCCAAAAGTAACTTAACTCACAGAATCACTTAGTCATCTGAGCTGGAAGGGGATTCAGGAGGTTCCTGGTACGCTCATCTCTCTCCTTGCAGGGTCAATGCTTAGCTCAGACCAGGCTGCTCAGGGTTTTATCCATGTCTGGAAAACCTCTAAGGATGGAGAGTTCCAAACCTCTCTGCACAACCTTCGCCAATAATTAATTATCCCCACTGAGATTTTTTTGTTTTGGTTCTTATAAATCTGAGCATGGTCAAAGTCAGAATATCGTGCAGCACTGTTTTCTTTTCAGTTTCATGTCACTGACTTCTAGGTAATTCTGCCTTTGAAGTCCATTCTTCCCAGACTTTTCTGCTTGGCATTACAAAGAGCATCATTGATACCGCCAGTTATATAGCACATCTGACCCTGCATGGTGTTTGTATCAGAACCTATTCCTGAGTCCTTTTGCCATCTGGCAAGACCCACATGTTTAAGCCAGCAAGGTGCTTAAAAATACACCAAATAACAAGTACAGATCAGTCTGTCTCCCACAATATTGGTAGATCTTTCACACTCATACTATTTTAACACGAGGCCTAGGTAGGCTGTGTGACCCCAAGTCTGCTTGACTAAAAAAAGGTTATTAACCTGTAAGTGACAATACAAGCACTTAAGCCAAGCAAGACGCATAAAAAAAGCTGAAACAAGAACAGAAGTGAAATAATTGAATTGGCAGCAATCATTTGAGGACTCATGGAAAAATTAACAACTGAAATATCTCTAAAACTCTGAGGAAAAAAAAATCAAAATAGAAGATAACAACTCAGCAAAACTGAGAAGCAATGGAGTCTGGCACTTCCCCATGTGATTACCATCTGCCTGATCAGCAGAAATCCAGTGGTTACCTGCATCAGAGGTGGTGAGTGTATTAATGCATAGGCTAATAGCACATTACTCACAGCCATTTATTGTGTGCAGAATCCAACAAATAGCATAATTGCTCCATACTCATAAATTGTGTTTGTGATCCTGTTTTTGAGCCTCCATGCAGAGGAAAAGACACCCATATAAAAGTGACCAAAAATGCTGGGAGGGTTATACTACACCATTGCTCTATCCATTTCTTGATTGCTATATTCATCTTTGTTATTAAAGTGGTCCATGAAAAGAAATAGGCTGAGTTTTGATATTTCATGTACTATGAAGGCCACTTTAGAAGTGCAATTTTGTGTTCTTCTCCACATTTGTCTGTCATAGCCAACCTCTGTTTTGGCATGTGGCGTGCCATGCACTGCTCAGATCACCTGTTTGGTCAGCACACTTCCTTCTTCTCCATCCTAGCTGCCAGATGACAGTCTGCCTTCCTGGGGTGACTCAGCCTTCAGGCTGGCTGGCTTGCCCGTCACTGCCCCTGTCATCTGCATGTGGATATTCGTCAAGGCAGGATGTGGGTGGAGATGGAAGCACAGCCCAATTACAGAACCAAGAATGCAGGCGGGAATGCATGAAATTAATGTTGGTAGAGTGCAAACTCTGGCTTTCTTCCTAAAATCTTAAACTCTACCTACCTTTTAAGATGACTTCCAGCAGAGCAAAGAATTGGACTGGTATTGCAATCTAGGGATACGGTGTTCATAGACATGTCACAGATTCAGGCAATTCACTGTGTCATCCATTAACTGAAGAATCTAGCCGCCAAAGCTGGAAAAAAAAAGAAAAAAGCTAGGAACAAGTGTAAATAAAAGTTATTTTTTGAAGTTGAAATAAGCTATTGTTTTACTTCAGCTAAACAAGATTTTTAAAAAATATATTAAACAGTGTTGGGAGTGTCAAGGTTTGGGAGAAAATGCTGAAGAAGATGGAGGGATGAGAAAAAGTGACAATTTGGCTTATGAAGCCCCATGCTGTCCTGTAGCAAGGTCAGGTGTACTCTTACAGACTCATCAAGGAGACAGTTGCTGACTTTGGGAAGGAAGGAAGGAAGGGTGAATCTGCTGTTCTGTACAATTCTGCTATGTGAGCAGCCCTCAGTGACTGGCCAACACCTGATGATCTGCCCAGCAACACAACCCCAGCAGCCTGCTAGCACTTGATGATTTAGTCTAGCAGCAGCACTGAAAACTTTCTTTCTCCATTGGCGAATGGATCAGCACAGATGTGTGACCTCACCAGGCTTAACACAGTCAACAAAATACTTCTGGTGCACATGCAGTTGTTTATCAAGCCATGCAAACATGCAGCACTGCTATCACCTCACAGGAGCAGAGTTAATTTTAATGCACCCTGATGTTTCCTGGAAGTCAAGGGAAATCAGGTTCCAATTGAATTTTGGGCATAAGTGTAAATGTCTGCTGAACTATGGCCTGTATACATGACCTGATGCCTGGTTTCTGTTTTCTGGTTAACAAATGTTAAAAACATTCTTCAGTTGTGAAACTACCCAAACTCTCTTGCAACATGAGTAGGACCTTTGTTTCTTCAGATATAATAGAAAATACGGCAAAGAAAATGCATGAGTTGTGAATGGATGACCACATATAGCTTTTCAGGGTTAAAAAAGATGACTTTTCTATGCTCACAATTAACCTTACCTTCCTTAATTCCCATCATTAATTATTGCTCCAAATGAGCAGCTTCCTAGAGAAGAACGAGACCCAAATTACTGTTGGAGCTGAAGGAATAGGGGGGTGCAGCTCATCTTCTCCAGCCTGAGAGCTGTATGGACACCAAGCAGCTCACACTGTTCCACTGATCACAAAGCCCACAGATAGTCCAGACAATGTACCCTTTTTTCTACAAAACTGGCTGGAGTTGGAGAAGGAGCTGAGACAACTAGGAGGGTGATGTAGACACAAGTCGTGAACCCAAGGAAACCATGATTCCAATACTCCACTACAAATACATCTGTTAACTACCAGGGATGTCCCTGATGGGAGCATATCAAACCAATATTTAAGAAAAAACTGAGTCAATCACTCACCAAGCTAGTGAATCCTATTGACGTCATATGCAGGGGTTTAGAACACATTTTGAAGGTGGATAAATGGGAGAAGAGATTGGAATGCATTGATGACTTTAAAAGAATAGATCATGCTAGAAATAATTTTTTTCAATAAAAATGGAGACAAACATGCTTTCAGGATACTGGAAAAAAGAACATTTGGTATAAACCAAGCCCTAATGAAAGTGTTAAATGATGCTTGTATAACTTTCATGTTGGACATAGTGTGCATTCAATATACACTATGGTGATAGGTAACGTCTTTTAGGAATGCATAACACAGATAATCAGCAAAAAATAGAGCAGTAAGTAGGGCTGACCATTATCCCTCTTCCTGCTTACTCTCTCAAGTCTTTCAAACATATTGTTTGAGTATGATAAGCTTTATAGTTACATTTCATACCTAAATTGTGATTGAAGTCTGTGATATATACAAAGGTACGTGATGGGACTCCATAAGCCTGTGAAAAATATGGGCCCAGTTAAGTTGAGGACTATGGAGAGAGAACGCTTGAGTATTTAGGATATGGCCCCAGGAAATGGGTGAAGGATATGAAAGAGAAGAAGAGAATGTTCCTTGTAGAGGAAGTGGTAAGGAAACTGAAACACAAGAAAAATGGGATGATGCAGACCTGAGAGGATCCTCAGCAGCAAGGACATCACATCTGACTCAAGTGCTCCAGTATATTATAACCACTGCCCTAGTTATTAGCATGGCAGTTCAAAGTGAATTATCACTAAACTAAATGAAACCTACACTCAGCTGCTGTCATCTGTGTAAGGGGGAGGGGGTGTTACATCCTTTGGTAAGAACAACATGACTTGTGGTTTGCACAGCATACCCCAAATTCAGACAGATGGAGTTAAAAGTGAAAACAAAGTCCTTTCAGCCCTAAGAGATTCAGTGTAGGAACATAAATTTACCCATTTTTCTCAACAGCTGTCCCCAGACTTCCTCCTCCTACATCCTTTATGAAACCTCCAAAATGCCAGAAACACAGATTCAGTGCATTATATTCCTTCTTCTGAACAACGCTCCCCCCTCTGTTTTCCTGATTTTGTAGGTGATAATGTAATGACTGCCTCTGGTACTTCCTGGGATTACAGGGTTGGGTTTTCCACAATGCTTCTGTCAACTCCTGCCCTCCTTCTGAGAATAAAAGTGCTAGATTTAGGTTAAACCATTGTGATACAAATGAACAGTTACCCCCAGCATGGCTCTGTGGATTGAATAGGCTGAATTGAGACATGTTTTTTTCATAGAAGTATATCACTGCAGTAAGAGAAGCCCACTGGTCTCTTTAGGAAGAATTAATTAGACAGAAAAGCGATACTGAAAGAGCCTGAACTAAAAGGGTGAAAATAGAAAAAAAAAAGACACAGTGGTGACTGAGGAAGTGAGGTAGCTAAAAGAAAAGAGAGTAACAATGAGTTAACCAAAAGGAGAAAGTATATGATGCATTATTTCATACAACATCATTGACAAAGTATGTCAATCTCAGCAGATTCCTGGCTGGATCTGTGGCAACCTTGCAGCTCCATCCTTCCAGCCGATGGCAAGCGAGCTGCAGCCAGCTTTGTTTCACTCGCCAGGCAAGGAGCGACATCGTGGGGCCCTTGTTAAAGTCATAAAGTGGTTTAAGCAGCTTAAACTGCTTTATAAGCTTAAAGTAACGAAGTCTTCAAAGCTGCTTAAAGCTATTTAAGCTGCTTAAGACACTTTAGTCTGTTGGCATGTGCAATGGGGCTGTACAAACACCCTGGCCTGCAAAGCAGAGTCCACCTTCATATTTACAGGTCCCAGCAATGAAATCGCCTCACCAGGACTGCCCTGAGCAACCTCAGCTCAGCTGAGCTCTCTTTTCTTGGGTCATAGAATCACAGAAGAGCTTGGTTTGGAAGAGACCTTTAAAGGTCATCCATCCCAGGCCCCATTGTCTAATTGTCCCTCCCTGTGCTTTGGGATTAAGCCTGCCCTTGGCACCTGACATATTTGTCCCAGGGTCTTTGAAATTCTGCAAGTTTTTGACTGCTGTTGATCCAAGGGTGGGGTGTCTAATGATCTACCTGATGTGAGCCAGATGTATTATATCAGTATTTATCCACATGCACAGCAAAATTCACAAGTTCCAGTGGTTTTCTTATAAGAGAGAAAGCTCTCATGCAGCGTGAAATCCTCATTCTGGTGTTTAAGTGTCATGTATAGTTTTAAAAGAACAAAAGAACCAGTGGATATTCACTGAAGTATAGCCAATAAACACCAAAACTAAATATTTGTGAACAATCCACTTCCAGTTTACAGTCATATTTTGGTCAACACTACAGTCCACTCTGATGAGCACAGATTTCTCTAGGAAACATTTTTGAGCTAGTTATTTTCATATTAAATAGTGACTAGAATTTGTCAGAAATTTTATATGGGTTTGAATTTCCAACAAAGAGCATATTTTCTGAAAAAAACTTAGTTTTAAATAATAAAAAAATGAAATAAAATATAAATGGGTTTGCTTAGTTTTCCTTTGTGAGTATGATTTTAAAGACATTTATTTTGAGCTAACACAAAAAATATCATCTTGCAGAATGCTATTTTACTTGCACAATAATTCTGGTTGGCATTTTCTTGTGTATACGAGGGCTCTATGCTCCCCTAGCTAAGATATTTTTATATATATATGGTACACCATGACTGGAATATTTTGGGTTTTGAATGTTGAAATGTTCAGTTGTAATACAAGCCCTCAAAACTTTCTGACCTTTTCAAAACGCTTTCATTTTTTTCTCATCTCCATTCTTCTAATTTTCCAAAATAGAAAAACATCCTAAAACTTTGAATAAAAATAATTACTATAATATAATTTCTCACAGGTTGGAAAGTCTGCACTTGTTAGTTTTCCTGACATTTGTATCTGTGCTGTTGTTTTGCAGACCCACTGGCATGAGAATAAGATTCTGTCGCTTTCTATTGGCAAAGATCATTTGATCTGTGTTTATTCTGGATATGTTTGTTTGATTCCTCATTTGAGCACTATAATAAATTATTAGGTCATTACTGCCCTGGGAAAAGAGCTAGTTTAATAATTAACTTGTGCTTGCAAAGCTCTTCAACAGCTCAGAAAAATACAGTAGGTTGCACCTGAATCATAGAAGTATAGATTTGTATGGGATCTCAAGGGGTTATGTAGTTTGTTATTCCTCAATATTTTTAATCAAAGCTGTACCAAACCTTCCTGAGGTAAAATAGAAACAAACCAAAAATCCCACAATATTAAATCAAAGATATTTTTAAAAAAACAAACCCCAAAGAACAACCTGTGCAATATTCCATAACAGCAATTGAATATGCCCGGAACCATGCATGGAATTTTCAAATGGTTTCTTAGTGAAAATATATTACGGATTACTGTGTAATAATTTGTATGCTCTGTCACAGTTCCAGTGATCTCAGCCACCTGCTACAAAACATGCACCTGGTCCATCTCCTAGCTTCAAAGGAAGTCCACCACTGTCTTGATAAGTGCAGAAGGCAGTCCCTCTGATTTATATCTAAAATCAATAATGGCAAGTATTATACAAACTTCTTGGGTAATGTTTTCCTGCAATAATCTTTTCTTCTAGTTGGAAGTTAGAATGTATTACTGTAATACTTATTATAGTATAGCTGAAAAAAGTTTCCTTGACATTGACAGTGGATTGAATTAGGAGCAATTTCAAATGGAACAGCTTTCCCCAGTTCATTTATAAGCACCCAGGACAATGTCAAAAGCTTTACTCAGGTCAAGGTGCATCTTGGGTCTTACATACAGTCATTTGGTTCTTCCTTTCCCATTTTTAAAAGCAGTAACAGTTATAACCCTGCAAACAGCCAACAACTTCTTAACAGTGTTGAAGTCTAAGCCTGCTGTGAACGCCAAATTTAAAAAACAAAAACCTTACTAAATTGTTCTTTTCTTTTCCTTTTTTAAAAGCCAGGTGCCTTGATGCAAAGAGTTAAGGAAGAGCAAGGCCTTAAACCAAGAGTTTGGTTTAAAATAATTTGCAAAATGTATATCATAATGGCAGATTTCTCATAATTACCAAAAATTGTAAGTATTATGCTAACTGTATTTCCATCTTAGGCTACCTAGTTGCTGTAGGCCCTGATGAATTATCCACTGCTTCAGGGACTCTTAGAGATAAGGCAAGAGCCCAGTAGGTATTAAGTGAATTTCAGCAATTGCGTATGTCCGACTTATTCAAACATTCTTTTGCTTGGTTTTTTCCCTACTCTGGCATATGTCATTCTGTTAAAAAAATAGCATTGTTAAGTACCTATCATTAATGTTTATGAGCATGTGAATAAAGTAGCAAAAGTAAGAAAACATTTCCCTCAACTCTGGGTATCTGTTATTTGTGCCTCTGCCCCTCTCTTCCCCTAACTTCTTGGTACTTATAGAATCTATCTTTCTTCCATTTTATGCTCCAGGAAAGTTGTAATTCATTTTCTGACTGATTCTTTCTAGTTTTATCCCCAGATATTTATGCCGCTGCTTTATTACCCATCTCACTTATGTGCTGTAGCGATTGAGAGTAAGAGACCCCCACTTTGTCATCAAGCAGGATTGCCTTTATTAAACACACTTGAGTATTTACATGTTTATTCTGTGTACAAGTTTTAGGATCAATTACACAGCCAGTCAGTAGGAGAGAGAAAGTAACCACGAAAAACCAAGAAAAGTGGAGCCGATGTTTGTAGCTTTTTTCATTCATCCCACACACGTTCACAGCCCAGTTCTGGGCTGTACATCAAAGCACAGGTATTTATGGCTGGACTTATCCTTTGGTATGTGCTTTCCCATGGGAGAAGAGCTGTTAGTCAAGGTCAGGATGGCCCAAGCAGGCTGCTGCTTCTACAATATGCCCTTGATTTCACTCTTTGTAGGATTTCCTTTTTGATATTCAAGTCACTGGAGAATCCCTGATGCAGATATGCTGGTCTCTTACTACTTATCTGTCTTCCATGTCAGGATGGATTGCTGGTCACCTACAGTATGGTTTCACTTACTCACAAGTGTATTTTCCTTATTATTTCTTCACATAGGACAGTTACTAGCAGCATCCTGACTTGCTTTGATGAACAGTGGTCAGATTTTTTATTAGTTTCATTTAAAAACAAAACCAAACCAGTGTGTTTCATCTGACAGTTTTCACATGAGAAAAATAATAGGTTTAAAATAGATAATATGTGGGTCTAAGCAGCTTAATTATATCACATTAAAAAAAATTACTTTGTCAATGAAAAAAGGCATGCCAGGATTTCAGCATGATGATTTATGATTCTGTCATAATGACAGATGTTCTTCATGCATCTCTAACATTGTAATCTGGAGTCAATGGGCTTTTTTTTCATGTTTGCTGGTAAAAACAGATATACTGTATAAATGTATCATTATTTGTCTTCAAAGCCTTGTCTTGCATTAGCTTGGGAAACTGGTTTGGTTTTGAGACGAGTTCTATAGTAAAGCCACTGTTTTAGTGATGGTATACCACAAAAGCAGCACTGCAGTTTGGGCCCCCTTCCCGGACATTTACCAGGCTGATATGCTCCAGGGAGGATCTGTGATGCTGCTGTGCTCCTCTGAGCTTTGACAGACTTCAGCCAGGATATCCAGCTTCTCAGTTCATCCTGCAACTGAGACCCCTGATCTTAAGAACTCCTTGTCTGCATTCAGGATTTATTTCCCAAAATCCTCGGCTGCTGAGTGGCAGAATTTGAGCCTAGTGGGAGAGAGAATCAGTGGAGCATGAACAGAGAGAGGCATTAACTCAAAGAGGAAGAGAAGTGAAAAACTGTACCAAAAAGGAACTTCTTTCTGCTACTCCCCACCTCTTACACTTCAGTTCGATAATCCTCCATCTCTAGCTCTTCCTTAGGTAGAATTGTTCTTGGATCCCATGTTTCTGCTGAGAGGGCTGCTAAGAGAAGCTGAAGGGCCATGACTTTAGTTCGATGAAGTAGTGGAGTGACAGAGACACAGGAATATCTGTTCACATATGTTTTGAAGTTTTCGTGTTGCAGTGAAATTACAGTGAAATTCACTACCAGTCCATCTTAGGGACTGCGCTTCTTTACAGCGTGGCTGCACTGGTTGTCACTATAACTGCGGGAAAAACAAAAACTATCCAACATTTTTAATGTTGGAGAATCAAGGCATTACTTTATTCTGGCCAGGATGTTGTTCTGGCCAGGATGTACCACAGAAATCATCTCATCCACACATAGCCTGGGTGTGCAGAGAGGATCATTCCATTATCCATAACTTTTAGAATATTTCTCAGGTATTTTATACAGTCAAAACTCATAGAAACAA
This sequence comes from Eopsaltria australis, assembly GCA_034509425.1. Lineage (NCBI taxonomy): Eukaryota > Metazoa > Chordata > Aves > Passeriformes > Petroicidae > Eopsaltria > Eopsaltria australis. The sequence goes on from JAVTVJ010000696.1 coordinate 853,226, forward strand.
ATGGGTCAGTGTTCATTGGTCTGGAGTTGAGCAACCCCCAGTATCTGGTTTTCTATTGGATCTAGAATCTACTTGCCTCTGATGTAAATTAGATCTTCATTCTTCTCTCCTTGCAGACCAGGTGTCTCCAGCCAGCCAGGGGTGTTGTTTAGAGTTGATGGTCTGTCAATGACCGTTGATATCTCTTGTGTATCCCCTGTGCTACTCCCCCCAGTCTATTGAGATGTTAAGTTCTTCGGACCTCACCTAGAGAAACAATGTCCTGGAAAGAAACTTCAGTTCTCTTCCCTTGAGGCAAAGGTGAGCAAACCTGGTTAAAGTTACATAAAAATTTTTAAACTGGTATGTTTTCCAATATGGTGACAGCTTGTGAGAGAAATGTACCTGAGGCTCAGAGCTTCTGCAAACCATACCTGATCTTGCTTCAACAGCTTCCAAAGATTTCTTATTGTGAGAGCATTGCTCTGCAGTCCAGATCTCTACTACAGTTGCATTTATTGGTTAGTCTTGTTCAGCTCCGAGTTCTCAGAAAAAGGTGCAGAGAACCACCTTCCACAAAATGAAGACGTTACAGGAAAATCCCTTTTGCCAGATATGACTTTATATCCTCTATTCACTAGGAAAAAAAAGTGTGATCAGGTATAGACTCACCCTTAAAAACATAGTGAAATAGTGCATCAAAGAATATTTGTTAACACTGAACTCTCTTGGCTGGTGCCATTTTTATAAGCTTTTTGATAAGATAGGCCAGGGGAAGAATCAAATACAGAGTATGGTTCTACACTGAGGGGCAAAAGGTGTTGATTCATCTTTCAGATCTCTACTTTTCACAAATGACATAACAAACAGGTCCAATCATCAACAGGCAACCTAAACCCTGCATTTAAGACTACCTTCATGATTATTACCAACAGAGGATGACATTGTTACATTCTGGGGTTTCCTGAGAGCTGTATCTCATAGTAAACTAACCCAAGTCTGCCCTGCTAGTTTTACTACATGATTAATAGTAGGATGCATGATAAGTAAAAGGAGATCTACTCTAGAAGACGTCTGAAGCCTTTATGAAGATGGAATTTCATTAACAAAGGGCATAGTTTGGACAGGGTCCCAATAGAAACAAAATTAACTGTGTGTGCTAAGGGATGCTGAGATTCAGGCTAGTCTGGGAGCTAGAGAGGCACAAGAATTGATCTCCACTGCTGCTGAAAATCCCTGACCCTCATCTCAACCAACTCCCCAGCTTCCAGGTCACAGCTGGTGCACAGGACACCAGTACAGGGCACGGAAGTCTGTTTCCAGCCATAACTGCTCCTCTGGCCATGGTTTGAGATATCCAACCACAAGCTGAACTTAGCAGTGCTAGTACGTGAAAGAGAATTATTCACATGAAAGCTACAGAAGGGCTTATTTTCAAGATGGTATGGCCTGTCAGTGTCAGTTCTGCAGAGCTTCAGACACTGCAAAGTTGAAGGCTGAGACTATTCTTTAGGGTTTAGGATATCAACAAAAGCTAACCTTTAGACAAAGGACATGCAAATAATTCACCTTTATGGTGCAAATACAGAAATCAAGTTTCACAAAGGTTACTTATTTCCTTCCTTCCTCAGGGCTGTAGATCTTTCAATTAATTTGGTCTTTAAAAAAAGAAGGATATGACATTGCTCAAAGATTTACACTTACAAAATCAATACATTTGTCAGCTACTACACAAACTTACTTGGGTTTGAAATATTTACAACATGCGAGAAAAGCAAAGTATGAATGCAGTTCTTTGTATTATTACAAAGCTGTCCTGTTAAAAAAATGTACTTTTTAGCTTTCTCCATTTTGAAGAAAGCCAGAAACAATAAGCAGTAATCATATTATTTCTTTTTAATCATATGTCTTTCAATAGAACCCTTAAGGAAAAAAAAAATTCTTGATCATGGTCATGAAGAGACATATTCATGCACTTATAAGGCACAGCCATTCTGTTAATTTTAATAATTTAGGTCATAGCAATAGGGTAGTTTTGAAGCAAATACCCAGACTGTACCCATTTGTCACATGTTAACTGGTTTCTCAAAGTGATGTTGATGTGCACAAAGCAGATTCCTGTTGCATGAAACCAGAACTCTACAGCATTCCAATACTCTATTGGTCCTAAATCCTTATGTGGACTTTCCATGACAAGAACCTCCAGTATGTAGTTAAGGTATATGCATTCCCCAAAGCTCTCAGACCCTGAAGAGTGCCCTCAAAGCCTGAAGAAGGCTGCACAGTCAGGTACTGCATATATTTTCCTATTTGCTGCCAACTGCCCATCCTCAATCAATTTAGCAGTCTATCCCTCCTGCTTTATCCTCAGTTATCTGAATTTTAGATCTGAAGCCTTTCCTGTCTCATTTTTCCTGCCTTTTGCTGCTGAACCCGTCTTTTTTGTGTTATCTTTTCCCCACCTTTCTATTACCTCTACCACACTGAAAGCACCCTCTTACACCTGCCAAAACACTCAAGTGTTTGGGACTGCAGTCTACAGTCCCAAAGAAATGACATTTCCACTGAGCATGTACCATGATAGAAGGAGAAGTATTTCAAGGGGCACGATAACCCAGTGGCACTCAGAGGCTGAGCAAACCCTTATGTATGTAGTTGTAGCTGCAGTAGAAGAATAAGATAAGAATCTTATCAAGGCTTCTCTCTCAGAAGTCTTGGAGATCAAAGTCTTAAAGAGCTTCTCGGATGTCACCCACAGCACTACTGAGGACAGAATCTCCATAACCTCTTGACCTGTGGTGTACCTGCTTGCCTCAAAGGAATTAGTGACCAAGGAGTAATGGTCAGAGGCTGCAAGCCTAAAGTCATTTACTTGGGCATGGCGCTGGGTTGTGAAATCTCATGTGAGGATGGTGAAAGTATGGCACCAACTTACAAAAGAGGGACTTGATAATGCTCTTTAGCATCCAAAAGTCCTGCAACCATCTCTGATTATCCTGCCTGTCACAGTCAGCATAGTCCAAACTGTTACATTTATTTTAACATTTGTACCCTATATTCAGAAAACACTGCAGCATCTGAGTCTCAACAAAGTATTATGGACCAACAGTGGCATTTTCATGCTCTTCCAGACCAACATTATTGAACTGCTCAAACATGATCTTCACAATGCATTGCAAACACTCCTGAAAAACCACTGTCATTACAATACTTGGTCAGACCCATGACTGGTCTGGTCCAATAGGTAATCTCAGTGGAGAGTAATGCCAAATATCCATGAGTAAGTCTGGTGACTCAACTGTTACTTCAATAATTGGGGGTGGCTGAATATACATCATTGGAATTTTGTCATGCAGTGATAATGGTCTAGCATTTCTCCATGAAGTTCTTAGCTCTGACACAATTAAAAATGTTAACCATGCATGCATTCCTTTTTAATTATATGTTTAACCCACCAACAACTTATTGAAACAACAAAACCTGAGAAAATAGCTTAATTTTTTTTAATCTTTTGAACTCTAAGGATGCTAATCTAAGAAGATTACTCACCATCTTCTTTAACCATTTCTATGTTTGCTTGTTTTCTGGAGAAGTGCATGCAAACACTCACTACAAATGCTACAGCCTACTTCAGTCCTGCTCTAAGAGAATCCTCCAGTGAGACTTTGCTACAAATGCAAAAAATCTGGACAGAAGTTGTGTAGCTGTGAGGTAGTGTTATGATTTTTTTTCACCACTCCAGATTGATGAGAAATCAGGCACCTTTTATTTTCATTTAATCCTAAATATGGGATATAGCAGACAGAGTTGTTGTAATATTTAAAAGATTAAATAGACCTAGTCTCTTTTTCTCAGCCTCATAATTTTCTGATTGTGAAGAACAGCTCATAGCATACTAGTGGAAATGCAAACATTTCGTTTTGAGACAATTAGTTTAATTTTCCAGACTGGTTTCCTTTTGATGTCTCTTCACCACCAGCAAGCTTCTGCACATCCTGTGCCCCTAATAAAAATGTGTTTTCCTTAGCCTGTAGCCCAGCACCTATAGCTCATTCTCATGGAATACTATGCATCTCCTCAGCAGCAGCCTCTTCTGTATGCACTGTCTATATCTACACTGATCCACTCCCTCTGTACCCTTTTCTTTCTCATCCTTTGTTGAGCCTGCATTTATTTTCAAAGACTCCTCTACTCAGCCTTTTATGTTCAGTGCTTTAAATCCTTTTATTCCCCTGAGCATTCCCAGCTATCCCTTCTTTCCCAGAGAGGGAGGTGGATCTTCCTTGAAGTCATTATTCAGGGAAAGAAGACTAGGCCCCATTATTTGATTGATTTCACAAGTCATTTAAATGAATGGTATGTAGGCACAACTAGCAAATGCTAGTTAAAATGGTTAATTTGTTAATTTCTTTTCAGTGGTAGTGGGAGAACAAAAAAATCACAAAATGAGTAGCTAAGCAAAATGGCAAGAATTATATTTTGTCCTTTGAAACAATATTAAATGTGAATATAAATCCTGTATAAATGCTTATGGGATATTACTGTATATACCAAGAGTTCATTATGTCTTACATTATTAGAATGAAAGGCAAAGAAATGAGTGAATATATTATGATGTTAAAGCTGCACCAATTTTTATTTAAGCCGCTTCATTACTAGCAGTGCAGTGTGCCAGAAAAATGACTGGTTCAGTGACAAAAACCCTTTTCTATTACAAAGCCTCTTTTAAGATAATTAGCAACATGACAGAAAATAAGATACAAAATATCTTTAAATGTAGGGAAAATGGGAAATTATTCTGATGATCTAAATTTGCCTTAAGCACTTGCTCATACAATAAAATCCGTACAATTATTTATCTAACTTAGTGGTCTTCACACAGAAGAGGCTGAACACTTAAGTAGAGTAATAGGACAGAAAAGACAATGACAAAGCTGTTCAAACAAAACCTTGCCATGATCTCCCTCACTTATGTACTGTTTCAGTCAATATCAGAAATTTTCTAATTACTGAGAGGCAAAAAAAAAAGAAAAAAAAATAGGTTTCTTCCTTAAAAATATCTACCATCAACTTATTAAAAACATAAATAACTTTGTGATTATAGCTGAAACACCTTGGGAAAATGCTACATTGGTTTCAAGTGATCAGGCTATTTCTGTTCCCAAATATTTGGGTGCTGGACTTCCAAAGGCTTTATCGGGAGTTGCACCTGTAATCCGTGAATGGAGACAAAAATATGGACATGGAAATAGAGACTCCAAAGTAGTGTCTGACAGTGTCTGCAAACAAGGCTGTGGCAATTTCTGGAAGTATGGCTGGAACCTGCACTACTAAATTTTGCCAGACAAGTGTACTGATGACAGGCATCCTGTGTTTGGAGACCTCATTTAGGCATAAATGTGTTCCTTAACAGCAGAGTCGTAGTCTTAATGCTAGAATTTCCTATGGGCTCAGCATTTGTTGACCTCCAGCCCTGGTCCCTAGCTTGCCCGTCTTTGCTCAAATAGAGCAAAGGAGCTGCAGTAACCCAGCAGTCCTCCCTGGCCAAGGTCTTCTCCTCAGCACATCCACATATGCTTTATAGCCAGCAGAGTCAAACCCTGTGCCATCACCTTTGGCAGCTCTAGTCCTAGAGGTGCCACAGGGGTGGCTTCTGTGCAGAAATCCCCAGCTGCCAAAAGGCCTCTAGAAACCATGGGGAAAGGTACAACATTGCTTTAAGGACTACATTAAAATGTTTCTGAAGCCTTATTGCAGTTGGCCATTGGACTAAATTGCCGTAAGGCACTCCCTTTAGTAGCACAAGCATGGTTCCCATGAGGAACTGTTTCTTCTTGGTGGTTAATCCTTCAATTGTGTATTCTCTCTATCCGTAACTTTATTATAGTCCTAACAAGAATACAGTCATATTTCGTGCATCTCTTTCTAGTAGTGACTGGGAGGCACCTTGAAGCTGGTTGTCATTATTAAGCTTTCTTATGCTCACAAGCAGTTTGCTAACACTTCCCAGACTAGACAGCAGTGACCCTTTGTTCTATGTTAAGCCCCAATCTTATCAGAGCTGTGGCAGTGGGTCGATCTTTATCAGAGATGTGCTCATTTCTTGATCGAAATTCCTTAGATCTTTCTGAAGTCAGCTGGGAATAGTGTCTGAAATGAAAGGTCACTCTTACTGAAGTCTATGCAAAGCAGTGATTGCAGCAAAACAAGCATCCTTTAGCATGTATAGTGCCTTCCAAACTCCAGTCTCTAAAATGCAAGCAAAGATATGTTTGCATAACTTTTATTATTTATGCTCTAGACTACATCAGTTTTCCATATTAAAATGTGATGATTTCATATGCATTCTGTGGCAGCATATGCTGATCATTCTGAAAAATCCCAATTATTTTTCTACGGTTTCTATTCTATACAGCCATTGTTCCATCATTTCTGTCTTTGCAGTGGATGAAAACTTACCCACTGGTGTCATTGTAAGATGACAGTCTGCTACCAGGACTTCACTAGCAGCATAAAGCATGTGTTTAAAGAATTAATTTAATAAAGAAATAGGAACTCAGTGACAGCATTATAAACTTTACAACACCAGGAGCATAATTACTACCATGGCATAATGATGAAAGAAGGCAATAAAATAATTTCACTTCACTCTGTAATTCTTAAAGCACTGAAAATTAACTTGTCAGCAGGGAGGAGTTGGTTTCTTTTCTTTCAGTTTCATCTGTATGCTGTCTTAATGTTATTTGCTTTTTTAAAAAACACAGAACACAGTGAATACCATACAAATGAGTTTTGAATTCACATGGTACACAAATGAATGTCTTTTTTCAGGCTGAGAATCTCATATTTAGGAGAGTTTTTAGTGTCTGGAGAATCACTGGTTCTGTGGTCTCAGGATGTGACCATTTGATCTGTCATCTCTTCCAAACCATGGAGGCTGAGGAGGGTGGAGATAACAGCAACACTGTTCCAGCTTTATCCAAAGCAGAGAGAGCACATTGGTGGCAATTTGAGTAACTCACAGTGACGAGAAGAACTGATGCCTGAAGGATTTTTTTCTGCTTTTTCTCTGAATATTTCTTACACTGTTCCCTACATTCACAAGTATTAGCATGCATACTTGTGATGCTTTAGGTGATAGTTTAGCCTGGTTTCATGGTGTTTAGCAGGCTGGTAGACTAAACACCCCTGAAGCCACGTAGAGTTAGAAGACCAAACACCCTGTTTTCATGAGCCCTCAAGGTCTCCTAGTAGGACAGATTTTGTAAACTAGAAGTTGGGCCACCCAGGCCCCTTATTGGGCCCTCCTGGTAGATATGCTGATGTGTAGAGTCTTTAATTGTATCCTCGACTGGGGGGACGGGGCTTTTGCGACGCATTCTACCTGGACGGCAGAAGCCATGGAATGGGATCCTATTAAAATACCGAGGTAAACAACCCCCAACCCTCTAACTGTGTTTGAGCCTTTATTTCCTAAGACCAGAAAAAGGCATCAGAACCAACATGCTTGATAATTTAAATTTAGCAGAAAACAAAACAACCTAATATATCTTACAAAGTAATGGTGGATAAATTATGTAAAGGAACAAACCACTAGAACAATTAGAAAAAAAAACTTACTAGAAACAAAAGGTCAAAAGACACAAACTACCATCTCCACTTCCTGCAGATGCCCACGTCAAAACATCCCCTGCACTTCTTGTTATGTCTACCCTATATTAGATCAGCACTTTAAAAGTGCTAAGGTGGCTTCTAAAGCCATTATTTAAAGTGCTGATCAGAGAGATCATTGTGCCACAGGTGAGGAAAGATGACTTGGGACCCCATGGACAGAGGACTGGGGGTACAATTGGAGGAAACTGAGTTACATTCACATCCTAACAGAGGTTATAACATCGCAGAAATTAAAGCATAAAATACAGTTGCTGCTTCCTGGACGGAATGCAGCTGGCATGCTCAGAGACCTATTCCACAGTGATTCCCCATACACAAAATCTGCAAGTTTAAGCACCTGCTAAGGGGGATGAAATGGACAGTGAAACAGTGTGGAGAAACTGAGGCCAGATGCTGTTGAAATCTTTGCAGGGAAGGGAATTTGATGGTGAAATCGCTCTCCTTGGATGAACTTGGTTCATGATCTAATTGTAATATTAACACACAATTCCATCCCAAAGGTACGACTACCTCTCTCTGGGCATGTGCTGAGGAGAGGAATAGACCCCACAACTCGGTATTTATAGGGTAGGTATGTTTTAATACGGCACCGGGCCCAAGGGGGTTTGCTCCTCCAAAAACTTGTGCACCCTCACTGGCTCTCAGCTTGATATATATTAAGTTACATGTTACATATGCTTTAGATTACACAATACATTAATACATATTCACTACCTATCTCTGCTTTATATTATAATGAGTTCGAAAGTCATTTCCATATGCTCACGATGCGCAGTGCCTCCTGGTGGTCGTGGGCTAGGATCTCTGGGATGAAGTAACGAGTCTTCCTCGGGGTCACGTTGCCTCCTTGCACACTTACTCTCTGAGATCCTGGCCCGACTCCCAGCCTTAGAGCTGGCTGAAACCAGTTTCAGGATCCAAAAGCAGGATCTTTGGTCACGGTCTTCTTCCTCTCATCAATGGCCTGTGTCCTCCCTTACATCTTTCTTTTCTGCTTGACAAGCATGAGCAAACACTGTGTATTGTTCAGTAAAAACAGCTGCAAGATTTGGCAATACTCACAATCAATGACTTACCCTTAAAATCCCAAAACCCTTGTATCAGTGCTCTGTATTTTTTGACTGTGTCTTTAAAAGCAAAGTGAGAGAATTTTACACCAATCAGTAACAAAGCTATATGTGACTAGAGTCACTCAAGCTCCACCTAAACTTAAAGATACAGTACATGCTGAGCATGGGGGAAAGTTAGGTATCAGTACTGCACTTGATTAACATCTATTTTACTGTTTCATATTTATTTCCTGTTGACTCTATTTATGATATATCTGCGATACTAAACTGAAACATATTGGATGATACCTAATTCTGGATGCCATCTGATTCTATGCTTTTCATTTACCTTAATCTTCAGCAGAGTAGTGGAATTCAGATTTCTTTAGAAAGAGAACAGTCAGTCTGAGTTTTCACACATAGTCAGTTTGCTATTTCATTAAAATCTAATTTAGACTGAACTGAGCACTTCTCTGAACTAAATAATCTGATGTGGAAAACTTTAGAATACTAAATCACTGATGGTCTCATTTTATATGAATATACATAGGCAGATGTATTGGCATCTTATAGATTCATGTCTCTGTGGTATAAAAACACAGCAGAGAAAAAAAGGCAAGACTTTACAGTGAAAAAAAGCCAACACTTGACAGAGATCTAAGTTTAATGAAGCCAATCTTGGTCAAGAAATGGGACTGAGTTCTCTTATAAGGAAGATAGACAGGAATTATGGGCCCAGAAGATAGGATTTGGTGATGGAATTTAAGGCAACTCAGAAAGTCATTTAGTCTGCTCCAGATGGTGAAGGCAGCACGGGAGAAGGAGCTCTGTGCCAACTGTGGCAAAACTAGCAGGGGAAACACAGTATTTAAACAATTTTTTCTGAATTCAATAAAAAGCCTGTACTCAAAAAATATAAGGGTTGCAAAGTTGTATTTCTGAGGATAGAAAATGCCTGGTTTAACATTTCCCAGACAATGAAATTTGTAACTCTTATATGCACTGTAAAATCTTTAATTACGGGATAACATGTACCTTTTTGAATAGCACCTTTAGCCTTTCTGTGCACATGGATGGCATACATTTAAGAAGTAACATTTCATTAGCTTGTTTTATCCTCATTGCTAAGTACATGGCCTCATGCCTCATTTACTATATCCTATTCAAACTCTGGCATGAATATACAATTAATAACATCCTTATAGGATCAGCTATGTAATTATTGCTATACTACTTAGTGCTTCACAAACATTAATTAATGTCTCTAACCTCCTTGTAAGATCAGGTAATTTTTCTTATTTTTATGTGTTAGAATAATGTGAGATGACAAAAGACTGATTTTTTTCTTTTGTTTAGGGAAAGCCCACATTCCTCTGTGGTGGATTTCTATATGAGTCTCCTTTAGAAGAAACGATCATTCACCATTTTCTTTTTTCATCCCTGTGTGAAGCTGAAATTCTTTCCTCTTCAGGAATACCATGTCAATCAGCAAGCCAGTGAATCTCTGCCTTTGATTGTTTGGGGGCAAGTCTATCCCACCGGGCCATCTGCAGCCTGAGCTTTGACCAGGCATTTTCTTGGGCAGCAGGGTGGGAAACTGAACAATCACCTTTTCAAACCTGTTTGAAGGTTACAGCTGTGTAACCAGAGTCAGAGCACAGATTTACTGAGCTTCTTTTATTATGATCCTGCACATTCAGGTGAGCTACCTTTAATTTTAGAAGTTGATATTTACATTGCTCTGTGTGAAGCTGAAACAAGCCTAAGTTGCTGCTGTAACCAGCAGAAAATAACATCAAGCACATTCCTGAACCCTCTGCCTTCCCAGACCCATTAGATCCCAAGTTTAGCAGAAGCACTGCACATAACTCTGTGATGAGCTGTAGTAGAAATGTCAGCCTTGCTCTGGATAAAGCAAAAGTAGAAATTCAGGGATGTGGGAGGAAAGGAAGAAGTGAAAGAAAAAGGAATGAAAGAAAAGCAGGCCTTAATGGCATCTAAATTAGTAGATCATAAAGTCTCCAGCAGAACTAACAGCATTTTCTATTTATAGAAACATCCAGATTGAGAAGAACAAAGGACTACCTAAATACAACAGCCTACACTCAGAAAGAGACAAAAGAACAATGAGTTAATCAGCAGTTTTACCTAATGACTCACAGAGGTGGGACAAAAGGAGAGACAAACAATTCACAGTGACTGGCAACTTTTGAAAGGTGTAAAAGACACATTCACAAGCCAGCCACATGGCTGCCATTAAGAAGAACAACCCAGAACACCATGAGAACTAAATAGCTAGCTTGCCTAATTCTTTGTGATCACAAATATGTTTGGACGGACCACATGCAGACACACCCTCAAGCCTCCCAATAGGAAAGAATGAGTAAAACTTCAAAAAGAATGCCTGTGCCTGAGTGATACCTGGTTTGTACAAAATAAAATTGCTTTTCCTTCTTATGCTGCCTCTTGTCGAGGGTTGCTCCATTAGTTAAGATTTGCAGAGCAGTTCTAGAAGCTGGATGCCTCTCCATGGCTCCCCTTCCACCAAGCAAAACCTCAATGTGCAAATCGGCAGTGCTGGCTAAGCAGCAGCACGTGCTCACAAGTGTGGCTTCCTTGCAGAAATCAGGTTTGATTTGAGCCACAGCTGCGAGCCAGCATCTGAGAATTGCACAAGGAATGCTATGCAGATTTCAAAATACGATCTCACCCATCCAGCACCACTCCCTGGGCCTTCATTTGGTCCTCTGTAATCACTGATAAACTATGTTGGATGTCTCTGCTTCTGCAGAAAGATGACATCTATCTCCATTCCCAGATGCCCACAAAATTTTAGGTCACCCACCCACTGAGGAGCCAGCTAAACTTCATAGGTTGGGGAGGGGATTTAAAATGCCAAAGCCTGCACAGTCTTTACAAACAGTCACTCCTCCCTTGCCTGTTAATGACTTTGCAAACTCCTGTTGCATTTAACTACAGTACACGCCTTTAAATGTTTTACAAGACTGTGGTAATCACCCATTCATCATTTATGGTTGAGCACTAAAATATTTTGCAGGTCATTGTAACACTAGAAAGTCTTAACAAATATAATTCACATGGTGAGAATTTCTTATGTGTTAAAAGAAAGTTGTGACATCAACACAATTAGCTTTTTAATTTTCAAAGCACTTTTAGCAAGAATCAATCCATATAGGATCATTGTGACAGATGCAGTCATTGAAAAGAAATTCCAACTATTTCCTTTCCACATAGCACTGCAAATAAAAGCCTGGGTTACAGCCTTGTGCCATCAGGGCTGAAAACTCTGCTTACATGTAAGTTGTACAAACTATAGTAGTATTTTCCTGTATACCATACTCTGCCCTCCTTACAGGTGAACTTTTAGTTTGGGCTCCATTAAATTACTGCAGAACAGACTGCAATCATACACAGCAACCTGATAATAGTCAGGCAAAATAAACTGCTTCAGTGCGTGGCTAGCTACAAATATGCTTGTTCACAATCAACACTCACAGAGAATTAGGTTATTTTCTATACCTAAAAGCTAATCCTTTATTGTAAAACAGGTCCATGCCATTATAAGCAAATAGAAAATAACAGTAAAATAAATAAACAAAGGACTAGTTTGTTTCCTCTGCTTCACTTCAGCAGTGCAGGGGGATGTCTGTGAGAATGATAATCATGGCCAAAGACATTACACAGTACAGCTGTAGCATTGGTCTAACAGTCTGAGGCAACAGGTTAGGCTCAATACTCCTTAAATATTTTCTAGCCCAATCAAGCCCCTCATCTGGTTCACTGCACAAATAACTATGCTGGCACAGAGGGTGGAAAAGAGGGGCAGAAAATTGTGTGGCAAAATACTGAAGGGTAAAGTTCTTGTGCCCTCACCACTGGCAGTCGAGGAAGGCTGAAGCTACACAATGCAAACACTCCCATGGAGTTCATCATCACATTCTTTTAAGAGCATAGTAGCCCAGTTTGGTGGTGGATTTGTCAATGTTAGGTTTATGGTTGGTCTTGATAATCTTACAGATCTTTTCCATAAACGATTTGGTGACTTTTTGTGATCTTAATGGTGTCCTTCCTCGAGGTCATTAGGATGCAATATTTTAGAACTGAGCACTGAGAGGCCTGTGACAGTACATTCAGGAGAAAGTTCAATCTTATGAAATGGTTAACTAAGTGTAAACACTAGGTGACAACTGATCAAATAGTCGGTCTACACAAATTTAGCAGCAATTTATCTACAGTGTGATAAAATAATACAGTAACAGCTTTAGAGCAGTAAACCAACACAACATCAGCTAGCTTCTGCATATAATAAATGCATACCAATCCCCCAAACTGCTCCTGATAGTCAGACTTTCAGTGAAAAAGTCAGAGCCAATCCTGGATGTGGCTATGGTGACAATGACTTCAAAATGGACTTTTGTCTGACCAGGTATTGCAAAATGGTGACTATCATTGTCCTTGACAGAGCTGTGGTCTGGCTGCAAGAGAGGGCGTTATCCTCTTTGATTTCAAAACCATATGAAACTCAGTTGATCATTTTCTCAGAGTTTGGGAACTCACCAGCCTGACAGCTCCTGGCAAAGCTTAATAGACTCTTAGAATCATTTAGGCTGAAAAGACCTCTAAGACCATCAAATCCAGCCCTTAACCTAACATTGCCAAGTCCACCACTAAACTATATCCCTAAGTGCCAGGTCTACACATCTATTAAACACCTCCAAGGACGGTTATTTTCCATTTTTCTGGGAGCCTTTCCAGTGCTTGTCAACCCTTCTGGTGAAGAGCTTTTCTCCTAATATCCAATCTAAACCTCCCCCGGTGCAACTTAAAGCCTTTTCCTCTTTTCCCTTCCTAGCTGGGAGAAAAGGTCAATCCCCAAATCACTACAATTTCCTTTCAGGTGTTTGAAGAGAGCGATAAAATTAGGTTTTTTGGCTAACATAGCTCATGCCTGATGTTGGAAGCTATGCCCTTAGTTCAAAGGAAGAATATCAAACAGGCGGGATAGGAGGGACAGGAAGATATAAAGGGCCATTACACAGTCATTATCACCTCCAGATTGCTGTCTCCTGCAGCCACTGTCTTTGCACGGTGATTGTCTGGCAGTTTCATCAGAATCTGCTAAATCATGGAAATGGCACAGACAAAAATTCTGTGCTGGAAGGTGTAAAGATGTCAGTTTAAGCAAAAATGTTTGGAACCTGATCCAAAAGCAGTTGCACTAGGGCTGTCGAGCTTCCCGGTGTGATACCAGAGATACCTGTGCAGTGACCGAGGAGGAAAAATGAACATCTCCCCACCAGTTAGGTAACTGTTCTGCACACTGGGGCATGAGTTGAGTTACAACTTGTCAATTGCAAGTTTTGAATTAGAAACTTCATAATTTATATGATGAATTAAGTGCATTCACATGGCAGACTAGTCTGTGCAAAGGCAACTGAGCCCTTGTTTGTTGTGTTTCTTCCTTTCTTTCTTAATAAACCTATAAATTAAAGCTTCATTTACAGAATACATTGCCCTGTAAATCTGAAATACCCAAACAGACCATGACAGTTGTCCTCAGAAGTTCATTTCATTTCAACATGACTTGGTCCATTACATCACAGAGGAGCTAATGAAAAGTTGAATTAATTAACTTCAACTTATTGTGAAAAAGTAAATAATACAGAAACCCTAACAGCTGAAGCCTGATACACACAAAAGTTTGCCCACAGCTAGACAGACAGGTGAGACTAGGAAGCCACATTCACTATTTTGATCACCTAAGACGCCTGTGAAACCAGAGAGATGCACATATTCATTATTCTGACTGCATTAGATAGCCTTGAAACCAAATAATTACAGACCCCAAATACACTTATTTTAAAACCAGACTGGACTAGACATTTTGTTTTCTTCTATACATCTGCCATTGAAGTCCGTAATCTAATGATTTCTGATCTAAGTTTCACTATACGGTTTTCTATGTGACATTAGCTAACTTCTGTCATGTATTTCTAGAGATTTCTAGATTGTCTGTTTCTAGACAACACAGCACTGGTGCTCGTGGAGACTGTATTTAATTATTTCACTTTGTGCTTTATACAATGAGAGTGTGGTGAACCAGGTCGATTAACCTCTTCCCCAGCCTTTCCAGACAACTTCATTTGTCTGTTAGTGCTTCCCTTATGATCACAATAATTATCATTGCAACACCCTGGGAGCACTTTTTTAAGGAGACTCAGTTCTTTGTCTGTGATTTATGTACAAGCATGGTCTCAGGCCAAGAATTTGTAGATAATTGTATGGTCTTTCTCTAGGAATACAGCCTAATTACTAATACTACTAATTCCCTGTATAATGCTGGAGAAAAACACCCTGAGTTTGAGCTAATTCAATGAATTATTCTGAGAGTATAAAAAAGGGGAGGAAACAGAACTGGGGTCTGTCCCACTGGTGCTCTGTTGTGGAATAGGCTTCTCTTACACTAAGTGGTCTCTGAGAGCTACCAGAGAAGGTTCAGATGCCAGGATAGGATGCTTTCCCTTTTAATGCTGTGCCTGTATCCCTGGTTGTTTATGACATTCCTTGTGACAGTTCTCAGCAGTGGACCAACTCAGTAGGTGCTGTGTTGCCAGAGAAGAAAATTCTGGCCCTCAAAACTTCTGTATCCATAAGCAATGCAGGCAGGGTAAGAGGGAAACCCTGGCCAGGCACACTGGTGCCAACAGTGCCAGCCATGGATCCATGGCTGGAACAGTGGTGGTCTGCTGTGCTCCCAGTCTGCCTTGGGGTGGAAGAAGAGTGTTGTCAGGCCTGGTGAAGTGAGACAGCCAATGTGGCACTGTGTGGCACAGGGATGGAGCTGTGGCACGGAGGTTATGGTTTACAGAAGGCGCTGGGGATGGCAACCACACTGCCTGCCTGCACATGAATGGAGCTGAAGAAATGTGGCAAGAGAAAACTAAGCAGAAGGTCTGCTTGCAATAATAAGTGTCTGGTTGTATAACCCCAAACCAGGTCTCCTTCTGGTGGGCAGCAGAAGCACATAGTCAGTGACAGAGTAAGGCAGACATGGACAGGCTGAAGAGGAAGCAGAAACACCTCCCTGTCTAGAGCAGATAATAACCTTTACCCTGAATGGACAAGAAGCAAATTGTGCAAATTCACACAGACACACACAGACACAGACACACACACACATATGCATATTACCATTACCATATAGCTCTTAAGATGCTCCGCCTCTGGAAGCAATTTGTTGTTGTGCAGACTTTTGTTTAAAACAAGCAGAAGGGACAACCCAAATGCAACCTGCTGACCATGTATACACACGGATGTGCCATGCCACGCTCCCAGACCAGCACAGAGGCGGGACCTACAAGTGTCCTAGCACCACCACGGGAGAGGCTGGCCAACGCTTGTCTACTTACACTTCTCATGCAGTATTTCCTGCTCTACAGAATAATACAAGATCTCCCCTAATTTAACAGCATCTTTATTGAGGTTCTGTGAGGGAAAGTATGGCTATTTTTGTCTATTCAAAACAGCAAGTCAGCAGCAAGTGTTACCTTGTTGGTAAAGAAAAGTCACTCACTAGGCATCGTTGGCTCTCAGTTACTACTGTGTTTTGATTTGGGCTGTAATATTCTTTCCCTGTTGCAGCTTTTATCATTACATTCTCCACTATGGGTAGCTTACATACCTCTAGCAGCCAAAAATCAAAGGATGCATTTCCCAAAGAAGTGCCAAATTTTGAGCATCTGTTGAGACTGACCCCATTCCTCACCAGAGAAAAATAGTCCCAATTTATATTCATTGAGAAAAGTCTCACGTCACTGTAAAATCCCCGAGCAACTTGTCTAACAACTGTCTGCTACATCCAACATCTATTACTGGCAATCTTACTCTCAAAGGGAGAGAATTCTGAAGTGTGTAGCAGGAGACCCACATACCCCAGGCAACACAAAACCTCTACCATAAACTGAGCTGGAATCCCTTACTCTGCAGTGGGTCTTTGTCACCTCATGGCCATAATTTACTGACCAGTGAAAGCCCATGCCATGGTTCAACCTGATTTCAGCTCTAATCTGCATGCACTCCTTGTCAACATGCCCGTTTCCAAAATGGCCCACTGCCCAAAGCATTTTCAAAGTTCATGTAATCCTCAGTAACTGATGTCAAATGTCAGCCAGGGTACTGTTTTGATCCTTCTAACCAAAAGAGATGCACAATTCATCTCAGCGTCCCTGGTTATAGAGAGAAGAACCCACTGTCATTCCTATGAAAGCCCCTCAGAATCCAGCTGGTACTTTCCTTGCCTCCTACAAACTTTAAATTTCACTCCTGCCTCTCTCCTTACATTGCTGCTCCTGAGCTCCCCAGCTCAGGATCTGTCTCTTTCTGACAATGGATTTGTCCTGGTTGATGTCCAGTTCTGGTTGAAGTCCAGGGCAGGGCTCTCCACTGCTGATAAGCAGTGAGGTCTGCATAGCCAGGGGCTCAGCCAGCCTGTCTCATATGGCTGTTTGTGTCCCTGGTCAGGCTTTTGCTGCTCTTCAGGCTGACCTGATTCCCACAGTCCCTGCTTCTCAGTGGGATTTCTTCCTAACGCAAATTGCCCAGGCTGGGAGAGCTCACACTGCAGCTTCAGTGCACATCTTGGAGTGCTCTAACCCATTGAGGGTTAGTGTTCAAGCACACACAGGCTTGAAATCCCCCGCTTGAAGGGATGTCAGTAACCCAAAATTTGCCTTCTCTCCTTTCCAAAAGGCTCCTTCTTGCATCTTAAAAATAGTGCATTTTCTAGGTGATTTTACTCCAACCAATGCAAGCATTTTGGCTGTAGAAAGCAAGCAGAGATGTCTGCAGCTTCCCTGGCCCATGTGGCAGGTCAGCATATGCAGACACAGGCCCATGCTCAGCCCAGGATGGGTTTGGAGCTGGAAGTGCAAAGCAAAGGCAGCTAACTCCCAGAGACACCGACTTTCTCTGGATGTGTTTTCCCAAGCCTAAGCAAATACTGAGTTACAATCTCTCATGCCGAGCTCTCTTTGACTCTGGAACCCCCCATCTGTCAAATCAGAAGTAGCCAGATGTAAAAAATAAAATTTTTTTAAAGAAAACAAGTAAGTAAGAGAGTTTTGATGACCTAAGGTGCCGGGGACAACGTGTTGGCTGGCTCACTCTTTCTCACCCTCTTGCAACATTATCACAATGACTTTGAATCAAAGTCATAGAATCTTTGGGAAATAGGGTTTTAAAGATGTCTGAGACACCTGCAACAGGTTGTTCAGTAAAAGGATCTACAACAGGTGAATCTGCCAATTTCACCAGGCTGAGCTGTACAGGAGGCATGCTGACACTTTTATGGTGGACATAAACACAGATGGAAGGAAATTTCCATAAAAACTTCAAACATGAAAAGTCGTACAGGATGAAAGTACATCTAAAATGTATTAAAGATGAGGCAAACCTTAGGTTTGTTAAGCTACAGAGGAAGATTTAATCCAACCAAAAAGCCCAGCAATCAAGTTCAGAGAGGTCCAGCAGCCTGCCCCAGGTGAGACACATGCTGTTGGAAATTATACTAAGTTAAAGATTTTTTGTATAACTTTAGTCAAAGGTTTTGTTCACCTTTGTCCAGGGGGAAAGGAATTCAAATGTCTTTTCAAAGGACTGTTTCACTACTCAAGGCCTGCTGGACTTAACATCTAGACAGACTGGGTGTGGCACAGAAGATATGCAAAAGATAACGACCATTAACAAACATCAACTCTAAACATCACCCCTGGCATGGTCTGGGAAAAGATAGATAAGAGAAGGAAGAATGAGAACTGAATTAACATAGAAGGTGAAAGGATCAATAACCAATAGGAAACTGAACACTAAGAACTGCGTAACTTGGGACCAAAGAACCAATGAATTTCTCTGGGTTATTACTGTATAAGTATGTGAAAAATTTAGTAAACAGTCATGTGTGATGGAATGATTTTCTCCGCACAACCTGGGCAATGTGTGGATGAAATTATTTCTGTTACACATCCTGGCCAGAACAACATCCTGGCCAGAATAAAGTAATGCCTTGACTCTCTAATGCTAAAAAATGTTGTTGGAGAGTTTTTGTTTTTGTTGCAGTTTTGGTGACAATGGGACAAGCCATTCTGGCCCCCTTTCTCTTCTGCTGAGCTGCCAGGAAGGGACCAGACACCAGGCACAAGTGGAGATCCTCATTCCAGTGTGAGTTTTCATTCCCAGCAGCAAACACAGTTGGGAGGTGGGCTCAAGTCTCAGTGTCATCCAAGTGCCTGGTACAGGCACCAGAAGGACGTGCCAGCCTTGGTTTGTATTCCTGTTGCCTCTGAGAACAACAGTGCAACCAGAAATAGGATCAGTGGGGACAATCTCCTCATCAGCAGGAAAGCATTAGCCACAGACATGAGGAATGAGCCTATAAAAGAATCTCACTTGAGGGACCCATCTGGCTCTCTCCAGTGAGAATTTGTGCAGCTCCCAAGCATTTACAAGCAGAATTAATAAGAATCTCTTTATTTCATCAGTTCTAGGCAGTAGGAGGACCAGTTGATTCGTTTGCTTGTTAAAGTATTACTGACTGATTGTTGAACTATTAAAGGATTCTATCCTATAGCTCTCAAACAATCAGATCTTGATTATTTTTGGTCATGTAAATAAAATCCTTAAAAGGATTATTTTCAAGCCTATTTAACTCTATTTATAAATGCAGCATTATTATCAAACCTCAAATTCCCAAAAAACGGAACAGTATGTTTTCAGGCAAATGGCGCAGAAAATGAAGAGGTTTTATGGGAATATTTAAAACTCACTTTTGCAGACAAAGCAGAAGTAGAAAACCTCATTCAAAAGGGTGATTTTTTCTAAGTTGGAAGGGGCTGATTATGAGCCTTTGAAACAACATTCATCCTCCAAAAATCATATCATTTCTATGACATGCAGAAGATTAAAGGTGAATGGATGGAAGAATATCAATTGTGCATGGAAATAAACCCAGATTCCAGCTTTGTAGAGAAGTCCACTGGAAATTCTTGCTGAGAATTCTTATTTCCACAATAAAACCATAAAACAGACATCTTCCAAATGCACTGGATGCACTACAGTGGCCTATGCCACAAGTACATATATACTTTGGGAAAAGCCCAGACTACCAGGCTCCTGGGCCAAGGAGCAGACCAACAGGAACATGAACATTTCTGGGCAGAGATGGACTTCTGGCCTGAGGGACTGTGGGCTTCCCTGGCAGAGCCATGCATCTGCAAGGCAGGAGGTGTTTAAAGAGCATGCAACGAGCCAAGCGAAACATGAATCTTTGATTCCTCTCCACTTGCACAGTTTCACACCTGTGCTTTAACTGAATGTACCTTTTTGGGGGAAAAAATGAAAAGAAAAATCAAAGCAAGTCTAGGAAGAAAGTGTATTGACAGCAACATCTGCTCTAAAAAGGGACAGGCAGAATTTACCCTACTCCTTGCTAGCCTATAACTCTATTACAGAATAAGCAGTGGATGGCCAAGGCACAGCTGATGAAGAATCTTAACTATTTCACACAGCAAATGACAGGAACTCTGAGATCATTAAGAAACAAAATCAAAATGTTCTTCATTACAAAAAAGTGAAGTCAAAAGAAACCTTGTAAAAGTAGAGCAATATCTCATTGACAGGGTAGGAAGAAAAGTCAAGAATCAATTCAGTAGCAAGAAGAGTAGTTCTGGGGGATATTTTTCTGTAAACATTCAACACAAAGAGAAAATAAAAAATTGAAACAATGAGTAAATTTAGATTGAATTCAGCTAAATCCTTGGCTGAAAAAAAAATTAAGTTGTAGATTTCTGAAGATGGCAAATATTTCCATTCCAACTGTTTTCAAGTAAAATTTTGTGACTTATTTGTTCAAAGTGTCATTCAATCAAGGAAAAAAAAAGCAAGTATAATCAGAACACAAACATTCAATATTAGTGGAATGAAATATTTTGGTTCACTCAAGGTTTTGGCACATTACATTTTTTGGTTTCATTTTGCCAAAGAAAACTTTAGAAAATTCTGACTTAAGACATTTTTTCCTGCTTTTTCGTTTTGGCTCCCGAATAAAAAAAAACCCAAACCAGTATTTGCCTGGATCTGTTAGAGTCATTGAATGAAACTATGCAAAGATAACATGGTTTGAAAGTAGGCAAAATGAAGATGCTGAAGCATCAGATTAATGCAAAGCAGCTGTGTGCTGTCTTATGCTTGCTGACTGCTAAAGGAAATACAAAAGGAACAATGCAATGCTACATGTGATGGATTCTGGAATATGTGTTTAGAGCCTAAAGCTGCTGGAGGTTCTCTCCCTCTGTCCACTGCTTTTTCTCACTAGGTTTCTGGCCAAACACACCAGTGATCTACTGCTGCTGAGGCAGATAGGTGCTGCCCAAAACTTTTTTAAAAATGGACTTCACTGACAAGCAGTGGCTGCCTTTTACTAGCACAAGTATTGCCTTGGCCTTCACAGGTTTTTTATTGGTGCTGTGCTGTAACATTCTTAATTTCAAAAGACATAAGCCAATTTAGCTGTAAAGTCCTTTAAATTTTTGTGCGCCCTCACTTGTAATGCTGAATGTTCTCTGGTAGGCAAGATGTGATGGCTCATGACACAGGCACAGCCTCCTACTGCTCTCTGCTCCCATTCCTGCAGGTCCTGTGGCCATTCCTGCCACCACTGAGGCCGCTACTGGGATCACTGAACTGCTACCAGTGTCATGAAAAGCAGCATGTTTCAGTTCCTTTTGTGTGTGTTCGGCAAAACTAAGTTTCTAGAGCTCATTTCTCAGTGGAAAAAACCCTCAAAACAACATATTGTCTTCACCAGAAAATGTATGGAGATAGAGCAGAGATAAGGAATAACAAATGGGAGACAACAGAGCAGTAAATACAGGAGGTGTCCTCACAGCACTCAGCTTCCAGCAGCAGTGATGTGTCCCTGTATCTTAATGACGGTCTGTGTCTGAGGCTTGAGGGACTGAGGGCAGCATTTGCTCCCAGGTAAAGAGTTGTTTCATGCCCCTTTTACACTTTTTGCTATGGCTCCATCAGAGAATGCCTCTATCTTACATAGAAATAAATTAATAAATAATGTAAGCATCAATAAAAGAGACTCCTTTCGGCTAGCACCCCCTCAAACCTGCTGGTTAACTCTTTCATGAAAAAAACAAGTAAGACACAGTGTGATCTACAGCCAAAACAGAAATAATCTTCCTGACAGAACAGTAATCAAGTGAATTTGTTTGTAATGGATAAATAACAGAAATGACAAAGTAAAGACAGGGAGCAGAGTGTTTTGATATGCTCGCACGGACTTAAGAGCAACATTTTTGTACTGTCATGAAAACTGTAAGTAGAATAATGTAATAAGGAGTGATATTTTCAGTGGTTATTAGCACAACTGACAGCACACATGACAGCCAAGAACCTTGACAATGATATAAAAACTTGCTTAAGAGCATGTGGGAGGAGATAAAGTGATTTAGAACAACATTTAATAGTCTGGTGAAGCTCAAATTACTTTACTACAGTTTCCTAAAAATGTCCAAAAATATAGCAAGGAGAAAGACAACTTAAGAGGGAAACATCTGCTTTTTAATATTTAGGATGGTGGCAGAATAACTTTCAAATATATGATGGTACAATCTATGTTTAGTCATATTTTATAAAAATACTCCATGTGGTACATAGTAAGGCAATATTAAAGCAGAAATACCTCTGTCAAAAGGCAAAGGCACTGCAGCCATTGGCTCAAACAAGTTCCTAAATGAAGATTTTACACAAAGCTAGGTAACACTCATGCACTGGCATCCTCACACCTATTCCCACACTGCTGTAAGTAGCTCCCGAAAGAAAAAATTCAGATTCAGAAACATGATACTGTGTCAAGTTACTATTCAGCACCTGGCACAAATAACAGGTGAGAGTTTCACTTAGTGTATTTCAGGTTTATAGTGAAAGCACAATTCAAAACTCTACAGTCAAAGCTGTATCTCAGATTCACCCACTGTGGTCTGGTACCCTCAGCAGCTGATTTTCAACAAATCCATAATAAGGCATATAAAACTAATTTTGTATCTACTGAACTTTTCTCTTTTGAAACTGAAGAGTCAATATCCTTGATATGGTACTGAAAGAGAAAGACAACTGCACTTGTTCAGAGAACATAATATCTGGATATCTATTTTTGAAGACACTTGTATTCTTTGGTAATTAATACAGATTAGAGTCTTAAGAACCTTATCATCAGAACTAGCATCAATTCCCAATGTTGTCATGAGTGAAACAGCATGAGAGCCAAGTCTGAAGACCCTTCCTTTAGACAGTAGGCTTCAGTCTGCAAACAGTTTTTTGTCTGCCAGGTACATTTTGCCTGCAGTATTTGCTCCACACAGCTTATTGGATGTCACTATAAGGGCAGTGATGCCCCTTCACCCCAGGGACTTGCCTCCTCACCTGGCTGCTTGCTGTGGGGACTCCCAGTGCCACAGCAATAGGTTGCATTTAAAGTGCCTTACAGAAGCCTTGAAAATAGTTATTAAGGTAATTTATATTCCCATTCATGTCTCTGGTCACTTGTGTCAGGCAGACCAGACTTATGAAGACTGCATCCCAGGTAGATGAAACCTGCAGGCTTGGGCTTGCACTCCTACAGAGTGAGCTACAGAGGGGCATGACTGTCCCAGGTATGGAGCAGATGCTGCCCAAGCCAAGAAGGTAAATTGCTATCTGTGGTGTTGTGGTAGTTAGAAAAACAAATCAGTGAGAGGCTCAAAGTCAGAACTACAATTTAATAGGGGAAAAAAATGTAGTAATAAAAAAAAATAAATAAATAAATAAAAAAGAAACCACTGACAGAGTCAGAATACAACCTGACACCCTGTCGGTCAGGGTGTTGGTAGTAGTCCACTTAGAAGGTGGTTGCAGTCCTCTGGGAGTGATAGATGCGCTTCTGTTGAAGCAATGATCCTGTGAAAGGTGTAGTTCTCCTCTGAAGGTCCAGTGGTGGTGTAGAAGGGTCTGGTCTTCCTCAGGGAATCCCGTGGAAAAAGCTGCCTATGGTGCTTCAGATCTGAGTTTATATGCAGATCGGGATACATTGGCTCCTCCCCTTGGGCCGGACATCTCACAATGGGATGATGAGTCACTATCTGCACTATGTTTGGGGTGAGTGAAATGCCCATCTGGCCCTAACGACTGGTCCATTAGCAAACCATTCTGCAGCCATCAGGAACACTGCCACGCCCAGCCCCCAACATCCCACGAAGATGGTGATAGAATACACACCATTGTAACCTAAGACATTATCCACCCCTTATTCTATCACCATCTATGTGATACCCAAACCAGTACCCCCCTTTATACATATATAATGAAACTTTACACACAGTTCTCACTTAAAATTAAGTTTCCTTGTGGTACACAATGGGTTTCCCCATCTTTCTGCATTACCCACCAAGTGTAACCAGGTCCTTGAGCAAAAACAACCCCGCGGATAGGTTTGCCTTTGTCTGAGGTGGGACTAATCCAAACAGTCTTTCCTAAAATACCTCTCATGTGTACCACAGGGACTCTATCTCCGTCCACTGTGTGCAAGGGTTCAGACTGGGCAGGACCGGCTCAATTGATGGAGCCTCGTGTGTTGACCATCCAGGTGGCCTTTGCTAAGTTCACTTCCCAATTTTTGAAGGTCCCCCTGCCAAGTGCCTTCAGGGTGGTCTTAAGTAGTCCATTGCACCGTTCAACTTTCCCGGCAGCTGGTGCATGATAAGGGATATGATATATCCACTCGATGTCATGTTCTCTGGCCCAGCTGTTTATAAGGCCATTCTTGAAATGGGTCCCGTTGTCCGACTCAATTCTCTCAGGGGCGCCATGTCTCCACAAGACTTGCTTTTCCAGGCCTAAGATGGTGTTTCGGGCAGTAGCATGAGGCACAGCACAGGTCTCCAACCATCCAGTGGTTGCTTCCACCATGGTCAGCATGTAGCGCTTGCCTTGGCGGGTTTGGGGAAGGGTGATGTAGTCAATTTGCCAGGCTTCCCCATACCTATACTTCGACCATCGTCCACCGTACCACAGAGGCTTCACCCGCTTGGCCTGCTTGGTCATAGCGCAGATCTCGCACCCATGGATGACCTGTGAGATGCTGTCCATGGTCAAGTCCACCCCTCGGTCACGAGCCCATCGGTACGTTGCATCTCGTCCCTGATGACCAGAGGCATCATGGGCCCAACGAGCTAGAAATAATTCTCCCTTGTGCTGCCAGTCCAGATCCACCTGTGATACTCTCAGTCTGGCAGCTGGGTCCACCTGCTCGTTGTTACGATGCTCTTCATTGGCCCGACTCTTGGGTACGTGTGCATCCACGTGTCGAACCTTCACAGTCAGCCTCTCTACACGGGTAGCGATGTCCTGCCAAATCTCAGCGGCTCAGATGGGTTTCCCTCGCGCTGCCAGTTGGCCTTTCTCTAGCTATTCAACCAACCCCACAAAGCGTTAGCTACCATCCAGGAGTCAGTGTAGAGATAGAGCCGAGGCCACTTCTCTTGCTCAGCAATATCCAAAGCCAGCTGGACGGCTTTAAGCTCTGTGACCTGACTCGATCTACCTTCTCCCTCAGTAGCTTGTGCAACTTGTCGTGTGGGGCTCCATACAGCAGCTTTCCACTTCCGGTTAGCACCTATAATTCGGCAGGAACCATCAGTGAAGAGGGCATATCGTCTTTCCGGTAGCTCGTTATATGGTGGGGCTTCCTCAGCACGTGTCACTTGCCCCTCCTCTTCTTCAGAAGATAATCCAAAAGTCTCACCTTCAGGCCAGTTTGTTATAATTTACAGAATCCCAGGGTGATTAGGGTTTCCTATCCGGGCTCGCTGTGTGATCAGCGCAATCCACTTGCTCCATGTGGCGTCGGTGGCATGATGTGTGGAAGGAACCTTTCCCTTGAACATCCAACCCAGCACTGGTAGTCGGGGTGCCAGAAGCAGCTGTGCTTCGGTGCCAGTTACTTCCGAGGCAGCTCAAACTCCTTCATAAGCTGCAAGAATCTCTTTCTCGGTTGGGGTATAGCTGGCCTCAGATCCTTTGTATCCCCGACTCCAGAACCCGAGTGGTCGTCCTCGAGCCTCTTCAGGTCCCTTCTGCCACAGGCTCGAGGATGGACCATTCTCCCCGGCCGCAGTGTAGAGCACATTTTTCACATCCTGTCCTGTTCTGACTGGCCCAAGGGCTACTGCATGGGCAATCTCCTGCTTAATTTGTTCAAATGCTTGTTGTTGCTCAGGACCCCACTGGAAATCATTTTTTTTTCGTGTCACGAGGTAAAGAGGGCTTACAATTGTGCTGTATTCCGGGATATGCATTCTCCAAAACCCGACAGCTCCTAGAAAAGCCTGGGTTTCCTTCTTGTTCGTAGGTGGGGACATAGCAGTGATCTTGTTGACTACTTCTGTTGGGATCTGGCGACGTCCATCTTGCCACTTGACTCCTAAGAACTGGATTTCTTGAGCGGGTCCCTTAACCTTACTTCGCTTGATGGCAAAACCAGCTCTTAGGAGAATCTGGATGATCTTCTTTCCTTTCCTTCCTCTGCTGTGTTCCCCCATACGATAATGTCGTCGATGTACTGCAAATGTTCCGGAGCCTCACCCTTTTCCAGTGCAGCCTGGATCAGTCCATGGCAGATGGTGGGGCTGTGCTTCCACCGCTGGGGGAGTCTGTTCCAGGTGTATTGCACTCCCCTCCAGGTGAAAGCAAACTGAGGCCTGCACTCTGCTGCCAGAGGGATGGAGAAAAAAGCATTGGCAATATCGATGGTCGCGTACCACTTTGCTGCCTTGGATTCCAGTTCATACTGAAGTTCCAACATGTCTGGCACAGCAGCACTCAGTGGTGGTGTGACCTCATTCAGGCCACGATAATCCACTGTCAGTCTCCATTCTCCACTGGACTTACGCACTGGCCATATAGGGCTGTTAAAGGGTGAATGAGCTTTGCTGACCACCCCTTGGCTCTCCAGTTTACGAATCATCTCGTGGATGGGAACCACAGAGTCTCTGTCTGTGCGGTACTGCCGTCGGTGCACTGTCGCCGTGGCGATTGGTACCTGCTGTTCTTCAACTTCTAGCAGTCCCACAGCAGAGGGGTCATCTGAGAGACCAGGCAAGGTATTTAGCTGTTGGATGTCTTCTGTTTCTACTGCGGCTATCCTGAAAGCCCAACGATGTCCTTTTGGGTCTTTGAAATACCCATTTCTAAGATAGTCTATGCCCAGGATGCACGGGGCCTCTGGGCCGGTCACAATGGGGTGTTTCTGCCACTCATTCCCAGTTAAACTTACTTCAGCTTGCAATGCAGTCAGCTGCTGGGATCCTCCTGTCACCCCAGAAATAGAAATAGATTCTGTTCCCACGTACCTTGATGGCATCAGGGTACATTGAGAGCCGGTGTCAACCAAAGCCGTGTATCTTTGTGGGTCAGATGTGCCAGGCCATCGGATCCACACAGTCCAATAGATCCGGTTGTCCCTTTCCTCTACCTGGCTAGAGGCAGGGCCCCTCTATTCCTGATCGTGGTACACGTTGCTCTCTTCCTGTAAATATGTTCTTGAGGTCCCTTCAAGAGGATCGGTCATATCATCATTCCTATACTGTTCTGAGTTCTGTCCACAAGAGACCGGAGCAGCGTTGACTCTAGGTGGGCTCCTTGTGATAGCTGTTCCTCTTTTCAGTTCACGTACTCGGGCTGCTAAGGAAGAGGTGGGTTTTCTGTCCCACTTTCTCATGTCTTCTCCATGCTCCTGAAGGAAAAACCAGAGGTTACCTCGTGGAGTGTATCTTCTCTCTCTGGCTGGAGAATGTTGGCTCTTAATAGCAGAGACCCTTGTTGGTTCTGGTGAGATGTGGTGAATTTCTTGCTTCAGCTCCTTTCTGAGTTTCTCTTCCAAGTTCTGGACGTGCTCAGCCAGCTGTGTTTCCACAGATGAGACATGGGTGCGAAATGGGGCAGTGACAGTGTCCTCATAAATTCTTAGTTTGTTGGCCAGTACTCCCACCATTGCAGTGTTGCTAGGTAACAGGAGTATATCTCTGGTCCGAGCCGTGCGAATCTCAGCCACATCTGTGATGTGCATTGGACATCATCTGGGTTCTTAAGGAATCTCTCATCTTCTGAGAAAATGATCTCCAGCACGGCCAATTCTCTCAGGCATCAGATACCTTGTTCCATTGTGCTCCATTTTCCTTGGTGCACCTGGAGGTCTTCTTTACAAAGGTATCTGTCCCTTACACTTGCCAGCAGTTGCCGCCAGAGGCTGAGAGTTTCTTGGGTTTTCCCGATCCCCTGGTCAATGACCACATCCTGGGTCAGGGATCCAAGTTGCCTGGCCTCACTTCCATCTAGCATGGTGTCATTGGCTGCAGCGTCCCAGATGCGAAGCAGCCAGGTCAGGATGGATTCATTTGTCTGGCGGGTGAACTCCCTCCGTAGGTCACGCAGCTCACCCAGGGATAAAGAGCGAGTGATGATCTCTGGCTCTGTCTCTTCTGCTTGGTGCGAAGGTCCAGCCTCCTCCTCATCGGTCGCTGTGCGGGCTGATTTGCTCCTGGTTTTCTTTTTCTGAAGGGGGGCAACTGCTACTGGCTTAGGCTGTTCTGGCTTGGTGATGGCTTGTGTGGAGACGCTGTCGTTTCTTTCGGTCTCTTTTTCCTCCATGACAGTTTGTTTAGATATGGTGCCTGTTGTTCTGCTGCTTTTCTTGTCCTCATCCTGAGAATACTGTGCAGCATCGAGCATTGTTCTGACTCTAAGCATGGTGTACACAGTGCAGGTCATAGAGAGAAAAGAAAACAGAACTGATAGCAAGATTATACCATCTTTGACATCCAAAGGGAACTCAATATTTTCAAAAACTGTTGTGTCAGGTCTGAAAGGCTGAAAGAAACCACTCTCTACTCTTTCCCCTAGGGGCTGGGTGTGATTGTTGAGGCGGCCCCAGATGTAGCAGCCCACACTAGGACAAGCAAACAAAATTGAGTATATATTCCGAATGGTGTTCATTGCCTCAGAGGTTATCATGCAATAGACATAATAAACTAATAAAGCAATTTTTATACGATACCCCGGCCTACACAGGAGCATTACTATGGGCAGGTAGTTCCCTGTCTGCGGAAATATATACAGAGCAAGGTACAGGACACATGTAAGTATGTTGAGTATCATGGTGAATAGGTGGCTTCTAGAACACAAAATTGTAATTCTGACTTTCCTCAGGGCCTGGCCTCATGTTTGGGCGCCAAAAAATGTGGTAGTTTGAAAAACAAATCAGTGAGAGGCTCAAAGTCAGAACTACAATTTAATAGGAAAAAATGTAGTAATAAAAAAAAAAAAAACCAAAAAAAAACCACTGACAGAGTCAGAATACACCCTGTCAGTCAGGGTGTTGGTAGTAGTCCACTTAGAAGGTGGTTGCAGTCCTCTGCGGTTCTGTTGAGCAATGATGAGAAAGGTGTAGTTCTCCTCTGAAGGTCCAGTGGTGGTGTAGAAGGGTCTGGTCTTCCTCAGGGAATCCCGTGGAAAAAGCTGCCTATGGTGCTTCAGATCTGAGTTTATATGCAGATCGGGATACATTGGCTCCTCCCCTTGGGCCGGACATCTCACAATGGGATGATGAGTCACTATCTGCAATGTTTGGGGTGAGTGAAGTGTCCATCTGGCCCTAACGACTGGTCCATTAGCACACCATTCTGCGGCCATCAGGAACACTGCCACGCCCAGCCCCCAACATCCCACGAAGATGGTGATAGAATACATACCATTGTAACCTAAAACAGGTGTTAAGATTAGATTATAAGCTCTTTGGTCTGGGAAAAGCATCTTCCCCTTTGTAGAGCCAGGGTGAAAAAGCTGCAATTTCCAGAGGTGACAAAAAATGTCTATGATAAATTATGCATTAGCTTTCTGTGCAAAGTCTTTCAGGTGACAGAGAAGCAGATGGGTTTTGAGTCATGTGTACATGTTTCTCAGCAGAGCTTCCTATGGAAATTTCTAGGCACAAAGAACACTGAAAAGATCAGATAAAATCCTTTCAAAGAGGAAGAGGAAAAGATGTCTTTCTGGTGACAAAATATATTAATCAAATACTGGAAAAGTTGTTCCAGCATATATTTACAGCTGAGTAGAAGTTTCCTGGACTGAGACACAAATGAATATGAGGCATTGTGTCTTTTCTTTTTAGGGAGTCTTAAGCAGGTTGTCACAGGGGGTACCTGAGAACATGCTCGCAGAGTGACAGCAGAGGCCTTGAAAGTACAGGCAGAGGATGACTTCAGAGGGAAAAGCACAAATATGAATCCACAAGGATGGTCAGAAAAGGATTGCAACATGAGAGCTGGGCAGGGTTTGCTTCAGGGTGCAACAAAGAATCCATAAAAAAGGGAACAAAGAACTTACATTGAACAGATATAAAACATCCCCTGTCTAGAGAAAAGAAAAGAATTAAAAAAGGAGGATTAGAAAAAAACAAGGTGATTGCAGGAAGAGCAGGGTGAGAAGAGGTGCCCTGCACTGTGCCATCCCCTCACCCTGGTAGTAACAGCATTGTGCTACTTATCCACAGCAGGTCCTCTCTCCCCTTCTGTGAAGAAGGAATGCTGCTTTACTGAAACTATCCATCAAACATTACCTTTTTGTTCATGGGTTAAATAAACTAGTATTATAAAGAGCTGTGCACATGTGCACATGTGGATTTTCTGCTCTAGCTTTCCTCAAAGCAATGTGGTTAAGACCGCAGCACCTGGTCATATTGAAGATGGACACAATCCAATTTTAAAAATTAGTTTAAAATATGGAATATTTTTTAAAAATTTAAAAATCTACAAAACCTGTAAGTACTTAAAGGTTTATAAATGCTGAAGATAATGAATAAATAATTCATTACATAAAGAATTCTTAAGGGTGCATTTCCTTGCTCAAGGAATTCCTGAAATGAAGTTTGGCAAATGCAAAGGACCTATGGAAAAAAAAAGAAAAAGCATAAATTCCAGAAGGTTCTGAATTTAACAAGTTTAATTTAACATTAACATGAGATGAGAATTATTATTCTGTCACTCCTGAATGATACCAAGATTCAGACGCTGAGCACGGTGCTGGAGTGCAAAGGTTTTCTGTACCCAGAGGAGCTCCTCTCTGCACCTGTTTACAATCAATTGCCTCATTATCATTTTGCTCAGTGGAAGGGAACACAGCTAAATTCACATTCAGAGAGAACTGAAAATTCCCTGGCTTTATTAATGTCCCTTTCCTGTGCAGCTCTGCATGCTGCTCCCTGAGCACTGGGAGCTTTGTTGTCTGGGTGCTGCATGGCAAAGAATTGCACCACAGAAGTCTCCAAGCTGTGAGGATGGCAACTGGACATGATAGAGCACAGAAATAAGAAGCTGTACCCATATGATGTGTTGGTGTTTGGGGGTTTTTCTTCGGGGTTTTTTTCCCCCCAAAATGGTTACATCTAACCAAGAACAAGGATAGAACAATATATGGAGAGGAAGGAAGCAGGAAAAATCAATATATTTTTCATATGTTTTCATAAATCACAATAAACCACTATTGCTGACTATTTCCATCCCTGCAGCCAGGTGGTCTCTATGATGCAGTGCAGAGATCCAGAGATTGGGCTTCACACCATGGCTTTCCGCTTCCTGGGCTGGCTGCTCCCTGGAAACATGCAAGATCAGATTGGAGGGGGCTCTGAGCAACCTGATCTGGATGAAGATGTCCCTGCTCATTGCAGGGGGTTGGACTAAATGACCCTTACATGTCCCTTCCAGCCCAGCTGTCCTATGAGTTTATGATTCAGAGTTG
Source organism: Eopsaltria australis (assembly GCA_034509425.1). NCBI lineage: Eukaryota > Metazoa > Chordata > Aves > Passeriformes > Petroicidae > Eopsaltria > Eopsaltria australis. Next base: position 884,842 of record JAVTVJ010000696.1, read on the forward strand.
CTAGGAGGGCTCCAGACACCACTCCTCAAATTGACCTGGGGTGTAGCTTTAAGGGTAGACTCCTAAACCCTTGGAAATGCAGTTTTTACAGCTGGAGCATCCTAACACAGAAAATTGCTGTAGAGTTGTGTGAGGAAAATAATCCACGTACACCAGAGGTTTATGTCCAAAAAGGAGACAGAGGAGTCCTGTAACTTTATTCAAATAAAGGGAGAGGCCATGGGGCATCTCAGATTTTGGAGGACGCAGCCTCCCTTTTATCCTAATTTCCCGACCGCATTTCCCTCTCTCTTCCTCCATTGGCTGAAGTATTCGAGAGGTACAGACTTCCCGGAACACTTAGTGCCCAAGACCCCCCTTTCCCAATGCATAATCCCCCCCTCCTTTGTCTTTCCCTTATTGAATTTTGTGGTCTTTCTTATGGTTTCATCTATATTCCGATATTCAGTTTCGTTTATCAGTAGACCTGTGGTTTGTTTGTAAATGCAAGTCTCTCTCCATTCATCAATCAGTGGAATCCTCCCCATTGTTTCTTTTGTCTCTCAGTGTTAGCTATCTGCTGGCAAGACCCACGCTTGTTTGTAAAGACAAGTTCCCCATTCCTTTCAGTTGCATTTCATTGGTACTTACTCTCCTCCTCAAATATTTGCAACCTCTTATCTCTGATTTGTTTTTGTTCTCTCTTTTTTTTTTTTCCTGTACATTGCTGACAGCAAAATTTATTTGCACATAGGAAAAGCTCAGCAAATAGTTAAATGTATTCACCCTAAAGACCCACATGTAAGAATCACACATGCAGAAACTGGTAATTGTCACATGGAAATAGCTAACCAAGCACAAGTCCCAAAATAGCAAATACCTACTGAAATGGTTGTACCACTGGAATTTGTTTGCATAAACTATTCACAGAATAATTCTGAATATTGAATGTGTACAATGTTAAGGCAGTCTGGGAAAGTCTGCACAGATGCATTTTTCTATTTTGTAGTGATTTTTATCACTTCATAATAAGATTGGTCCTGTGGTCTGCTCAGTTCTCTCTCTCCTCACAGTCTTGCAAACCAAGGTTTGCAACTGCCTTTAAGAGGCAGTTTGACACCACTATTTATTTCCTGTGATTGATTCAGCACAATGCAAAGGAACAGTCTCAGTTCTTTCCTAGACTGAAGGTACGCAAGAAAAATAAATATTCCTTTCTTAAAATTCACAGAAGATGAAGTTGAGGATCCTCTTGGTTCATTGTGACCAGGAATTGAATTCTGTTCTGACAAGGGCATTAATTTAAGTCAATGCATCTTGGGTGGCAGAGCCATGAATAAACCAATTTTTTTTTATATTCAGTAGAAAAGACCCCAAAAATATATAGAAGGGAAAAAAAAAATCTAATACCACTTTTCCTGTACTGATTCTCCAGCAGGAAGTAAAGAATAAGAAGTGTTTTGCACACTGTTGTAAATTCTCATACTAATGATGCTCCCTGTAGTACTTGCACACTGTGAAATGAAAAAAAAACCAATTCATATTTGTGCCAAAAAATTAGCATCTGACAGGTAGAAGAGGACAACCACAGAAGGAAAAGGCAGCCAAAAGCAGAGATCAAATGGATAAAGCAGCCAACACATTCTGAGGTGTTTCAGAGGAAGAAGCTCTCTATCAGTTAAGCTCCAAGATAAGCTTTTGGCCATGTGCAATCCTTATTTCCACCTCTGAACTCTGTTCAGTGTCTCAGGATGCCTCTTCACAGCACAATATCAGGACACACAGAGACCCTGAATGAACGTGCTCAAAGAACTAAAGCCCTTCTGAGAACATCACTTTATCCTGGTTAGTCTGTGTCTAGTCCTGGGAGGATGATTGAATATAAAGCTCTCAGGCTCTAGAGAAAAATGTAACCTTGGCTTCTTGTGTGCCATCTGCAAGGCACAGTATTTTTCCATCTTGACAAATTCTTAATTGCCTTCACTGATGCTGAATGTTTCTTTGGTATGGCTAATTTACAGACCTAGTGATGACGGTATTTTTTCAATTATCATGGGAAAGAAATATAAGAATAAAATCCCTCTAAGAGCTGGTGGATTCACAGAAGTCAATAATAAAATTTACCACTGATCTGAATATTACAAGAGGTTCATCTTTCCAGTCAAAAATATCCTTTCAAAATAGACAGAAAGATAAAATTAGCCTCTGGAACTATGTAGCTCTACCTGCAATAAATCCATGACTTCTGTAGTTATTAGGTATAAGAAATTCACAATTGTTAGTACATTTATCAAGTATATTAATCATCCCATCTCCATTTTTCAGGTAGAAATTCCAAGTCCCTGCAGACAACCTCAAGGTACTTAGCATCTAACCTTAACCACTTTCCATGGAAAACAAATGGGCATCATACCTTGAAGAATCTGACACAACATTTTTTCCCTCAGGTCCTATAAGTAATCAGCTGCAGAGGAGAAAACTGAATCTAATTTTCCAAGTTCAAGTATAAGTAATCAGCTGCAGAGGAGAAAACTGAATCTAATTTTCCAAATTCAAGGCTGGCAACCTAATCTCTGGACAGGTTCCCTCTCCTGTTAAAACAGCAGCCTGGAAAAGAAGCCACGTTCTGCCCCTTGGTTGAGTCTTTGACCTTGTCACAACATGCAAGATCTGTGGGACTTCTTGGGGTGACCTTTAGGAAGAGTATTTTCTATATACAGTAAATATTTATTGTAGGCTCTTACTGCTCAGAGTTGCTTGTGTGAGTATTCATGTTACAATAAATATCATTAATTCACCTTGGGGGGTTTGGTTTGGTTTTCGTTTTTTTTGTTTGTTTGTTTTTTGGTTTCTTTTCTCATTTGTTTGTTTGTTTGTTTTGTTGTTGTTGTTGTTGTTGTTGTTTAAATACTCTTTCCCCACACAAATATTAGGGATTTCAGTGCTGGCATGGACCTGCCAGAAGCCAGTGATGACTCCTCAGGGGGAGGCAGTGCAAACCTTTCACATTGTGAGCACTGCATCCCAGCAGTCCCACATGCTTTGCTCTACTGCTGCTAAGAAAACCTGCTGAGCATCTCAAGCGAGAAGGCGTTGCATCAGAGCAGGAGCCTTCTTGAGCAGACAAGACCTGCAAGATCGGGGGCAGATTTATCATAGCCTTTCTGGCATGTCTGTATCCTCAGGAATTTCATGCTTTCCTCTCCATGGGCCCCAGAAGACTTTTGTTCTCCACCTCTAACCCACAACCAAGACATAAGTAGGAAAAAACATTTCAAGGTGACTATTGGAGTGTTTTCTAGGCTTTCTGTGCCACCCTTTAAGCTTACTTGGGAGAGTGATGTAAAGCACAGAGGCAGGAAGGGCTCCTGTAATCCCTGGGATTTACATGTAAAAATCCAATCCTGGTTAGCTCTGCCTTCTCCCTCTCTAAAGAAAATGTATGAGCCTGGATTTGTGAACTCTAGGAGTAAGTTCTTTGAATCAGTAAAGCCTGATTATTCAATGTGGAAAAGAAATCTGTTCCTCAGTGAGTTCAGGACTATTGAATAAATTCCACAGTCAAACAAAATCCTTAAACTTTAATTTCCTGATCCTCACCACAACAGCACATTAAATTCTAATTGATTTATTTTCAGTTTGATTGTTCTCATATGAAAGATGCAAAATCTGAATGATTGCTTGACAGTGGGTTCAGAAATTACTTAAACAAGGGCTTGATCCCAAGACCACAAAAATCAAAATTTTCAATGGGTTTTGGATCAGTCGTTGAATAAGACAAATTTTGTACAAATATCTAAACACATTCTGTTGTACAGGAAGAGTCCAGAAAAGCTCCCATCTCCCTTTGCAATTGCTGCCTTAAGTTCACCCATTGCTTCTTAAAAAAATTCAAAATATATTTTATTTGGAAATAATTTTATCAACATATTTGGCACAGAATATACTTCTCCTATCTCTCCGTTTCAATTACTATTAGTATTGTTAATAATAAATCACAATTAATTGCTATAGAGATAATTAAGTCTGCAAATAAAATACTGTGACTGAGCTTCTGAAGCAAATAAACAGTAAATACCAGGAACAAATTAATCCTGAACTACCAATGAGTTTATTTCCATGAAAATTGTGTAATCAGAAAAACAAACAAACAAACAAACAAACAAACAAAACTCCCAAAACACACACAAAAAACTCCAACCCCAAAACAACTAAATTACTCTCTATACCCAGCACTTTCTGATGGTCTCTGGGAGACACTGTGTTTGCTAGAATGTTGCACTTAAATCTGAATATTTATTAAATCCCATGATAGCTCTCCCAAGGGCAGGGCAATAATGCATTGTCACACTAACTTGTGACAGTCACACCAGCCAAAACAAACATTAAGTATGTCCCATGTACATACAACTTAGTGTACCAGTTTATTTGAAATAGGGTGGCAGAGTTAGAGGCAAACTTTAGTAGTGATGCAAATGTGATTTGCAGCATGCAGAAAAAGCTTTTTCCCTGGAGCCATGAATGTGACTGTACCAAGCCAATAGTATTTTGCTTACAGTAAATTTGTGGTTTCTTTATGGTGAAGAAAGTCTGCTAGCAGAAACTGTTTATCGTCTAGGAAGAATATATGGGTTTTGGTCATGGCTACTTGAAACTAAGTATTTCTGAAAGTGAAGTGGCAGATGGGAGGCAAACCCTTGGGAAAAGATTGAAATCAGCATTTTGATTAAACTACATTTAAATGGAACTGCAGAGAATGAACTGGTTGTAAATATTATATCCAGAAAGGATCCCAGACAACAAATTTGGTTAAACTATTTTTTCCCTGCACAAAGAAATTCCTTATCAAATTCATTTAAGTATGGGTGGATAAAAGAAGAGTTTTCTTCTTAGTTCTGCCTCTAAATTAATTGTAATTGCATTGCCAATGTTTGTGCTGTGTAAACAAATTCTCATTTTCATTTGCTTTCATCTTTTCTTCTGTTAAATGTGATTTCAAGAGAGGTAGAAAGCAACCAGGCTTGGGTGTAGTAAGGCTTAAAACTCCCTGAGCTGGCTGCTGTGATGCCATTCCCAGGCCCTCCAGAAAGAAAAAGCTGTGCTCTTCTGGAAACCAGAGGGGCCAGGGCCTGTGCCAGCCACTGGGTGTTTGCACAACAGAAATATCCTTCCCCAGCAGCAGGACACTGGTGAGGACTACCAGCACCCTGCAGCCTCAGAGTGAGTTTGTGACAGTGGCCCTCCTTCCTCAAAATGTTTAGGAAAAACTCATCTGCATCAACACCCTTTACAAAGCTGTTAACCATCTGTCATTCCTGTTCCCTTGCTTCTCAAATTTCATAATAGCTGTTAATGAAATAAAGGACAATCTCTCTCTATCACAGGTGGTTACAGTTATAGCCTCATGCACTGGTGCTTCTAGACCAATTCCAGATCTGCCGATTAAATTGTCTCCTCAGCACTTCATGAAAACAGAGAAGAAGTTTTGCAGTAATGAAGACAACAGCTGAGAAAGAAAACTGCTAAGGAAATCTGAGATTTTGAAGCCTAGGGTAATAGTGAAGACCTTACAGGCAAAGCATTGAAGAGACACCTGTAGAAAGAGTCCTTTTCTTTCTCTATAGTCTGATGCATCACTGCCGAGTGGTGTGGGCTAGCCAGCTGCCCACCAGGGTTTTGGGCAGCAGCCCGATGGTGGCTACAAGGAGCATCCCCGACCTGAGTGGGTTCACTGCTGTCGGGCCCTTTCGTCCCTTGCCGCAGGCTGTGCCTCCCTTAAGGGTAGATACTGTAACCACTAACACTGGAGAATAATCGGGGGGGGAATCTTTCGTCTAGGAATAAGAGAGACACTGTAACGCAGGGTTGACAGCACTCTGGGCATCCAGGTGAAAGACCCTGGTGCTCAGCATGCATCAGACTTTATTCTGAGGGCAACAACCACTCATGAAGGGGCACAGGGGAGGAACCAGGGAGGGACAAAGAGATAAAGACCAACTGGGGAGGGAAGGGGGAGGAGAAGAGAATATTGACAAGGGGATAAAACAATCAACCTTCGAGTAGCTATGAACATTCTAGAACCTAAGAACAATTGACAGGAGAGTGGCAGGTGGCTGGACAAATGGGGAAAAGGTGACCAACCCCTAGGAAACCCAGCCCCCTTCTGGGGCACACCACTCTAGACTCCACCCCAGGGGTGACTTTACTCCTGGACTTCTTTAATCCAGAGCCTCCTGGCGGGGGAGGGGTTTTAGGGACCTGAACCACCACAACACATCACTTCAAGCTTAAGACTGTTTTGACTTTATATACTTAATGTGCATGATGTACGACTGTCATAGCCCTGAATTTTGAATTTCAGCTAAACTCAGAGGCTCCTGGATTTGCTTTCAGGACAAAAGCAATGCTAAAATACTCCAAAAGATGAAATTCCTTGCCCTGCAACCATGCCATCTAGCTCTGTTTAGTAAGCTGTGCTTTTTACTGAGCTTTTCTTTCATCAGTAGTTGTCAAACCATACATTCAAGCAGGTTAGGTGGATATTGGATAGCATCTGTTTAGAGCCTCCAGCATCCTAAGCACGCTCCCATTAGCTATACTAAATGGTCGCAAAATCTCATTCAAAACAGAGCACTCTTTGGTACAGTAGCAAGCCATCTTTTAGATTCAGCAGGAAAACCCCAAAAATGACTTCTGGGACTTTTACAAGCCTATCCGAAGCACAGGAAACCACATCAGTGAACAACAAAAACTCTACCATGCCCAAACATGAGCAAGACCCAGTCATGGTTTGCACCCAGTCAGTGGGAAGATAAGATCTTGAGGCTTGACGCTGAGGAAGAAATTTCAACACTGAAGTGTAACAGTGTAAACATTTCTTTTCTACTCCAAGAACGCAAGAGTACTATCTGATGGGATGATCCCATCTGAGTTGTTCTCTCATCTGAGTTTAGCTGCCTAAAATATAAACTTCAGCTTTTTGTCTAAGTATCTCCCTGGTGTCTGCAGACACACAAAAAAATTTTGGGGAGTGATTCAATCCACCTGCTTGGGATACCTAGAAATGGTACCTTAATTTTTGGTAGCTAAACGTGAGTCTGGACCAATGGCGAATCTTCATCAGGTTTACTCAGGGCAACTTTTGAAATTTATGTAGGACAGCACACAACTGTCATGACCTCAGGCTTTGGTCACGCTGACCAGGTGGTAGCCATCTTTTTGTCTTCTCTGACACATATGGCCAATGTGGTTTAGCTGTGAGCCCTCAAGATTGAGATCAATATTCAAACTGCATTAGCAAGGCTTGACCCAGCAACTTAAATAAGTTTACCCTCTTCTCTTCTATTTGGCACTCATTAGACCACACGTGGAGTACCATGTCCAGTTTTGGAATCTCTGGTAGAAGACAGACATGGTCAAACTAGAATGAGACCAAGAGAAGGCCAGTAACATGGGGCCACTGGAGGGCTGGCTCACACAAGTGTGAGAAGTATCTGAGACACTGGGCTTTTTCAGCCAAAAGAGGGGGAGAACAGAGGAAATCTTAAAGATGTCTGATGGTAGTTTGCAGAGCAGACAGAGAAACCTGCTTGTACAAATACAAGAGGCAAAATGGTGCTACAGGCAACAGACACAAGGTGTAACAAGAGAAATTCATGTTGGATCTTAACAATCATTTTTCCCCATCTGATGTGGTAAATTGTTGGCAAAGTCACTCAGAAAAGCTGCAAAGTCAATGTCCTTGAGCTTGGGGAACAACAGGACAAGACCATGACAGGCTGACCCAGCTCATCATGCCATTAGCAGGAGGTAGAACTGAATGAAACCCAAAGGTTCCCTCCACAAGCTTCCACTAAGTCAAATTCAAACCTCTACCAATCTCAGCATGGGCTTTCTATCCATTCTATTTCACTACCATTGGAAAATGAGGATAAAATCCACACTTAAAACGGAGAACAAGTTTGATGCGTGTTATAAAAATATTCAGAAAGGATGAAACATGTTACTTAAAAATTTCCCAACCAAAACATTTTTTGTTAATCCAGTTCTAGATGTGTTGAAACCACTAACTCTCGGCATATGCATTTGTGGAAGTAAAATTATTAATATTTAGGATTGAGTGCCCAGATTCTCCAACACATGCAGAGAAAGAGTGAAAATTGAAGTCCTCAAACTTTTCTGCTTTGTAAGGGCTTTTACAGCTCACCATTGTAGAAAATGGTGAGCTGTAACAAAACTCAAAGGTGCAAAAAACAACTGGTCAGACATAATCACAAGTCTGAAAGAAGGTGGAGAATTTAAAGGCAGTTTTCCTGTCTACAGCAGTTCCCAGTAAAGGCATTCAGGAGAGGGGAGGAAATCTGATAGAATCTATTTTGCATTCAAAAAGGGCATAAAGCAGAATTACTGAACGAATGGGGAGAGAGAGAGGCAAGTGAAAAGGCTGAACAGTGTTCAAGGCACTAATGACTGTGAATGCTAATACCCTTACTGCAATTCCCAACTCAGCCAATTTAATGTACTGACAAACGGCAAAAAAGCATAACCCAGCATCACACTCCTACCATAACATCATGACACTGCACACTACAATTTAAAGATAATTAACTTACTTCATCATCAAATTTTGCCATTGCATCTGACTGCAATGTATGCCAAAAAGATAAGGAAATTCTGCACCACAGCAAAGTTGGAGTTTATCAGCCGTTTCCCTCCAAGGGTGTGGCAAAATTGTACTTCTACACAAGTAGATTTTTGTGGGTTTAGCATTTTTAGATGCATTGCCTTATTTGTGTCCTTTATTGCAGCACTCCTTTCATTAATAGAAGAAGAATATTTATATAATCTGTCTGGCAGTTGCTGAGGTTATGGAACATGGTTCATTTAGAATCTGAATCTCACTATCACAAAGTGCGAAGATTTATGTTACAAAGATTTTTGTCCCAATTTTCCTTGCTTTGCAGAAAAACAGCACATCCAACTCACTAGTGGGATAAATATTTCTTTGTTCAGAGCATGAGGCTGTTCTATGGCACCTGAGCAACATTCAGGGCTTGTTCAATTTCCATCCACATAGGACAGTGTGCTCAGTTCCTGAAATTTGCAGACCTTAGATGAGCCTCAAAGCTCTCTGAGTTTCTTCAGAAATATTCTTTCCTAAGCAAGTTTGGTTAAAAACTGGCTGTTTGACATAAGATTCTATGAAGAGCTGAGTTAAAGAAACTCCTTTGTATCCCCATGGATAAGATGCTTGCTTCCTAGGACTACATGAATGGGAGAATGCATATGGTTTCTGAATCTGGACCACAGCTCAAGTAGGGCTGGTTAATATCCAGTTTGCTTCAATGTATCAGCTTGTTTCCCTGCTTTTATGCATAATTGTCCAGCTCAGATGGATCGATGCCTTTGATAGACTTTTTTTCTGAATAAAAAACCCCAAAAACCTACCTTGGAACAAGCATCTAATATTGATTTTTTATCACTGTCCAAAACGTTTTGAAGATGAACCTCACAATTATCAATTTATCACTTCCATGACCATTGAAGACAGGTAATATATCTTGGGTGGCTAACACAGGCTGAAATTTCTGCTGTCCTCTCTTTGCTTTTATGGCCTAGACATGCCAGAGTGTGTACATAAAAGTTACAAAACATAACACTTCTCTTTGGTGGTCTGGGACAGACCCGCAGCCCCGTGTGTTCCAAAGGGCTCCTGGCCCAGGGCTCTTGTCACCACCCAGCAGTTCCCTGGCAGGATCCTGCTGATCCCAGCTGCAGGCTACAGCTCTGCTGGCGAGATAGCAGCCACAGACACTCCTCGAAGAAAGACTGACACCGGACTAACAGTTGAGAGGGGTCTTTTGTATGGATTCCTGCATTTATTAAGCTCAGAAGGGTCAGGGGACAAAAGGCAGATATACAGGGTAGAACATCAACTTTTATACGGAGAGGGTCAACCAACAGGGACAAGGTCCAGGGCAGAATGGGAGAAGACAATGCAAGGGGGGCCAACCAAGGAAGAGTAGGGGAGGGGGGGAGGGGAGAAGGGGGCCAATGGGATGCTGCGGTTGGGGGAACTTTCTGGAACAATATGAATATTTAAAGGGAGACAAGGGCATAACTGACCAACCATTGGAACTGAATTAACATAACTGTAACAGGAAGGAACCATTATAAACACAGGGGGGAGATTTCACACAGTGGTGCCTTCCCACCACTTGGGCTTGTTTGTCTCCTCTTCAGCCACCCTCAGGGTGGCTTCAACCACTGCAACAAGAGTGAAAACTAATTTCAGACTTTTCTAGATCTGCAGTGTCTATGCCTTCAAACTGTCTTGGTTTTGCCTAGGATAGAGTAGCCCTGCTTTCCTGGAGGTGGCTGAGCACCTACCTGCCCATGAGAAGTGGCGAATGAATTCCTTGTTTTGCTTTGTTTGTGTGCATGGCTTTTCTTTTACCTATTACACTCTCTTCATCTCAGCCCATTATTTTTCTCTCTTGCTCATCTGACTCTCCCACAGTGGGTGGAAGTGAGCAAGTGGGTGTGCGGTGCTTAGCTACCGGCTGGAGTTAAATCCCAGCACAAACACGGAGTACCCATCCTGCCTGAAAGCTCTGCAAACTTCACCTTTTCCATTCACACAGCTGAAGGAACATGATTAATGCTGCAACACAAGGGTATTGATGTAGTAAATCTCAATTTCAAACTGTATTGGAGGAGGCAGAGGGCAAGTCCATTTCAAAGCAGAACAGATTTCACCCTCTGACTCTGTCATACCTACAAGGACTATGATACAAAGGCCCAAGTTTGGCATTTGAGCACCAGGCTCACATGTCTTCAAGCTATCTGGCCACAGTTACTTGCTGTGGAGGAAGACAAGGTAAACAGTTATCAAATCCTCACCATCTCTCAGGGCTCTTTGCAAGTTATTTTTGGATACATGTTCCCTACAGAAATAGCAATTGTGATTCTCCCTCTTTTCACTGTGTCTCAACTCTGCCAATCAATATTATTTCCTCACTGCTCCTTCTCCTTATGGGGTGTCTTCTCTCCAGTCTTTTTATCTTCCCATTATATCTTTTAATGGCTGCAGACTGGCCTATTTTTTGGCTGACTTTTGTTTTCTTAATTGGAATAATCCAACAAACCCCTATGGGTAGTTTGGGATCTTGATGCTAATCGAGATGCTCTCAGCATACCTCTTGTGCATCCCTCACTTTTTGGTTTCTGGATGACCCCACACCCAGACATCCTCATGTAGGCTATGGTGGCGCCCAAAAGACCCTGTCACCTCTTCACTTAGGTGATCCCTGGTACAAGGCACCTGTAGTCTTGAGAGGAACTTTGGCATCACCACCCATTGGATGCTTTGGCATCACCACCTGCCCAGACAACCAGCTAAGCCTTGTCACTGTGGCCATGAGCTGCTGGCCCTCACCCTTCCCAGATCATTAATATTTGCTACAGGTCCCCACACCCTTGTCAAGTTAATTAAAAATACGTAAAAAATGTCCTGCAAACAACATGAATGCAGCTAGCACTACTTTTTATTCTCAACTCTGCTCATAACATCCAGCAATCAGTGTTACTCCTCATCTGACTTTGCTTTCCACATTCAAGACTCAAAGTTAGTTCCACTGAAAGTTTTTAAATTCACTTTTCATATACACAAATAAATTACTTTTATTTCAAATAAATTTAATCTAGTCTAGCCTCAAGCACTGGAAAATATATTCCAAACCTTTTCTACACCAAATTACTAAATTATTTTCATTAATGTAATGGATTACATTTAAAAATATTTTCAGTAATAAAACATGACCTTTTTGTTATGAAAACATGTTCCCACTTCTGTAAGAACTTCAGCATTATCTTACCAATATGGCTTAAGGGGTTGTAGGAACACTGCTCGAAGTAGACAACACCAACTGAATTCACTTTTTAACGACAAATAAAGCTTTACATGTTGCTTTTCACTGAACATTTTAAGCCTCAAAAAAATCTGTTGTCATCCTGAATCTCACTAAATCCCCTATACTCACTTGTCAATCATTAGAGTTCCATAAAACAATGGAAATTTTAGGCAGTTGTTCCTTACCACAAAGCTTGAGGAAAACCCTTCAGCAATTAATTTCTTACTACAGATTGTTTTCACTTTTGTTACTGTTAATTTTACAAGGATAAACTTTCTATGGTGAATTTAATGCCATTGATTTAGTCTCTTTTACAAAAAAAAAAAAAAAAACATTTATTTTAATCCTGTTTTGTAGATAGTTTCTCCATGATCTGGGACTAGAATTTGATTATCACCTCACATAGGAAACGACTCCTTGCCATACGGAAGTATTTTAAGCTGTGGCATTCCTGTCACTTCCAACATAAAATACATTCAAAATCTCTGAGAGATATTAACTTGGTGGTTTGCATACTTCTCCTTGCACCAATTTATCATCACAGTTTAAGACCATATTAAATCTGCAGCCACTTTGAGATCTCTAGATTTGGATCCATAAAATTTGACAAACACACAGACACCACCCCCCACTCCACAAAAAATAAACTACAAAAGGATGAAAGACATACGACTCTTTATCAGCCATAAACTTCTTTAGGGTTGAGTGATCAGACAGAGCTCATTCCCTCTTCTCTTTTTCCTTAATTTACTCTTTTCTTAAAATAACAACTAAGGACTCCAAGACAGTAAAAATAACTGAGCTAAGCACTAGAAAAGAGACAACATGCTAATTTAAACCTCTAATGATATTGACAGAATACAACATGGATCTTGAGTGTAATTGTCATATCAAACTTGCTATTCTCCTCAGAGAGATATGTCATCTCTAAATAAAAGCAAATTAAATTGTGTATTCTGCAGCCACAATTAACCACCTCACACTATAAACTAGGTGCACAAACCCAGACTCCATCCTGTAAGTTTGATGTTGCTGATACAGTTTCTATTAAATAAGTGATTAAATGGATTTTAAATCATTGACAGGAGCACCTCTGAATACTGAGGAACTGATGAAAAAAAGAACACTTGAAGTAACTAAGATATGTTTGATTAAAACTGACATGCACACGTATGCACAAATGCTTATTGACCCAGCTTGGTTCTAAGATCAAACATATATTCACATCTCATGTGAATCTCAATCACCTCAATGGCTGGCTTAGAACAATCATAAAAATTAGCAAAATAAAGACAAATCTTCATAGGTACTTTATATGCTTCCAAAAAGAGAATATGATTATGAGTACTGTCGTGGGTTGACCCCGGCCAGGGGCCAGGTGCCCACTCAGTCACTCTATCACTCCCCCTCCCGCTGGGAGAGGGGAGAGGATAATATTGAAAAAGACTATCAGGGCGAGTAAAGGCAGTTTTATTACAGTGGGAAAAAAATAGAACAAGCAAGTTGAAAGCTGCGTGCACAAGAGCAAGAAGGGAAAACAATCAATCTCTACTTCCCATCAGTAGCGATGTCCAGACACTTTCTGGGAAGCAGGGCTTCAGCACGCGTGACGGTTGTTCGAGGAGGCAAACATGGACCAGCCCTGAGTGCCTCCTCCTCCTCCTCTCTTCCTTCCCTTATATGTCTGAGCTGATGTCATATGGTATGGAATATCCCTTTGGCTGACTGGGGTCAGCTGGCCTGCTGGTGTCCCCTCCCAGGATCTTGCCCACCCCCATCCCCTTCAGTCGGGGAAGGAATGTCAGAGGGACAGCACTGCTTGGCAGTAGCCAAAACACTGCTCTGTTATCAACACCAGCTACCAGTGCAAAGCACAGCACTGTAAGGGCTGTGAGCTTTACCCCAGTCAGACCCAATACAAGTACACACATACTTTCATTTGAAATAGTGTCAGTGTGTTTAAACAGGATTTGTACATTATTTTTCTCTTTCTACCTCATATGTTTCTGGAAGCAGTTTTACCTGATGTTAATTTCTCTTGAACTGCATTAGTTTATATTAAATATTTGTTCTATGTCAATCAGTGATCTAGTGTTCAGATATGTCATGTTGTTGTGGTAAGCTCTTTAGTAAATCTTTTATTTCTAAGCAATAATTCTGCTTTATCCATTAGCTCATTCACATTAATTTTAAGTTGATTTTCTTCCTGCTTAATTTGACAAGCTTGTTTATTTTCTTCTTCTGTTCATTTACTCTATTTTTATGAGCTTATGGTGCTTTTCTTTTCATTTTCTCCTCAGTGAATGAGTGATGATCTCAGTGGAATTATATACATATTAAAGTTAAGCAAATACAGGACTAAACTCTTTGTTCTTAAGTTATTTAAATATTTCATTGCATGTGAACAATTTTCCTGAATCTTAAACTGAATTGATTTTGTTATTAAATAAACAACTGGATGTTTCGGAAGTTTTGTCTCCCTTTGTGGACAAATCCTAAAGAACCAGGTTTCAATTACTCATTAAAACACATTTCTTTTAGAAAAAGAGTATGAAAAATCTGAGTATATGCATTTACTTTCTGTTGTGGCTTTCTGATGGATTTATTCACATTGTTATATGAAAAATGTCATTTATGTTGCATGTCATCCAACTATCTTCACCTGGTTCTGATTTTTGATGTTTACTTAGTATTTTCTTAATTTTTTTCCTTAGATTGTCTTTTTCCAAGGAAAACTACATTTATGGGGAGTTTTAAGCTTTCCTACAATGAGATGCAATTTCTCATCTATTTATGCAAATTGATTCATAACCCAAACAGCCATCAACTCATGCTAAATGAGCTACAAGTAAAATATCTAAAAATCTCTTTTATTCTATTTGGGCTGCTCTTGTCACAGGCAATGATGAAGACCAAGATCAGAAACAGGAAAAGGCTATATGTACATCACAACACCAAACTGATTTGCTTTTCAACTGGTCATCTTTTAGTCAGAAAGGAGATTAATCAAGTGAGATATCTTTAAAAAGTTTTTCTGGTTTTGTCTTACCTCTGCTAATACATTTCCCCCAAAAAGGCCATGCCAATTCCACAAGATGCAAATCTAAACAACACACTAGAAAATAAAATTAGGCACAAGAGAGGTAAGAGAGACTGTGACCTGAACAGTTCACTTCAACAAAAACGTCACTTCTCTTCATTGCCCCATATTCCTCTGTGCTAAATAATGAAGAACTACCAAGAGAGTGTTTGTACTTCTCCCTGTTTCTGCTCCAGAAATAGAGGAGAGAGGAAAAACCCACACTGTTGAAAAGAAGCCAGACTTCTTTTAACAAAATACTTCAGAGCATGCTTAAGGTTACGTCCACATGTGACTCACCTTTGCTACACACAAGAATTACTGGATAAAACGCTATGATCTGCTTCACACTTTCCCTGTACTTAAGCATCTGTGAAGCTTTCCCTTGATCCCTGTCAGCAGGATCCATAATTCTTATATGTGAGCATCATGACCTACTTTCCAAGATCCTCAGACATCACTATTGGCTATTTTTAGTGCTCTACTGACTCATTTGATGTCTCTGTGTATAGAAGGCTACCCACTGAGAAGATTCACCTCTCTCCACAATTTTACCAGCACATTTTCACCAGCTTGAGACCACAGATGTGGAAGGTGTCCAGCAAGTCTGGACTAAGCAACCAAACCCCCCCACCCCCAAAACCCCAAACAAATGAAGAAACAAAAAACCAAAAAACCAAACATACCCAACACTCCCAAACCCAAACATAAACCAACCAACCAAAACCATGAAAAAACTCAAAACAAAACAACCAACCCAAATAACCAACCAGCCAAAACACACATCCACACCAAAGAAACCCACCACAAAACAAAAAATCAAGATCCCACCGGTATCAACTGAAGAATGTTATCATGGAGATTGTGACTACCACACATAAGACAGTACTTAGCAAGGGTTCTCACACATAAGCTAAGTCCAGGGATGGAGATGTCTCTGGAAAGCTTTATCAGAATTTAGACACACTGACCCTGGCAAATGGGCTGAGCTGTAAATGAGCACTGGCTGAATAGAGATCAAAGGGATTTAACCCTTCCCTTACCTACAATATGTATTTTTGGGGTTTTTTTCAAGCAGCCACATGGGAGGAGCAGAAACCACTGCAGGGAGTAGTATCACGTAGAGGCCAATGGCAGCTGGGACTCATCCCAGTATGACTGGGAGCAAGGAAGCAGAGCAATTCTTCAGTGCATGGGCTGTATCCTCTCCCAGAGGGCTAAAGGAATAGGGGACACAAAAGGGCACAGATGGAAAGCACTGCAGTATCGTTTCTCCTGGAGCTGTGCAGGCATAAAACATGATCACTGTGACCCCAAAACCTAGTCCAAAGAAGGGTACACTGCAAAATTTTGGGAAAGAGCTGGGAGAACACCTCAGAATGACCCCAGTGAAGCAGGTTGCTCCGAGCAACTCTCTGGAGATGCCACTTACAAATGGTGTTCCAAACTGCCTGTGTGATCCACAGGCTCACAATCCTCTGTGTGGGTTTTAGGGAGAAGACACCCAGGAAAATTCAAGCCCCTGCAGTATTTTATTGGGTGAGGACGGTAAACACAGGCTGAATTATTTGAACCGGAGACAGAGAACAGACAGGATTTATTGAGCCTTTGCCAAACAGAGAGAAACAATTTTGTAGTTTTTGTTAAAGTTTAACTTTCTACCAATAGTATCCAACCCAGGCCAGCAGAAATCAAGTGACTGTTGTCATAAGAATAAAAAATTACCATGGCAGGGAAGCAGTGAGGGGCTGTAGTGCAGAAAACTTTGCAGAGTCAGGATGGGATCTGGAGAGGGCAGGACTCCAGAGGTGGCCAGTGCTGAGGAGACAGGACAGAAGGGTGCAGATGCTTTTCCCTGCACAATACTTTCATGAAAATGTAAAAAATTAAGAAGCAGATGAGGATAAATAGTAGAGAGAGAGAGTAAAGACACTTCTAATATTAATATTTAGAGATAAATGCTCACTGAATTACTGACCCACCTGCAAGTGATATGGAAAACTCCACAGGGAGAAGAGCTTACTGCCTGGAAATGACAAGAGAAGTCTCTGGCTCCTCCAAGCAGGGAGATGCACAGTTGCAACTCTTCATACCTGCCACCCTATCCACTGAGAGTTAGGGGAGGGGGAAACAAGCCTTGCAAGCCCACTCTTGCAAAGATAAGTCCTATATAGAGCAAATTGAAAGTAGGGAGAAGCAAATTACCCAGTGCTTTGCTATCTATTCAATGCACAAATAATCTGATTTCTGAATTATGGATTATCAAATGCTGGCCTGTTCTAGTAGGAACTTGAGGTCCAGACACTCTGTTGTAATGAACATGTAAGGGCCTTCTTTGTCTTTCTCTTTGTCCTTCATATCCTGATTGAACAGACCTATAGGCAAAATGGTAACAGTTTAACATATCCTGGCTTTTTCCATTCATCAGCAGCAGCTCTACGCTGGAGTATGCAGCTAACCCAGGAGCAAGTGCATTTAGAACAAATTTCATAAGTGAATTGTGGAAGATAATTTTTTCCATGTCATGTAAGAAAGTAGATCTCAGTGACCATGACTGCATTTACTTTGACCTGTCCAAGTTACTTTTATGCGAGCAAGTCAGGCACTATAAGCAATTTAACCACAAAAACTGGGGGTACCACCACCAGTATCCCAGATGTTGATCTGTCGCCTTTGGTAAGCATCACAGATTGTGATGAATGGGCTGCTACAAATACCCAAGCAAGTTTCAGGTTAAATTAGCTTTAGACGTGTCTAAAAATCCACCCATTCTCTCTGTCCTGGTCCTACTTATAAAGCTGCTGACTCCCAGATTACGCCCCATGCTGAGTATGGCGACATTGCTACAAGTGCTCAATGAGGAACCCAGAAGTGCCACCAACATCCTTCCCCTCTGCTTGACATGAAAAAGGATTCCCCTTGATGCCCTCCATAGTTATAAGCAAGAACAGAAGGTGCAGACCACGTACACACATTGCTGGAGAGCTGGAGATTTTAAGCAGCGATGTTTTTTCCTGTTGAAAAGTTCAAGTGCAAAAGCAGATAACTGACATTTTTAGAGGGTCAGCCCTGCAGTGCCAGAGCAGATCTGAATTTGGGAGGTGCATAAAATGAGCAGGAGAGCTGCCTTCAAGTTGCAGAATCTTTGTTTTGGGAGACTTGCACACTACACCGACAAATGGCCAACTTCCCTGCCTTTAGCATCATGTCCAGTGACATTATCAAGAACAAACTGGTGTTGAAAATTCTGCTTTAGGCTGAAGGAAGAAAAGATGGCAAACTGGTTACCTGAGGACTGCTAGAAACTGTTTTATGCTAGGGAGAATGATAAGCCACATTAATATAGTCTGGAATTTTAAAAGAACAATTTAATTGAAAATGCATTCCCTCAGGGAAAAAACAAAAGGTCAAAATGAGATTTATTTGACCAGATATCGTGGTGGTTGTTATGGTGATTAAGAAGTCTGAGATGAACAGTGACTGTAACATATATTGACATTAAACCATTTAATCAAAGAAACAAACACATTATTAACAAGAAATAATTCAGAGTGAAGGATAGTTATTATAGTTAGAAAGAATGGAGATCTAAATCACAGGACAAAGTGGAAATTGTGCATGCCATAACAAATATTTTGCATTTTGGATGACTGTGGTTTCACACTATTGCTAAGACATGGGAAATTAATTACACCAGATTTTATTTTATGAATGTTTTATGTAGAAGACTGTCATAAGGCATGTGAGGAACTGAAAGCCTCAAACCAACATATTACACCTTCAGAAAATCCATTACTTATGCCATTTTATAGAACATAAATATTTTTAAGCGTCCCTGAAAAATATTCAGTCCAAGTGTGGTGGAAGTAAATAGGTCTAAGATGAAGCTAAACTGATTTTCCTAGGAACTTACCACTGAAATTGGAGCACAAACCTCCTCATAAGCCAGCATAATTTACCTAGCCTTCAGCAGTGGGAGCATTTCTGCATCTCTTTGTGTAAACAGAGGCAAGTGCATAAATACTGTTTACCTGCTGCAGGATAAATGGTTCTGACCACTCCACCACCAAAGCTAAACCTTCTTTGCCTACATGAGTTGAGGCTGTAACTTGACTACTGATTTCCTTTTTGGGGCAGTATCAGATTCAGCAATTCCCAGCACACTCATTGTCCCTGCACACACTGCTCCTCAGCAGCACCAGGGCTTTTCTTCTACCTCATGCCCTGCACTGGCCAAGATTCCCAAACAGATAAGGGACAGAACACAGGTACAGCAACAAGCTGGTGCTGCTGCTGCCATGAAAATCAGTGCCAGCCAGGCCATGCCTGGGCTCTGATCACACATATTTCAATAGCTCAATGCCAGAAAGTGTATATTGATAATGTGAGAAATTCAACCAACTTTTCTTTACTTGAAAAAAAAAAACAAACAACCAAATAGAAAAGGATTTTTAACTCTTACGGAAACTGCTTCATTTACAAAGAGCTCCTTTGGTGCAAGAAACCAAACCACTTGTCTCATATGATCAAGGTTGATAAATTCTGGATGTAAGAATCAGAGACTGGGAGAGATTTTGCACTGCTTTTTCCCTACTTCAGCAGTCCCAGAGAGCAGGGCCAAAAAGATAAATTCCTTCTGAACAAAAACTTAGCGACCTTTAATGTGAAGTGCCCTACAGCTCTTAGGCCTTGAAGGAGATAGCAGAAGTTAGATTGGAAAATAGCCTTCAGCTGGGAGGTCTGCCTCTTGCCTAGTCTATGATGAACCACAAAGGAAGGGGGAAAACATATGCCCTTGAAACATCACAGTTCACATGCAATCACACTTTGCCACTGTTAGCAGCCAAATTTTCTGCACAGACCTTGAATTTCTTCAGTGAGCTCACCCTACACCAGCTTTTGGATGTGCTCTTCTCTCCCCCACCACAGGAGTGCCCCATCACCCCCTGGGACACCCCATTCCCTCACAATACCAACAAGACCTACCACACACATCGTTTCAAGGGTTACTAAGTACATTGCAGGATCAGGCTGACGTATACAAAAAATTCATCTCCAGTTCACAGGATAGCTAAGAAACCCACGCCCTGTGGGGCTTGGAAGTGCTCAGACACAACAGCCCTACAAGACATGGGGACTTACTGAGAAGCAGACTTACACCTTTTGTCAGGAGGTTTCTTTCACCAGATCTCCATAGAGATGATTGATTTTCCCCGACAAAACTTTTCTGTATCTCACAAACCCACCAAACAAAACCATTCAAAGGGAGCATTTCAGTTCACCAGCTGGGCCCTGAGACAGAGATTTGCATTTCCAGCAAGCACGACATGCAACAGGATACAGCAATTTCACTCCAGAGCAGGCTCTATCCTGGAGCCCTGAACAAGCCCAGATTTGCAGAACATTGTGTGGACACATCTCAAACCTGCAAAGCCATCTACCTAAGCATTGTACCTTCAGTCAAGGATATTGTGTAGGCTACAAAGTTTTGCTTGGTTCTGCCAAGAGCCTCTGGCAACCCCTCCTTTATTTTGTGGCGGCTTTCAAAAAAAAAAAAATTGTTTTGGGGCTTTTTTTTGTTTGCTTTTTGGTTGGGGTTTTTGAGTTTGTTTTTTTGGGTTTTTTGTTTGTTTGTTTGTTTTTGTCAAATGCAAACAGGAATGCTTGAAGTGAAAGACTATTTACCCCCATGTGGCTTGTGACTGTCTTGAGATCAAAGACTCCCAATTGCAGGCACACAATAACATTTCCCAGCTTAATGAGAGGCTAAACAAAACCTGGAATTTGAGTTAAATTATAATATTTTTTGAAATTAAAGATAAGCATAGAATAGAGTTTTGAAGCCTGCAATTTTAGGGCTGCACAAGATCAAATAAGCTTTACTTAAAATGAATTAAACCCCTCAATTTAAGGTCTTTCAGATGGTACAGAGCTAACCTATTTAATGTCCATCAAGACTTGATGAAAATTTTCACATCAGCAATGGAGGCAGCAAATAATACCAAAATATACTAAAGCACACAAGTTATGATAAATGAGAATGAGCACAAAACCAGTATGGGTTCAAAGTTAGAATAGACAATATTGCCTTAAAATCTTTTCAGGTGCAGGGTATAAAAATAGTTACTGGCCTGCATCCAGGTAACAACAACATCATCATCATCATCCTGGAGGAAACTGGATTGGGAATCAGCCTCACCACCAGAAAGACACAGGCCTGGCTTCCTCACAGCAGAGGTTAAGCAGGAGAAGGTCATATCCCACCATCCAGGGCCTCACAGAGAGGCAGAGACCTACACTGCTTGAACATGGAGGACTAGTAGTGGTGTCCCTTGATGGTCTACAGCACAGCAAAGGATAAGCCAGGAGCTGCCTAGGAGGAGCAGCAGGAGAGCACAGCCCCACAGAAGCTCAGAGAAGGAGCAGCAGCTCCAGGCTGAACTGAACTGACCCCCAGGCCATGGTGTGTTTGGAGGGTCCAGGTGAGGCTGGCCAATGGGGTCACTTGGCCCATTAATACTCATTAGGTACTTTCACAGGCTATCCTTGAGGCTGTGAAAGACCCCCAGCACAGCACAGTTTACAATGAGTGAGAAACTACAGAAGCAACCACGCATGAGATGGTTAAGGGACATAAAACAAGGCTCTGGGCCTATGAACTTCTGGAACCTTCCCAGGTGTCTGTACTTATGCTTAAACCCATGTGGCAAAACAAGGTCAAAAAATCTGAATATGGAATATGACAACTCTCAAGAAAGCTTGGAATGAAGCAGATCAAAGACCACTTGATACATCATGTATATTATGTTTAGATTTTTTTGTTGTTGTTGTTGCAATGTCTCTTTTCTTCACACACACTGTATTTTCAAGCACCATTACCAAAAGTTCTCTCAGCTATTTCCCTTCCCCTGGCATGGCAACAGTTTTTGAAGAAAGATTGTTCCAAACATCACTCCTGGCCTCCTTTATTCTATTTGAAGCCATTTTTTTACTTGGCTCATAGCTCTTTTAAGGAGCAAATTTTCAAAGAATGAATGTCTAGAAAAACTAATGGCTACTTAGAGTTCTTGAATTCTAGCCATGCAAAAGAATTACTGCATTTAAAGGTGCCACGAAAAAATATTTAACTACTGTCAGTAAAAAAGTTATGGAGGTTGTTCCTTGATTCAGAACATTCAAATCCCATGGGCCTTAAAATAGCTACACTTTAAAGTTCAGCAAATATGGTTCTGACTAATTTGATGACCCATAAGAAGAACTTAGGTCAAATTATTGACTGACCTATTTTTTGCCTGAACACAACATTATATAAAATGGCTGTATAGTTTAATACATACATTCATGCAACAGTAATTTCCCCAAGCAGTTTGCAGCTCAGAAGTGAGTAATAACATTATGCAACATTTCCAAAACACGCTCCACTCATTCATGATTAATCACACAACTGTGTGTATGTGCCCAAAATTCTGTTCTCTGAACTGTGCTCCTTTGTAGGAACCGCTGGTCTTGCATCGGCGCCCTTCACCCGCAACAAGGTGAGAGGAATCTGAGTCATAAGAGGAACTTCGTTCAAGGAGCTGGTTTCAGTGCCCTCCTTTTCACCCTTGACTTCCATGATCTCTTGAATTTACAGCTGTAAGAGGACAATCCCAAATAAGAAGTCAATTAAGATGAAAGCAGAAGCTGCAGAGTCCTATAAAATTGTGGTCCTGAAACCTGTGTTTAATTCAGGGCACCTTCCCACTGACAATCTTCTCATGCACAGCTGCTGTTGCATCATGACAGCATTCCTGTTCATCGACACCAGCAAGAAACCTCTTGTGTTTAATCTTTAAGCATGTCCTTTAAAGAGTCGTAGTAAGACACACAACCTCGACAGCCGGTGGGAGTTGGATGCCTACAGTGATTACAGAATTGGAAAGCTCTTGGGTTGCTCACAGAACTGTCAGATCCTCAGATTTGTTAGATATTTTACTGTGTACTTGCATCCTCAAGATTTTCAGTGAGACACACAGAGCTGGATTTCCCTATATAAATCTCAGATTTGCTGAGACTCTGTTTTTTACTCACATTTTATTCTGCAACCAAACCACAAATTGCTTTTTTCTTTCTTTCAAATAATCCAGAATAATAAATTGGCAGAGCGAGTTCCTCTGGCATCTCCCTTGTTGTTTCCCACAAGACAAACGCATAAACTTTTTGAGAAGCTACTACACTGCAAAATTAGAAGAGTTACTGGGAAAACCTCTGATATTAGATGCACAAGTTGTTGTGCACAAGTACAAAAACCTGAGACAGAAAATGAAAATTAAAGATTTCAGGTGGGGAACACTGAAGCTGTCAAACACCACCTAGCCTAGGTCATTCCAGGTCTTGAGCATGCAGGTAGTGAGAATGTCTATGTGATCCCAGCTTTCTGGGCAGCTCATGGGAAATATCAGAAAATATGGTGGCATTTTTGAGACACCACCACGTGTGCCAGCACAGCAACACACATCCAGTAAGAACAGACAACTTAGATGTCCTGGGAGCTATGCCTGATCTGAGGAGGAATTCCACCAGGATTTGCAGCTGGGAGGAAGGAGGGAACAGAAGTGGGGCCACAGCTGTGGCCCAGACCTCTGGGTCTGAAAGGCCACGCTGAAATGGACACATGACTGCAGTTACATCCAGGACTGCAGTTAAGTGACTCCAAGCTGGTGCCTGGAGCTGCCATGCTGAGAAGGGCTTAACAGCTGGGAAGGAGCCAGAGTGTTCAAGAACCACTGGATTTTCAATGTTTTACAATGTTAAGTGCAGAGGGATTTGAGAGGTGAGGCTGTAACAGAGACCTGACTGCCTTTAATAGACTGGCTTTTCACAAATTTTAGGAAATCCACCTCAGGTCCCCACTATCACAAATTTTGGCTTGACCTTGGCTGCATACAGTGCCACAGCTTGGCACAAGTTACTCTCATTGCACAAACACGGTCTCACAGGATCTTCTCAAACCGTTAAAGTGCCTGAGAATGAGAACAAATTGCAAGGAAACTCTTGAGCGTAACCAATGTCATGGTAGGCAAACAAATAACCAAACCATGTAGAAAAGCAGCCTTGCCAAAGGAGTTCGTATTATGTTCTCATATTTAAAACTTTAAGAGGTGAAAGTAAGCATTGGAATGTGTGAGTCCTGCACACAGGAATCCATCAACATGAGTCTCACAGGAGACCCTCAGGATCAGGAAACTGCATTCCCAGAGGATGATATGTACGTGGGTTAATGAGCTCGGCAATGAGGAAGGCAAATATTTCAGTTCTTGCCTGGTCTTTGAGAAGTGTTACACAGAAGTTTGCAGACTTGTGTTATCCCATGTGCTGTATAAACGGAATGGCTACATTTCTGGAGACTGCTGCTTGGAATAGCAATTTTGTGAAAATTCATCAAGCAAGTTGGAAGCTCTCACTTCAGAGCACTGAAATGAGGGCGCTGGCGGGACTACTCAGTCAACACATATGGCGCTGTGCTATGATTTCCACTTCAGAGTGTACTGGCACTTACTCTCTGTTTTTCTCACAGCTGCTCACTCCCAGTGTTAGCACTCCCAGAATAGCCTGCTGGCGTATAAATAGAGTTCTCCCTCTGCTGCACATGGCAGAGCTGCAGACTGCACTACTTTCCACTTAATTATAAGGTGCTGTTAATGCCATTAAAACAGTTCTGTGTCTTCCTGTGCCCAAGAGGCAGAGACACCACAGATTCCTGGCCTTGCTCATTCTCAGGACTTAGGGAAGGAGCTACATCCCAATTTAATCAGCAGGGAAAGCAGTATCAAGTGAAAAAAAGTCATCCTAATTAAAAGACCTTACTAACTCCGAATATCTCACACATGATTCCCTTGAGGTTCAACATGAACACTCATTAAAGCAGCCCCACCTATAAAGGAGAGATACTGTCTTCAAAGAAACCCTGGGCTCTGAACAGCCAGTTCTCCAAAGTCAACCTGGTGCTACGACACCCCCAGACCTTGACTACAGAACCATTTGAGGCAGTGTCACATTTCCCAGCCAAGAGGGATGCTCAGCACTGAGCTGCATCAAGTCTTTTTTCTCCAGTTTCTGCAGCCAGGTCCTGGTGTCTCCCAGTTATTCCATAGTTCTAAAGGGTTGCACAGACTCCTGTGTCATTCAGTTGGGTTCCTGGCTCTGATGTGCTGAGACACTGCAAAGAGCAGCAATTGCTTCACTCCTCGTGAGGACAATAGAGAAGCATTATACAGATCAGTGAGAGTGGCTAAAATTAACAGTGCCCCAAAAGCTGAAGAGGAAAGATTTCAGAAGAATACAGGTGCAGAACATTATCACCATTATTATTATCATCTTCCACATTCTAATACTGTACACAGCACCATCATCCTTATTGTTCACATTCTAAGAGTGAGCACATAAAAGAGGTACCAAGAAATACTGAGGCTTCTGCTTTTTTTTCTCTAGTTGACATATAATTTCTGCTTTCAGTATGTCTCTGGAAGAAGTTTGAAAAGTGTAGTTGCTTTCAAAGTGATTTTCATTTTTTCCATTTGGCAGATTCCTTGCCACAATGAACAAAGATGAAACAAACAAACAAAAAAAAACCCATAAACCTGACAATCAGTTTAAAATAGCCACTTGCACTGTCAGCTAAACTCAAGACTGGACTTCTTTAAAAATAAAACACTCCAAACCAAGATATTTTAATGGTCAAGAAATCCTGTCATTTTACACAATAAATATGCTGCCCAGAAATTACAGGAAAAATCAGAGTCATGTTTCCAACAATTTGGTTAAATTAATAATAACACACAAATGCTCCCTCTCTTGGTCGGTTTTCACAGTAGCATCCAGTAAGAGAGTGTATTTTCTTTGGGAGGAAAAAGCCCAAACCAAAACCAAAACCAACCAAATCCCAACAAAACTCCATATCCAAAATTGAGTCACATGAGACTGATGTGTTTAAATTATTCTCAAGCTGCAAAACAAAATTAATTAAATATTAACAGCCCTTAAGCTAAAATATTTTGATCCAGAACTTAATAATATACAGACATCAGAGCTCTGAAAGTTTAATTTTGGAAGGTTTGCAGGCTAATTGTTTCTGGACCAGGAGAAGTGTTCTCCTGCAATGGAAATTATACTACTCTCACTCTATTTTCTTGGAGAGTGAAAAGGCACGACTGTGTATCATTAAGAAAACAGTTCTGTATTAGCACTGACAACAATAACACTAAGGAGGAGTTTGGGAGTTTTGCTTATGCACATTAAATTTCCAACAAATATGTTGGAAACTCAAGTGGTTTTGTGCAGTGAGGAGCTTTCCTGAGCCGAACAATTTCCATCAGGGAAAAAAAATCTGTTTCCATGGAAACATCCAAGGTGGACCAAGCATGGATTAATCAAAATACAAGGGTGCCTTTTTGCAAGGTACTAGGAAGAAAAAAATCCAGTTTTAAGTGAGCACTGCTGCTCTTTCCTTCTATTCACACTAGAAAGCACGGGAAATTCTCCCCAAATGTCTATGTGACACACAGTTTAATTAGCACAATAAATTTAAGTTTTCTGACATTCATAATTTGCTGCCGCGTGGGCACTTGGATAGCTCAAGTGTGTCCAGCCACTGACCGTCAGTGAAGTCAGCCGCCCGCTGGCAGCGTTCCTGAAAGTGTCCCTCAGGAGGTGCACTCAGGCAGAGCTTGTCAGCTCTTTGTCGGGACAGGCTGCTTCCAGGAGTTGGGAAGGCAGCCAAGCACATGGTGTCAACAGTAACACAAGGTCTGCCGTGCCCCTGGGAGTCTGGGATCCGAAAACCCCTAACAAAGACTGCACCAGGCTGGGATCCGAAAACCCGTAACAACGACTGCACCACGCTTTTATTGAAGGCATCATAACCAATCAGGGATGAGTTGTGGGGAGGAACCAAGGAGGGACAAGGCGACAAGGACCAACGAGGAGTACAGCTGGGAGGAGACTGGGAGATAGGCAAGGGGGAAAACCAACAAACCACTGAGTACCACAGAAGTTTCTAGAACTGGCGGAATGACAGACAGGTGATTGATAACTTAACAAACCAATGGGGAGAGGGCAGCCAGCCCACCAAGAATCCACCCCAAATTGGGGCAAATCACCCAACTCCCTGCCCCAGGGGAGACCCTCACTCCCTTGGTCTCCTCCACCAGGGCTTCTTCCTGGGGGTGGCATCCTTTGGCTTAGATGTTTTCGCTTGGGCCTCATGTGGTGCCTCGATGGCCACCACAATAATTAGCATGTCATTCTGAGCTAGAGCCAAGGATCTATTAACATGAAAAAAAGAGACAGAGTGAAATAATTTAAAATTACATTTACATTCCTATTTTTATTTGCTACTGGTTATATCAAGTGACTCTTCTTATGTTTAAATTTTTTAGTAGCTTTTTCTATATTCTTAGTAGTGAAGGCTCGTTTCTTGGTACTGAAGGCTCTTTCTGATGTTCCAAATCCAAGCTATGGGTTAGGATTTTTTTTTCTTATTGCTGAAATGAGTATGCATGATATTATATCATTCTCAGCTACCATCACAGAATTTAGCTGCAAGTTCTGCCGTTGCCAACGGATGAACAAAAGACGACATAAATGCCTTCATCCATGTTCTCAACAAAGCAAAAAGAAACACAGCTCCATTTTTAACAGAGCACTCCCACTGAAGTGCTTCCTTTGTCTATTCTTTGTGTTAATAAAATAGACACCTTTTCCTTATGATAGCTGAAGTTATTTTCTAATTACTCCATTATCAGAAGATATTAAAAAATACTCTGAAGTTGTAAGAGCAGCACAATAATTACCATACAACAAATGTCAGCTAACTTTTGTCACACAACAACATGATACTAATGTCAGAGACAAAGAATGCACTTCCACTCCTAATCCTACCTCAAAATGAGGCTCCACTATGAAAAATTGCCAGCAATAGCATTGGCAGGGTTCCACTTTTGTGTTTTTCAAAGATTTGGTAGCAAATTCAGGCACAGATTTTATTCCTCTTTATTTTATTACTTTTCAGCAGGGTTCTGAGAATCAAGCTGGGTTTTCCATCTCCAATATCACCATTAGTAATAAAGGCTAGGTTGGCCAAATTATGATCACAATAATCTGTGTGTAGTCCCTCTGTTATCAAGAGATTTGCTCAGCCATTGCTGGTGACGAAGCCCCTAATTGGTAAGTGGCACACGTGGATACCTTAGTGCATGAGGAGAATGAGCCCTACAGGCTCTCAAGGTTTTAAAGGAAGTAGAAAGCAGCAAATGTTTCATTTCTGTCATTCAGGCAGGCAGACATGACTCTGAATACTCAACAGCTTGGTTGCTGCAGCCATGCACCGCAGCAGCATGCCCTGAGAAACAGGTGACAGTAAGTCAGTCAGTTAGTATTGGAGCAAAATTCATAACACTGGGCAGGAAAAGTGCTGCAGCTGTTTTCAGGGCAGTGTAGGGGCATCCCTCGCCCCTGCACACGAAGTCATAGTGTGTGCAAAAGGCACAGGGGCCCTGCAGCAGCTGCCCAACGCAGGCTCAGAGGAACCTTCGCAAGGGCACAGGCATGCCGAGTGGCACAGATGCCCACGCCGAGATGCCAGCCGTGGGAGAGAGGGACATATGGAAACACAGCTTCCACTGTGGAGAAAACATGGCCACATGCCTCGGGTATGGGGAGGAATTAACTCTTAAAGGGCTGCTGAGAGACTGGCACACTCCGGTTTTTGGAGGCCGCCCTTTTTCAACATAAGCATGCCTAAAATGACAGAGTCACTAAGAAGACACAAAGAAAGCCCACAAGTCTTTTCCTCCCCAGCATCTCAGCTGATGCAGGCTGCCAGGACCCCGCCTTGCACCAGACAGGTCTGTGTCAGCAGGAAAAGGTGAGATGAAACCAGAGAGTTAGGCTTACCAAACCAATATTTCATAGCTGACTTCTTTTTCTCCAGGAAATATTGAACTGCCCTGTAAATACCTGTTCAAAACAAAATCATCCCTATGATGAAGTACCTTCCAATGCAAATTAAAGTGCCTAAAGAAGTATCTTTCTACTTGCTATCCATGACAGACTAATACAAGATTTATTTTTTCAATATAGACATAACTTTTCTCCATATTTAACACTTAAAGAACAGGCTTCTTTATGAGACTCTATCACACATGCCCGAAGTGCAGAGATGGGGAGGAGCTGCCTACCTCACTCGGGCGACAAGGGACATCTATCTGCATGGTGGGTCCCAGCACCACTGACCCTGCTTAGCCTGCGGGGACAGCAGACACAACCACCTCACCCGTCCCCACGGTATCCCACCCCACCGAAGGGAAAACCCAGGGCTGGTACAGGGCGTGACAGCCCCCTACTTTCCCCTGCCTCACATCCCGCCTCTGGGTGCAGAACTACACTCCTTTGCATCCTCCTCTCTCCATCAGGTCTGCTCAGCTTTTTCAGTCCTGCTCCCATTAATATTCCCTAATAACATAATAATATGTTATACATATAACAATATATTTTCAGTAAGAGTCTGGTTATCTCAGTGGCAAAGGCTTGCCGTAGATAAGAAAGCATGGAGCATGCTCGCTTTATTCAGAGAAACAAATGGCTTTGGAGGAAGACTTGTCTTTGTGAAAGTAATACAAATCAGTGCATGGTTAGAACAAGATTCTTGAAAATTGCAACCACATCTCCTGGAAAAAAATTTATTTTTTAAATTAAAAAATAATAAATAATGGCATTACATCCAGCTAAAGTATTGACATCAGTAACAAAAAGTCAAGACATTGTTGGAGCAGAACAGTACATACTGAAAGATGTGGGTTTAGATTAGATAAAAAGAAGAAATTCTTTACTGAGGTTTCAGTTCCACAGGAGGAGTTTTGATGGTCCTGTCTATCAAGGCAACATCAAAATGCTGCTTGTAGCTTTTTTTCCTTTTGCCTGGTTTAGATTGCCCTATCCAAACCCCAAAGCACTACATGACTGAAAGAGTAATAGAGGGTTGGAAGCAGTGCTATACCTGCTGGCTGTCCAAAGTTCTCCAACTTTGATTTAAGAGGCCTCCTGTGGCTGTGGTCCACCTGTGCCTCAGCCTGGGCTTGTCACATATGTTTAAGAATAGCTGATTTATTAGTTTTCGTTTCGTGTTCTGTTCCAAAAATAATGAAGAACATTTGTGGCCGTGAGGAAGTAAAAATTGGCCTTTTGGGAGATGCAAGAAACCCACAGAAACCCTTACTCATCCAACTCACTTTCAGTTTGTTTGGCTGCCTCCTATTCCTCCCTTTTTTTTCTCTGCAAAATTTCCCTGACTATCTCTCCCAGGTTTATTGCTTTACCCATTCACTGTCTTTCACCTTTCTTTGAAAAGCTCTCTTAATTGTTTCTTTTTATACTTCTTTTCTTCTCCAGTTTCCTACTCCCCATATATATGTCCTCTCTACTGTCACCTCCTGCCAACACTGCAACCCCCTTCTCACAGGAAACATTTAAAGAAACAAACTTGTCTTTTCCATTTGATATTCTTTTGGGAAAAGACAAGCAAAACACAAAAACCCTATTTTTTCTATTAAGACACTTTACTGAAATTTGAATAAAATGACATTTATACTGTACACTGTAGATTATCTCCTTTTTCTTTCGCTCCCCTTTTCTTTCCATTTTCTTTTTCCTAAGCAAAAGTGCTGCATGTAGTCTGTGCAGAAATACATAAATCACCATCTCCTTTTTCCCAGAGCTCATTGTGGCTATAACAATAAGTGTACTCAAATACATAGCTGGCAAATTGCTGCCACAACTGAACGATTAAAGACACCTTTCATGGCACTCCACTGCTCAGAACAGAAACCTTCTCCCCTCTTAGAGCAGCCAGCCCTGGGGGATCAGGAGAGACAAGGAGCTTTAAACAAACATTAACAGTTAGGAATGTCGCCAGGAAAGGTAACCTGAGCCCTACCTAGGTTCAACAGAATGTTATTTTGGTATGGAAAAAAGGACTAACAAACGGAGATATTTTTGCTGAGTAGCCAGGCGTCAGCAAGGGAGACGCTGTTGTGTTTTAGGCAGCACTGCCCTCAGAATTAAGCTTGGGGACGGCGGGCCAGGCGCAGCAGCCAGCAGTTGGCACTGTTGCTCCACGGGAGAAGGAATGGGCAGCAGCAGCAGCAGCCGCCCAGGGACAGATCTCCCGAGCATCACCTGCAGACAGTCATGATACATTGTCTGTACATGAACAAACCCACGTGAAGTTCACACCCTGTGCAGACATGTCACAAGAAAGGAAAGAAGATTTCCACCGTGCATATAAATGCCACCCTGGCTTGCTCAGACACTGCAAGTGCAAACCTAATCTGTCTGTCCGCTGGGAAAGCAGTGATGTGCTTCGAAAGAATTGGGAAATCCGGACTGCTGTGTCACAAAGTAGCAAATGACAAAGTACTTCACAAAAGAAATAAGATACATCCAAACTCACTCCAAGACCAGAAAACTGAAGCCTTCTTCCAAACAAGAGGGACCATCCTTTCCTCCAGGGGTTTGCAGCTTGCAGCGCTGCCCAGGTGGTGCAGATGAGTGAGGCAAGGCCAGAAGAGGGGATGCCACAATGGAAAGACAGCCCTTGCAGAACATGCTGATATGAATAAAAAGGCATGTGGTAATTTTTCCCATCACAGAGCCCTTCAGTATCTCACAAGCCTTGGAAAAGTCACAGAACAGCAAAAGGTAAAATTAAATCCTGTGGCTTTACAACTTTACCTTACCTGGTCCCCCTGCGTCCTTCCAAAAAACAAAATAAAACAAAACAAACCCCAAATCAAACAAGCCCAAACAAAAAAACCCAAACAAGCAAACAAACAAACAAATCCCAACCGAGCAACCAAACAAAAAAAGCCAGTTAAACCACTTACACCTGTATAGCAAGTACAGGGAGAATCTCACTGGGGAAAAATACTACCTCTGTCCACAGAACTGCTCCTCTTGGATTTCAGTACATGTAGTACATGTCTTAGCAAACAATGTTAAATAAGGAAGAATATGTTAAGAATTAAATAGGAACAAGTTAAATTTAAAGAAATGAAAAGATAATCAATTGGAAACATCTGGAAGGTGAGAAGGAAGGAACTTAAAAAACCAAACCAAAACAAACCCAACTACATTTCATTGTGAATCCATGGAAAAGGAAACCACTTATGTATTTCACATGGGGAATTTTATCCATTTCCAAGTGCAGGAGCATGAAAGCTTGTCTGAAGAAAGGGAAGGTGTCTGAGCTCTGCTTGTGCTCCCTGCTCAGCACCAGAACTATTTCATCACTGAGAGTTGCTCTGAAATCAAGGTAATGACTGGCCTTGAACACACAAGACTGAAAGGCAGAGAAAAGTCTGGTCTAAATGGATTAGATAGTTAAGGGCAAGAGGTTCTTAGTCTTTCTGCTGGTCACTGGTTTGAGGAGGGGAAAAAGACTTCATGAGAGGAGAGAAAGAATACAAAAAGATAAAGAGTTGTTGAGAAATAGCAAAGAAACTTTCAAATAAATTAATCTGGGGTTCCAAAAAGAAAACTGGCAAAGGTGCTAGAGCAGAAGTTTCCCAGTGCATTAAAAAAAAACATCCAAGAACAAGAAACAGCTTTGTCTAATAATGTGCCACAAGAAAAACATGGCAATAGGAGCAGCAAACTCCTTCCCTGCTGTGATTGCAGCAGCAATTCCAGAGCACATTCCAGGGGGGTACGTATACACTACATTTGGTTAAATAGCCTGAAAAGTAAGTAATTAGTTCCTATATAGTGAGAAAACTATGCATTTCCTAGATCGAGTTTAAAAAGGAGGCAGTTTAGCAACACATGACCACGTCTGCCTGTTGCAATGATCCTCATCAGGGAGGAGCAGTCCTTTGGGAGCCACACCTGAGTTTCTCTACCTGTTACTGGCATAGCCTCAAAGATAATTTTGCCAAAGGTTTGTCTTTGTGTGAGCACATTCCCTCAGAGCAAGCTTACCACCAACTGTATATTTTTTACCAAGGCAAATCTTTGTAAGTTCTAAAAGAAAATAGGATGGTATTAGTGATCCTCTGTAGCGGTGGTTCCGAACCAGGAAGGACGAGGACTTCCGATGGCATGTTCCACGGACAGAGAGTTTCCCCCCGAAGCTCCCAGAGGCAGTGGTTTGGACCACCAAGACACGAACCCCAAGTTCCTGCTATTGGTTCCTTGATTTGTCTGTTATGTATCCCAGTTCTGGGAAATTCCCTGTTACTCCCTTGTTCATTCGTTGTTCTCTCTACCCTCCTCCCCTCCCTAAACCTCATTCGACCATGCACCCTGGCCCCTCCCTTGTATTGCCCCTGTTCCCTCAGTTTACTGGATGTTGTTCCTCCCTTAAATACCCATGTAATGAGCTGTTCTTGGCTCTTGGTCCCTGTGCTCCCTTGGAGGTAATAAACCTACTGAATTCACATACTAAGAGTCCTCCTTCTCTGGGAGTTCTTTGCTATCTCGCCGTGCTCTGAGGGCAACATCTCCTCAGACCAGGACGCAGACTAGCGGTGCCCATCGTCGGCTCACCGGGGAAGCCTTCTAGAACATGAACGGCTTCCCAGGTTCACACTAGCGCTCTGCTGCCGGTACCGGGGAGGGATAAAGGCAGGGAACGCAAGAATCCTCCTTTAATCTCCCTTCAATATTTATTTACTGCATTGTCTTGCACTGCTACCTATAGTTATATACATTCTTCTTAGTCACAGC
The DNA here is from genome assembly GCA_034509425.1 of Eopsaltria australis. Classification (NCBI taxonomy): domain Eukaryota; kingdom Metazoa; phylum Chordata; class Aves; order Passeriformes; family Petroicidae; genus Eopsaltria; species Eopsaltria australis. The sequence goes on from JAVTVJ010000696.1 coordinate 918,571, forward strand.
AGCAGATATGCATCTAGAAAAAGATGATACAGTGTTCTCTCTTTTCGTTTTACCTGACACTAAGACCCCAATTATTGTCTGAGGGGAAGTGATATATGACTGCAAAAATCAGTGCACTCCACTGAGAAATCAGCAACTGACTTCTGCCTCAGTGTCACACAGCAGGGTCTCACTGCATTGTCTAAGCCATGAATGTTTTACATATTCTTGGTGTTCACATTAAAAATTCAATAATTGCAGAGAGGGGGGCAGAATAAAACTCATCAGACCTGTCAGGAAGACTGCATCAGTTTCACAACAGTTTTGCCCGTCGTGCATCGTGCTGGGGAAGGCCCACTTCCATCACAGGGTTTGCCGCACAGAGACTAAGAGATGAGCTTTGCCTGTATCCAGTAATTAAATTTGGCAGTTTCATTCACGAGAGAAAAATGACAGAAGACACCTTTAATCTCATTTCTGATTGCCCATCACTTTCAAGGAAGCTGCAGGAGTTTTCCTAGTGGAAAAACTAGATGCCTCTAGTTAAAGGGAAATCTGGATCTTAAAATATCACCACTAGACATCGCCCTAGCTTCAACCAACCAAGCAGAGGTGATCCTATAGCTGTGATGGCTTCTTCCAGCCACCCTGTGCAACACCAGCAGCCAGGGAAGGAACAAGGACTCTCCAGGGACTCTACAATCTCTTGGTTTCTAGACCACATTAGCTGCACCCATTATTTATGTGCTACAATCACACCCCATGCATAGGTGAGACCTACCTGAAGTGTTCACAGCTGATTGAGAAGAATGGGTCCATTCAGGCCTGGTTGCAGTCTGTCTTTGCCTTTTTGACTGCCTGGGGAAAGCCACCAAGGTGAATCTGCCCCAATCCTGATCCCAGCAGGTCTAGAAACTTCCTCTGATACGATAATGAAAAAGCAGAGGTTCAATGGGTGTAAGGCAAAGCAGCTGTCAAGAGAGCAATGCCTGTCTATGTTCTCTTTGAGCAGCCCTTACCTTCCAGAAGAGAAAACCTTCCCCACATCCTGCCTGTGACACAAGGTTAGATAAAATATGTTTAGGAGTCATGGCCTGGCCTGTAGTCCAGCTCTCTGACCACAGTAACCACACTCTTTCCTTATAAACAGGACACTGTTTCTTCTGGGTATCTGGGTTTTGCCAGTTCAGCTTTATTCAATTCACTAGAATGATTTTGTTGTTGTTGTTTTTCTTAATGAATTTTCCAAAATCAAAGCAATGGCTGTGGAACACTGTTTGAAACCACTTTTCTGCAGTTTTGTGAAACATGGGAAAATCAGCTTGAAGTGAGTTGTTTAGCTACCAGAAAAGGTTCTCAAGGAAACTTCTCTGAGAAATGCAATTATCTTCTGAGACTGACACTCGCAGCTTATGTCTTATGTTATAGCTCACAGAATGAAATCATCACCATCACTTCAAGCATTTCAAGCTGAGATAGAAGGACCAGTTGAGAGCTGAGGTAAATTCTGCTCTAGCAGAGTGTCAGGAGAGTACAGTTAATGACCCCAGGGAGAATTTTCTTTCTGATGCCCAGTTAAAGCAACAACCACTAATCCCCTGCCTAACAGTTTTTGCTCCTCATTCAATAATGTCTCTGTTTACATTACTCATCATGTAAATTGCCTGGACACAGTTAAAAATATTCCATTAGTAATCACCACAAAATGTCCTGCTGTCTTGCAGTGCTCAGGTATTCCATGGTTGGCTCTGGTCTACACCCACAATTGCTCACTTGAACCCAAGTGAGGCTGCAGAATCACTGCTGCTCGGCTCCGGATGGATGGCAGATCACAAGCACCTGCTAAGAAAACACAATTTGTTTGTAATAAACCTTCTCAGATCCCTTCCATTCTCACATAGTATCCAAGCCTTGGCACTTGTTAAATACTATCAGTCAGGAGGCCCTTAGGTGCTTTAAATCTGTCCTGGAATGATAAGAGCAGAATTTTCTGTCTTCCAGTCAAGTCTCTGCTCAATCAGAAAGGCCTCCGAGTCACCCTCTGGGACATAAATTGGCTTCCTTCCGTGTTCTCTCAGAAATTCAAACATTCTACGTTAGAGCAATAAAGTACACACAATGGAATTTTTGGGGGGTTACAGCAAAAATAAATAATCTTTAAACAATGGAAAGGGAGGTTCAGAAGAGATGTAAGGGCCCACATTTCAGCAGCAGGGATGAGGAAGCAGAGCAGTTGGGGGTGGTGTGGACCTTGAACTCTGGACATCCTTGAAGACAGGTCATGAAAACAATCACGAGAGACATTTGCCTGCAGCTGATTCTCATTGTGAGCATGTGTCCCAGCCCCATCACCTGCCTGTGGTACCAAAGTGACAGAAGGAACAGTAATGCTCCTCTAATTTAAAATGAGATATATTCCTCTGTGACAATAGAATGTAAGGAAGATGCAGAAACTCTCTCTCTTTCAGGCCCCACCTTGAGGTTATTTCACAAGGACAACCTTTCTATCAAAAAGGGGGCAGAGCTAAACCATTTCTCTGCCAACTCCACCCTCCATAAGCATATGCCAATCTTTCTTTGGACTTTGTCCCTGAATTGGAAAGGTAACCAGAAAGCATCAGATAAGAAACTGGACACATCAAAATGGTCAAACAAAGCCTGAAGGACTTTGACAATAAACATACACGGAGTGAAGACACTTTCACACAGATTCCTGACTACAGCATGTAGGAGGATCTAAAGCAGGAGTTTCATTCAGGAGAGCAAAATACAACATTGAGATCTTTATAACAATCTCCAGCCACTCTCTCTGGTACTTTTCATACCACACACACACACTATAAGCTTACAGAAGTGTCAACTTTTGGGCACCATACCAACATGGGACGAGTGCAGGAACAGCCTGAATGGTAACGTAATACAAACAGAGATAAGGAAAGAGGAACAGCAGTGAACAAATGCAAATGCACTTTTGTTGACCAGAAAAACCCTGACTTGCTTCCCAGAGAAGCTGTGGAGGCACCTGAACCAAAGAGGCCTCCTGGAGCAAAGTTCAGCATAGTGTTAGCCAAAATACGTTGCTAAATAAATTGAGTAAGAATGTCATCAACATGACAAAGTAAAAGCTATCCAGAGAAGGGCAACTAAAATGTTCAGTGTACTCATGCCACTGCAAAAGGCCACTTATACAAACTAAGCATAAAACCGTTCTGCTGTTTTAACTTGTCAGATAATTCACAATGCCAGCACATTAAGGCCTGCCCAGGGCCTGGGAATCATCCCAGCTTCATCCCCTCAACAAAATACTTCTCCTGGAAGAAGCTGGGTCAGAGATGCAGTGGTGCTGGTGGAAATGGGCTCAGCTGTCTCAGCCTGTGTCTCTTGTAGGCGACGCAGCTTTGCTGGCTTAATGTGCTGACAGCTCAGCAGTAGGGCTGCTGCCACATAAAAAACATGAACCCACAGCCATTTACACCAGGTTCCTTCAACAGACTCAATGCACTCCTAAATCAGTCTGTAACCACAGCCTCCCCTGCATTCCCTGCTAAACTGAATATGGTTGGTGTCAGGTCCATCCTCTCTCTTCCTTTCCCTCTCTCAATCACGTCCGTGCACACAGACACACTGCAAATATATGCATGCAATTCACTGTTTGTTCAGTGTAATTGCTTGAGTTCCACTTCCTAGTGGCATTCCTCAAGGCTGCTAGCTCTTTTTAAGGTTAAAATACAGACTTCCACACTGGTCAGCTCAGAAAGGGTAGAGTTACTGCTTTTCTTCCAGTTAAGCAAATTAACTGAATTTGTACACTGCAAAATCCAGGTAGGTTTGCAGTTGTAGCACTAACACATGGAAAACCATGGCTAAACTGGAAAGTCTTTCAGCTCTTGGTGTCAGAGAGTAACTCTTGGGCCCACGAAAGGAATTGTTTTTTCTTTGATCAGATCTCTCTCTTACCACTTGGATACCAGGCTGCTGTCTTCCCTCAAGTGTGCAAATCTGAGCAAGGCACTAAAATAAGTGTTAAAAATCTCGCTGGGAATAAAAGTACTGTTTGAGCAAACTCTCACATCCTTCTCCCACCTTCCATGCAAAGGCTGCACTTGCAGCTGGTAAGATGAGGCTCTCTTGGTAAGGTGGGAGTGGAAACACAATAGCTTATCATTATGCACTGTCTTCAGTGTTTTGTTGAGTTAGGAAAGGACAGAACACCAAGCACATTCCATGGCACTCTGCCAAGCAGGGGCCCAAAGGATAAACAGAAAGTAATGTGCAGGATGCAAGAGTGTCTTTAAAAAAATAAGAGGGGCACCAGATGGTCACTGAAATGATCCACAGCAGGGGAATGTGACCAAACATTTCAGGTTCTGTTCTAACACCTTATTAAACATATGAGAATGTGTGTCTTAGGAGCAGGCTGCATTCTGGGAGAGCCATGTCAGGCTGAGATTTTGCAAATAATCCATCTCTCCTCCACAGTCCCCAGTGAAGTCACTACCTCAGCGCCCAGCTGTCCTGCTCCTTCCAGCATTGCAGTTGAGCATAATCACCCCAATCATTTTTTTTCCCTGATTAAACTGACTTCCAGTGCCATTACAGTAAATTACCACAAGCAGGTCTTGTTCATTTCCTTTTTAACTGTGGACTCATGTAACACAGCGCGCAAACCCTAATGAAGGGCACTTGTACGCCAGTGAGGGTCAATACCACAGTTTAACAGAGAGCAGCTTTGTAAAGGGAGAACAAGGCTACTGCAGTGTGCTCTAGGGTTTTTACTTCCTATGGCCAGTGCCGGATCTTTGTTCCCTGTTAATGAACAGCTGCTGTTCATTCAGCCATCGAGATGGCCCAGTGAGACAGGCCTCTGAGGGACAATTCCAAGGGGACACAGCGCATGCAAAATCCTCCCTCTTATCTGAGCACTTGACATGAGCAATGTCCAACCATCCATGCATCACACAAAACTCAGGAAGTCATGCAACATCCCTTAGGTTTCATGCTTCTTGGTTCAAAGGCAGAGTGGGCAAGAAAAGGGCTCTGCCTTTCAGAGAAATGAGCTCTCTTAGAGCCAAGAGGTGGCCATCACAAAAGCCATGTCCCTTCAACTGGGGATTCCAGAAGAGGTATTGGGCTATTATGAGGTCTCCTCATCTGGTAGGACACACAAGAAGTCACTCTCCCATACAACAACCTAAGATTCCCATGATTTTTATTCAGTGTCAACAGATTCTTAATTACTTAATAGAAATACATTTCTAAAATTTGAACACTGAAATGAACTTTCAGATTTCAGAAATTTCCATGCTCCAGTCCTTGAGTTTCTCTACAGAGAAGCACGCATTTGCTCTTTAAGAGGTCACAGGCCAAAATCTTGGGAGCTGCTATAAGACACCACACACTGATATAATAGGAAGGAGCCTGGGTACAGTGAGGCACAGCAGAGACTGCCTGGAGTTCACTCTGAAAAACCAGGTCCAGGAAAAATCTTTCCCTCTTCACCTTTCTGTAAAGGAACCAAAGTTTTTCATGCTTTGTCTACCATGATTTTCTACAAGTTTAAACACCATATCATGCGTTTCCTTGAGGAGGTATGAAAATGGTATATTAATTGCAGCCTGCTCTTAATTGTTCTTCTGAAGTTAAAATAACACAAACGTCAAACAAAACAAAACCAAAACAAAACAGAAAAACCCCACTTCATGCTGAAATAAGAGTTCAGGCACATGCACTAGCTTACTGGAAACCTACTTAAACACACAGCTTCAGTTAAAAGGGTGTAGCTCTTTTTTTACATAAGCCTTGAGAGACAGCCTTGCCTAGGAATGGTGATGGGGACTGGGGGTTGAAGGCCAGCCCAAGCAAAATCTGGCCATGTGACCACATAACCTTTTGGGCTGTCCTTTTCTTCCCACCTAGCTGTCCATCCTGTCAGCCTTAAGCACACTTGAAGAGTGAGCCATGCTCCCAGCTGGTGTGCTGCAGTTTCACTGGCCTCCCAACAGCCTCAGTCAAACCCCCCCTTATCTTTTCTCTCTCTCCCTTGAAAAAGCAAATAAAACCTCCCAAGCCTCTGCAAAGCCATTTGCCGAGCAGAAATGAGGCAGAAACCCCAAAGAGAAACATTGCCATCAACTAGATTATTTACAGGCTCAGGAGAGAGAAATGCAAATACACACATGGCAATTGCTCTATCCATTTAGTTTCTATTTTCTCACCTTTTTGTTTTGGTACAGGAAATAGCCAGCATGTGACAGTAGGGTAAGGGTATCTCTGGTTACAGCAGTGCCTAAGAAGCGTTGTTCTAGTAAAACAACACCATGCACAAGCCACATTATAAAAAAAAGAGAAGGAGGCACAGGAATGGGGTACCAAGCACTCCAGACACCAGACTTAAATGACATGACCACTGCTACAGGTCCTGCCCAAAAAGCAGAATCTTAGCCCATGCTGAACTTGGCATTGCCATGGCAAAACAATTAAGGATAGCTGGAGAGGTAGTCCCATTCCTGCAGCTGCTGAGTTCATGCAGCCTGAGTCCCTAAGCAGAGCTGGTCTCTCCCACTGCAGGGTGCTCACACACATCATAGACCTCTAGTTTGAGCAGATAATGTGAACAGAACTAGGCAGCACTGCCAACATCAGCCACAGGTTAGGGGGAGAGTGAGTAGGATGTCCTTACCCACAGCACTCCTGTCAGTACAACACAGCAAACAGCTGTTTTGCGTTTTGCAGGTGTCTGTACAAGATTTCACATCCTCAGAGTGTTCCTCTCTTCTCTTTTCTGTTTGGTTTGAATCCTCAAACTACTGATTTTCACCTGGTTCCAAAGAATTAGTGAAAAAAATAAGTGTAGGTCGGGGAAACGTAGTGGAGACTCCCCAGAAGGTTCATAAACTTTTCACTAAGCTGGCCAGAGCTTCAATTTTCTACCAAAGTGCCTGAAAACAAATTGTCTACTTTCCCATTTCATCAGGAGGCTATTGAACAGCTCTTACATTGATATTGCAGCAAGGACCTTTTGAAGCTACTGATTGGCATGTCTTTTCTGTTTATTTTCTAATAAAAGAGAATCATATGCACTAAGCTTTCTAAAAAGCAACTGTGCCGGCACTCCGCCACGGAGGAGAGTACTGCAAAAGCCTCTGATGCTTTTACTTAACAATAAATTCAGACAGCTTTCTTTACAAATGGGACTGACCTTTTGTCTAACTAAAGAAAATGTGGGAAAATTTATTAGTCCACTGAGTCAAATACATTCTCTGAGCAACAAACAGGCCTCTGATCCCTTTTACTTACATCCAGACATTTCAAAAGCAGTTCAGTAGACATTTTCCAGTTTTCATTTAGTGAAGGCTTATCATGGTTTATACACTGATCCTGTTCCCATTAAAAATAACCACATCCTCACCAATATCACTAGGAGGAAAAGTCAAAAGGAGTTCTGAAAACCATGTGCTTCTACCAAAAATCTCCGCTTTTCCTTTCACAACTTTGATTTCCCCTGGACCCACAAATCACGTTTTCCATTGTATCACCACAGTAACAAAGTGCAAGACTTTACCAAAACCCCTCCAAAAATCCCAATTTGCCTTTCCCCCCGCCTTTTTAATACAAACTTTGAACTATACTTGTGCAAAAAAGCAGAAGATGTTGCTTAGAGGTACAATCAAATGAGAAACATCTTCATCAAATCCTATTAGCATTCTTTCAAGTGCTGGGAAGCAGTTTATGGCAACTTTTTCCCAGAAGAAGGACTTGAGTGGCTGTAAATTCCCAGCTCCAAGGAAAGTCAGGCTGGTGAGAAGCAGGATGAGCTTTGGCAGTCACAGGGATTACAGCACTGGAGGAAAACACGAAGGAGAAAGTTTAATTACTTTTTGTGACAGATTTCAGCAAAGGCTTGAACTTCTGTCTTCTACATCACACTCGGGTGCTCCCCTCTCATGATTAAGTTAATCACCATTTGTTTCCTCATTTTCCTTGCTTTCTACATCTTTAAACATGGGTCAGGAGAGGAGCAGCCCCAGCCAGCAAGCTCACAGAGGCAGGGGCTTCAGGTCTGCATCCATGTCCAGCTGAGCTGTGGCTTGAAGCCAGTTGCCCCCTCACCTCCCTCGCCAGCAGACAGGCTTTTATCTCCTGAAATCTCCCCTCCTCAGGTTTCTTCCCACCATCATTTACACAGCTCTCATTTTGATTTGATAAAAAATGAAAACCAGACTTGACAAGCCTCATTTTTCCATGAGGAAATCTTCCCTCACCATTCCTGCCTATCCCAATTGTTGCCTTATTAACACACATATATTTCAAGGGTACAGTCTGCTTCACCAGTAGTGGAAATTTAGGTAGGATTTGTGGAGCAAGGACGCTACATGCAACACAATGAGGATCTAGATAAGGAGAAAATTTGGGCTATCAAGATTTATACAAATGTATTTCTATAGTATAGATGATTTCTGCAAAACAGAGAATATTTCAAAAAATAAAATTGTCCTCAAAAGAACAACACGTGGAAAAAGTACAAAAAGGAGAAGGAGACAAAATGAAGAGATTTGTAAAAGAAAGGGACCTTTAAAATACAATTATGGGGCAGGCTACAGTGAATTTAAATACCAGCCTGCAATAAACTCTATGTAACATGATCTCTGAACACAGCCCAGCTCTTAGGGAGGTTTCAGCTACACTTCCAGGCATATCTCTTTGACCTTGTCTCTGTCACATAAGCAAACTGAAATGAACATATGTTTTTAAGTTTGTTTCTAAAATAACCAGACCGAAGCAGAAATACTGCACTGCCCATGCTAATTCTCCCCCACCTTCCTCAGGGGAGAGAGCAGAGAAAAACCATGCGTGTTAGTCACATCAGATGAAGTGCTACAGTGATGAAGATTTATACAAAACAGAGACAAAAAAAGCCTGTCAGGTCCCAGCTGCGGGTGAGCAATGAGTTGTGAGCCCAGGAGGTGACACTGTGCCAAGGCCCCACTCACCTCCAGTCTTGATGGGCTCTCCAGGGTTCACATCAGCCCTGCAAGTGAGCAGGCACGCTGCAGGGATGTGTCAGCCTTCTGCAACACACAGAGCTGAGGATGGGCACCAAGAACACCCTGGAAATGAATTGGGCAGGGGTGCAAGGTATTGCTGCCCCAGCCTCTGCTGTCCTTTCACAGACAGAGGTAGCTCACATCCAAGACGCTAGAGGACAAAGAGATTCTTTTGTCCTCCAGAGGATGCTACAACAGGCCAAGATGTGCCCTGATAGGCTCATATGTAAAGACTGAGGATCCTGGACTTGTAATCATAGTAACAACTGAAAAGGAATTACCCCTGGTATGAACAAAGGCTGGTGGATTAAGGAATATGGAGCAGCCCTGAGGAGGACTTGGAGGTACTGGAGGATGAAGGGCTGGACATGACACAGCAGTGTGTGCTTGCAGCCCAGAAACACAAGCATATCCTGAGCTCCATCAAAAGATTCATATTTCTTATATGACTGCATGTACATCACTACCTATGAAAGCAAACTGTAACTGCATCTACATCCACCCATCTCCTTTTGAACCTAGACACTGAGCAGATCCTTTTCCTGCCATGGGCTGCTTGCTCCTTGAAGTGCAGGCATTGGTGCTCCTTGAAATGCAGGCTCTCCACAGGAAAAACAGACATTTTACACCTTATGATAGGGGAAAATATATACCTGAAATGGAAGCTTGGTTTTAATATAATTCAATAATTCAGACATATGGATTTTCTAGTAATCAGTGTTACACTCACAAATAGTCTCATTTCTCAGTTTGGAGACTTACGGGTTTTAAGAAAGTCTTATGTGACAGACACATCATCAAATTGGTAGGAGAACCCAAACCCTCCTGTTTACAACATCACTTAATGAAACTTCAATTAAGATTTAAAGTACTTCTGTAAATGAACAAAGATAGGAAGAATTAATTTCTGCTTTGGAGCATTTTATTCATTGTCTGCTCACAATGGTACTGTGCATAACTAGTTTAATTTCTGCCACAGTATTGGCTCAGCATCAGCAGAGAATATATAGCAATTTACTTCTTAAATGGTTAAAAATTTCAGGATCTAGCACTTTAAAGGCTCTTTGACTACAACGGAAAAAATGTACTTTGTAAAATCTTAGAAAGCTCAAATTGGCAATATCTCTTTAATTGGCTTTAAAACATTTAATAAAAGTTTTATGATACAATCCTACCCTACAGCCACCATTAATTCCATATGGCTGTGAGAGATACCACACAGCCTACAAAAGCTGGAAGAGAACATTTTGTTTTGTTTCTCATCTATTAGTATTTACTAAATCAATTACAGGAGATTTAACAAATAATCTCAGAAAAAGAAGTGGCTGGAAGCTCCCCTTTTTTGTTATGACAGGAAGTCCCATGATTTATTCTGGGTTCTAGCCCCAACTCTGCCCCAACAATTTTTCCAGTCCTATATAAGCAAGGAATTGTTCACTTCTTTCTATTTCCTAATCCCAAACTGGATCACCACACTTGATTTGCAGAGATGCTACACAATACCTTGGAGAGAAGAGTTTAACGTCATTTTGCCTCATTGCACAAGATGACAGAAGGCATGGAAAAGTGGTAGGGTAGAAGGATGGGACTTTCATAAAAGGTAGATATTTGGGCATGAGATTCAGTAAACCTGACAGTGTAGTTCCAAAGGCAAGGTGGCATGGAAGGTGATATGGAAGTGATAGGCTGATAGAGCTTGGCAGAATAAGGTAAGCATGTCTCACAATACATCAGGAGATTTCTCAATCTACCTATGTATGTATGAACATCAAAAATTCAGTGGCAATTTGGGAAAAGAAAAGCAGAACATGAAAAACAATTTTATTTTTTTTTTTGTCTGCAAAGCACGCAAAAGAAACGGCTGCTGCAAACTGAGAGCCTACTGAGAGGAAAACTCACCCTGTGGGCAGCACCTTGGTACAAAATGTGGAGTGAGGAGTTGAACACAGCTGTAAATCCCGCCAGCCCTGAGAGAACATCTGCTCATAAAGCACAGGTACTCAAGTGGGGCTTCAAATCCTTTGGCAGCACCACGCAGCTCCCACCAGCACTGCCCTCCTCCTGGGCTGCCAGCTCCAGGACAAGGACTAGCCACACACCAGCAAAACCCAAAATACCATCTATTTTTAAAGGATCCACAGGAAATACCTGCAAGCAAAGAATCCAGCAGGAGGTCAGATTTTACCTGTGGGGCTCTCTTTACAAGCTAATAGTTTCCTCCTCGTGATACTGGCTCCTGCCCAAGTGAGATGTACTTCAAAGGAAGAGCTTCCGCAGCAGGGACTTGTAGCTACAGGTGCTGTGACCAAAGGGGACTGGCCACTTTGGACCCTCATCTCCAAGGTGGTGCTGCTTTCACCCTTTTGAATAGTAAAAGGTACAGAAAAGAGACAGCAAGTTCCTGCTCCCTGTTATTTTGTCTTGCAGCCATTTGACATGTGGTGTGCTTTATAAAAATGCTGTGTGTTTTTCACACTGTCCTGACTACAAGAAGGTGCTGGTGCAGCCCTGTTGCAATTAGTCACTTGTGTCTGCTTGTTGCTGGAGGCTGAGAAAGAAACAATGTGCCAGTGAAGCTTCTAAAGCAGGTAACGTGGAAAACAGCTGTTTATCCATGCAAGGAGGTAAAACGATCTTTCATCAGAGCTGAACTAAACTTCTGTACAGCCCTGAGATGGACCCAAGGGAGCTCTGCGAGGTTGTGTCAAGTAAACATGGGAGTTGGCAGGAGTAGTGGTGGTGCACTGAGGTGAACCCCTGACCAAGTTCTGCATTAAAAGGAGGCAGGAGAAATCTCACATTTTTGGAACATAATAAGATCTGGTGATGAGTCTAACTCTGTCCCAAGAGCCTGATTCAAAGAAAGGGACTCTCAGTGAATCCCTCCCCCTGAATCAGGAGTTAAAAAGCCCCCAAACCTCAAACTCTCGACACACCTTATTTGCATGATATAGGCAGTATCCTCTGTTGTGGGTTGACCCCAGCTAGGTGCTCAGTCACTCTATCACTCCCTCTCCTACTGGGAGAGGGGAGAGAATAATATTGAAAAAGACTATCAGGGTAAGAAAAGGCAGTTTTATTACAGCGGGGAAAAAGTAAAACAAGCAAGCTGAGAGTTGCGCGAAAAACAATCAATCTCTACTTCCCATCAGTAGCGATGTCCGGGCACTTTCTGGGAAGCAGGGCTTCAGCATGCGTGACGGTTTTCAAGGAGGCAAACATGGACCAGCCCTGAGTGCCTCCTCCTCCTCCTCTCTTCCTTCCCTTATATATCTGAGCTGATGTCATATGGTATGGAATATCCCTTTGGCTGACTGGGGTCAGCTGGCCTGCTGGTGTCCCCTCCCAGGATCTTGTCCACCCCCATCCCCTTTGGTGGGGGAAGGAATGTCAGAGGGACAGCACAGCTTGGCAGTAGCCAAAACACTGCTCTGTTATCAACGCCAGCTACCAAAGCAAAGCACAGCACTGTAAGGCCTGTGAGCTTTACCCCAGTCAGACCCAATACATCCTCCCACAGTATCTATCCCTATTCTGGGTGAGGAAGAGAGGTTACATAGAGGGAGTCACCACCACTGCTTCCTCGGGAGGCAGCAAGGGCTGTGAACACACAGTCAGCTCCTCTCGAGATGCCCCTTCTGCTACTACTTACCCAGCCCTATGTGCAACACATGGGGTATCTCCCACCAGCATCAGGTGGATGGCGTGCTGGAAATCATCAGGACAGGGCTTAGATTTGCAGGATGCCAAAGGAAAGGGGTTTATATTGGACACGATCAAATAGCAGGCCAGATTAACTGAGCTGAGATATGAGGACACTTACTCAGGGCCAAAGGTTAAGGCCTCCCCACATGACAAGGGTCGGTATCTGAGGAATCCAGAGGCCATCATGCAGCTACTGACCTTTGGCTGGGGATCTGAGAGGTAGCACTCACCAGCTCCCAAGCTGGTCATGTGCCAGAGCAGAGACAGTCAGGAGCAAAAACTAAGACACTGTTGCTAGAAGAAAGAGATAAATCAGTAAACGCAGTGTCAGAGGGAGGAAATAAACTGGCTTCTGGCTCAATTTGCTGCAAGCCCTGCTAACACCAAACTCGAGCATAAAGACAGTGCCCAAAAGAGAGCAGGCTCATGAGACAGTGCCTATGTAAATGACACTGGTAAAGGACTAGAGGATTACCTTTCCAAAGGTTTAGGGGGATTAGTTTTTCAAATTGAGCTTTTCTTTCCCTTTCCCAGCAGTTTCTGATCCTCCAAAGGAGCTCCTCATCCTCCACAGGGTTTTTCAGCTCATAAATAACACTCCCTGGATGCTAATGGAGCAACTCAACTCCTGAACTGGATATCAAAAAGTAAAAAGGGCACATTTTAGGGGTTGTACTGCTAGTGCTGGCCCCTCTCCTGCCGTGCCATAGAAAACATGATGGTGATGTATAAACAGCCTGGCTAATTTGGCTGTCCTGTTGTGAGATTTTGCTTCCTCTACTCTCTGTGTGGCTGCTGCTTCTGGTACAGCATCCCCCACAGCCTCACACTACAACCCAAACCAGAGCAGGCTTAAACTGCTGAGCAGGCTCTAGCTATTTGTACTGCCACCCACCCTGGAGGAGCACCCCACAGCACCCAGCACAAGGGCTGTGGCAGTGGCATTCCAGGGGATGCCACAGCCTGAGGCTCTGCACCTGTCCCAAGGTGGCATGGGCCACTTGAGGCTGGCCCCTGGGGAAGCCCCTGTGCCTTGGTGCAGCGTGAGCACATCTCCACAGCCACAGGAGTGGTGGGAGCATAATGTGGAGCAGCTGCTGGCACTCTTCCTGTACCCCAGGAGTGATCAAATGGCTTCACTTTTTCAATGGTACTAGAAGCAATGGAACAGCATCAAGGATACACAGAAACTTCCCTTTTATCACAGCTGTAGCCACAGAACATTTAAAGGAAGTAGAAGGGATAAGTTACCCAACCATGAAGTATTTTCCTAAATCTCTCCACAGGCATAAGTGGTAGGCACATTTTCTCCCTGTCCTCATGCTGTCCTTAGGGGTCTAGCAGAACTGCTGCACCAGTGCTGGAAAAGTCAGGCCAGATGAGGTCTTTGGAGGACAGATACTGCTTTGCAGGACTTCCAGTGAAGAGGTTCACTTAAAGTGTACATACATAATATTCCCATCACTGCCAAGCTGTAAGTCTTGAAAGCTGGAAAGCAATCTTTGGTCTTTCACAGAAGAATTTACCAAGAACTAGTCCTTAGCAGACATAAAAGTTATTGAAACAAAAAAAGAGCACATCACTTAACCATTTCACTGTTTGCCAAGGGGTTTATATGCACCAGTGGGAGCTAGGGGAAAAAAAGGTGTTTGCATAAAAACTGCTAGGAATGCCCATTACATCACATTTCCCAACAAAGCCCAGGCAGTTATCCTGGCAGTGATCAGCCTCATTGTGCAACAAACATTACCAAAGGAGAAAGATCACAAATGCTTCCATATGAGGAATCCCTTGGTCACTAAATGAAGGAATCACGAAGACAGTATAAGGTACCACTCTTCTCATCAGGTGTCCTCAAAATTGTGATAAATGTGGTGATTATTGTGAAAATCTGTGAAAACAGAATAAAAAGATCCTACAATGCTTTTTTTTAAACCAGAGAAGTGTTCTTCAGTTCAGCTTATATCATTTGTGGCAAAAGCAGAAAGAATTAAAAAAGCAATCTCACTTCGTATATAGGCCCTCTACTAAGCATACATAGACCTTATTTCTTAGAGTTTAAAAATGAAGCTAGAAGTTTTCCTTTACATGTGTTAGTTTATTATAGGTAATGGCAAAATAGAAAATAAATATTAATCTTGAAACATGCTACCAAAATCTCTAAGCTAAAGAGTTGAAAATACATAAATAGATATTCCACATGCAGGATGGACACATGTTCTTTCATTTGAGTTATTAAAGGACTAGGCTGAAAATATGCAGACTTTTAGACCGTGTTTTAAGAAATTTTAACTAAAACCACATGCAGAGTATGCATTGTAGCAGATAATTACACAGAGTGGAGCACGACTCATAGAGAAAATAGAAACTGTAACAATATGCACTTTTTATCTAACAAATGCAAGTATTACAGAAGTTCTTCCAATTTTCCTTTATTAAAAAATGCTCATTTTTACGTACTACAGGTCACCCACCTCTAGAATCTCACTAATTAATCTACAATGTATAGACACACTCAGATCAAGAAGATTCAAGAGAATATTATTTTTAACATATTCTCTTGTCCAAAACAAGTTTAAAAAAAAAAAAAGGGGGGGGGGGGGGAGGGGAGAGGAGGAGGGCAAGCTGTGAATGTCCAAGAAAACATGAAACCTAAATGATGACATGGCCAGTCTTCTCAATCAGTGACTCTTTCTCCTTCCTTCCAAGAACTGGGGAATTTATATTTAAAGACATCACACATTTTCTCCTGCTCCCAGGGTACTTAGCAATTTGAGACAAAATGAGTAAAAAGGTGACCTCTTTACTTTAAAAGATCCCTGACAAGTTTTGCCCAGGTAAGGAGGCCGTTAAGTACTTTCTTTACCTGAGATTGCAGCAGGTTTTTAACAGCAAGAATCCTCAAATGTCTGACCCACTTTTCTGGCAAAAACTTAGATCTAATTTTTCTTTTTCTTTTTTTAATCTACGTTATTTGTGTGGAGATTCAGCGAGTGGGTAACAGATACAAGATGCTGCTTTTGAAACGCCTGCTCTTTACTTAGGTCTGAGATGACTAATGCAATTCTAGAACTCTGCACCATCAAGACATGAATCACAAACCTACCTTAGTTGCTTCTGAAGGTGTTTTTGTGTGATTTAAGAGCTACACTAGAAAAGGCAAACTTGTGTTGATAGGATGGCAGCACTCATTACTTGCTAGCCAGGCCAGGCTGAAACTTCACTGTTTTGGTTTCCTAGAGAAAGAACTGAGATCACATCTGCATTTTATAAAAGCTCCAGAATTGTTACTGATTGAAAATGACCAGCAGCCAACACTTTGCCTCTAGAAACTTGCAATGTTTTGCAGTCAGAGTTGCTAGATACTGTGTCCTCATAAAAAGCCTGGTTAAGTCATTTAAGCTCTGAAATTGAGAACTGTGCTTTCCTGAACAGCTGACAGAAATTATTACTAACAAGAATTACATGTGACAGGCTCCAGGCTCCATTATTCAGCTTCCTTTGTTCTTTAAAGGATATTCATTATCAACTGAAAACCTGCTATTATTCTAGCTTTTATGAAATAAGTTTTTTTGGAGTTAGTAACTCAGATGTAAAAAGGGGGAAAAATGCATTTCCCTATCTGTTTTCTAGGGTTTAATATAAAATCTGCAAAGGCACTGGAACGGTATACTAGTGAGCTAGAGCAGTGATGGGACTTTAAAAGTCTTATGTGTAAAAGATCTTCACAGCATCTGCTGTGAGTTAACTTGCAGGGGTTGGGGGAAGGACTTGTAAAACCCTCTGCCTCTTTCCAATTTCTTGGCCAAGCAATTGGCTAGTTTTGTAAGGACCAGTCCAGCTGTGAAGCTGGAAGTGAGACGACTTTTCCCTGTCACCCTGGTGAGTGCTGGGGGCTCATGCCTGTGGCAGGACAGTAGTGCCTGGGGTGGCTAGCTTGCCTCATGGGTGATGGAGCACTTTGCCTCCCTGTTCCTAGAAGCACAAGTCCTTCTCCTGCCCAAGCTCCCCATTCTGTGAATTATGGCAAGTCCTTCAATCCTTCTCTCACGGTTGTCATTGAAGGCTATCACATATCAGGCTCATGTACTCCTGCCAGAGAGGCTCCTTGCACTTGCATTTCTCCCCAGGACAGGCACCACAGACGCAGCCGTGCTTTGCTTAGCTCGGGATCATGTGCAGCTCAGGGCACGCGTTGCTCTCTTGCCAGAGTACATGAGCAAACTGGGTGTGCTCCGAGCCCAAAGCAAATGAGCAAACTGTGCCTTAAAACTCCCCACAAGATGCTGGATCAGGAGGAATTATGGAAAAGCAGGTTGTGGACTTGGAGCATAGAAGCTAAGGAATAGGAATCAGCCGCTGGGTAGCAGAGCCTGTTCATGGAATGCTAGTTTGGGACTGGAAATAAGGAGGTCTCTGAACATCCTCTGCCACATCAGACTCTTCTTTACTCACCCCATTTCCATCTTACCATGAGTTTGCTCCTCTGTTGGAAATACCACAGAATGATGGCTATAGCTCAGACATGCAGCTGACATTGACTTGTCCTCCTATGGAGCATGCTTGAGCGTGGTTGCCACTGAGAGAGGAAATCAGATCTTCTCCTGTAGCAAGAAAGTGATAATCACTTACATGAGAACAACAGGGAGGCATGGAGATGGTCACTGGTTTTCCTTCCTCCGTGTCACAGGTAAGTACCTGCACCTGCAGGTACCCAGCAGGTTGCAGCAACACATGAACAGGGTCTAGCAGGATGAGCCTGCCCACAGTAACTACAGCCAGGCTGCTGTTTGCCTCAGCTTGCCCACCTTGGACGGAACCCAGACACCTCACAGGTAGCTCTTTGCACTCTGTTGTCAGGTAAAGCACAGGCTCTCAGAAAACCTCAGTCACACTCAGTCCACTTTCCAAGGAGCATTTTACACATACCACACACAGCACCCTACCTTTGTCCTGCAGGACATCCTAACTATCTAGAAATTTTTGGGCTGGGATCTAGCTGGCTTGCACTTAGTCCTGAACTTCTTGGTAGGTTCCTAAAGGTGGAAGTGGCAATTTTTCCATCTTCTCAGAAGACCCTTGCAGGTATCTAACCAGTAACACTAAAAGTGTCTCGTGGTAGGGTATTCTCCAGGTATGTTCCCACCCCTAGCAGCAACTAACCCTTTCCCCAAATGCAAACCAGTGCACACCTGTTGATTTCAAGAACTGCAGAGATAACTTATCACGATGGATCCATTAACCCCTCTTGGAATTGCATAACCTGATGAACTATTTCCATGCACAGAAAGCCAAGTAGGGTATTAGAGGAGATAAAATAATCTGCCAGGCAAAGACCATTGTTGTGGCTGAGGAATAAGGTTTCCTGACGGCTTATTTCAGGTTGATCTAGAAGACATAAAAAATCATGAACTTCCAGATCAAACAGGGAGACAGCATGGATACAGGACACAAAGCAGGTGGCTCAGGACAGGGCACCTCTGCAGAGTGGTGTATAAGCATGGCTCTGTGTGTTTTATGAGGACCAGAAAAGACAGTAAGAGCTGTGTGATGAATTCCACAAAGGATGATATTGTCTCCTTCTGGGCTACCAGCATTAGCAAATATATATATTATTTCCACAGTGGAGCAGAACCAGACAGTGAGGAACCTGAGCCCATTCTCTGTAATTTGGGACTCAAGTTGAGGCAGAGAAACTACTCACCAGTCTGGGATTTCCTTTCTTCCCTCCTTGCCTCTACAACAGTGGGTTTCAACCACTGGAAAGGAGAGATGGAAACTGTTCTACACCTCTTTGGGGAAATTTCCAAGACCTGACACCCCAAAACACGGGAAGCCGCTGCCCTAGTGCCAGCAGCTCCGGGTAGGGCAGCCCGCGAGGGCTCCTTGGCCAGTGGGCAGCAGCGCCCCAAGCCGCTTAAGGTGCTGGTCACCCCCCGGGCCCGCCTTGAGGATTGCATGAAGCAACCTTTGTTGTGCGCGCAGTCCCGGCGGAGTGCCCGCGGGGGTCGTGGCGGGGCCGTCACTGCGCAGGGCGGTGCGCAGGGAGCCGGTGGCCGGGGCGGGGCCGGGGCGGTGCGCGGTGCAGGGCAGCCGCGGGCACACGTGGCTCAGCCCCCCAAAAAGGCGCTCCCCGGTGGCGGGAGAGGGCAGTTCGTCTCTCGGTCCCCCCAGAGCCAGCGCCGGTGCGCTCCGTCCAGCCATCGGTGGGTGCCGGTGCAGAAGGTCGCGGTTGACCGCGAAGCGGCGGCTCCCATCCCCTGCGGAGTCAGCCCCAGGTCCGGGCGGCCCTACCTGCCGGCACGATGAGCCTTACCGCCGAGAGCCACCGCATTCCGCTGAGCGACGGCAACAGCATCCCGCTCTTGGGGCTGGGCACCTACGCCGACCCCCAGAAAGTAAGTCCGGGGGCGCCGGGACTCCCCGCGCCGCTGGCGGGGGCAGGTACCCGCCGCCCTCGCTGCAGCCCCCCGAGCCGCGGCTACCCCCTCTTTTCCTCCCGCCCCTGCTACGTCTCTTGTTGCTCCTTTCTCCGTGCGAAGTTAAAGATCCAGCTCTACCGTGAGCAGTGCGGGCGGTGCGCGGCCCACAGATGAGGAGAAGGTCGGAAGAAATAAGAAAAAATCCCACCCAGCTTGCGGTGTGCTGCAGCTGCCACTGTCGCCCACCGCCCCGCGCCGCTGGGCGCACGGGCAGGGACGCGGGGACCTGGAGTCGGGACGGTGCCGTGCAATGCCCGGGTCCGGGAGGGTTGGGATCCCCGGAGTCAGGAGGGACGGTGCCGTCGGCTCCCTTGCCTTGCCCCCTGCGCCGGGCGTAGGTAAGATGAGGGATTTCGAACCGACTTGCGGCTGTCCCCGACACTTTCCAAGTAATGTTCCTGAAACAAAGATCAAATTCTTGCATCCTGATTCCTGCGGCTCTCACAGCTGTCTGCTAGCGGCCTAACCACTCTTAAATACTCTGCATCCTTCGGTTTTGTGCCGGGCAGGCATCCCGTCTGACGGTGCCGGTCGGCTGCACCCGTGGAGGCTGGGAAAGCACACCTGATGCTTCTTCCCTCTGCGCACCTAGGAGCGCTAAGGCAATTCAGTAGCCACTGCCTTTAAAGCTCTCCTGCACTGCCTGGTCTTTCATCTCTTTTTTGTTTGTTTGAAGAGTTGGAAAAGAGGCACTGTGGCCAGAGCTCTTCTTGTATAATAGTTGTGATGAAATGTGTGTATGAGTCCACATATCACAAGGTATTTAAAATTACCTTTTAAAACTCTTGATTAAAGCCATTTACCAGTCACTGAATGTACCATGGTGAATCAATAACGGTGTCGAATTTTCAATAAAGACTACTGCAGGCAATGCATGAGTGATGCAGAAAGGGTGGGAGACGTCCCTGGGACTGCAGATCTCACTGATTAATGATGCCGGTTTACGTGGGGAGAATCAATAGGAATTCATGACTTCAGAACCTGGGCATCGTCCCCCACATCACTAGACTTTCCAGAGGTATTTTCAGCTAGTACATTCTTTGAATAAAGGCTCGTAAAACAAAATTAAGGTCTCTAACAGTTTTGATATAGCAAAGCAGAATGTTGCATAATTCAGTGTCAAAATAGCTCTGAGTGAACTTGAAACATCTTTTTCCAGACGTGTACATTCTGCCTCAACCCCCAAGCTGCACTTTTTGCCCTAGTTTTAAGTTAAGAAAATGCAGCTGCCAGCACAAAAGTTCCTACCTTGCTGCACTTCCCACCTGCTGCCCGGACAAGCCGTGGCCCAATACTGTGGCATGAGACAAAGTTCAGGCAGGGAGCCCTGAGTGGAAAGGAACCTGACGGAGCTGAGTGGGGAGCTGGATGGGATTCCCCTTACGGAGGGGGAGGCAGCTTCTCAGCACTGCTGTTACCCTGCTAAGAATTCATTCTGCAGGAACTGCTGTCCCAAAATCAACAGAACAACCGATCTGCTTCTTCTCCCCCCATCCTGCAAAGTCCTGATGCTTTCTTCTTTTGCCTTTCCGTGGTTCGAGGCGTGCGGCGAGCCTTTGCTTGGAACGCAATGAGACAAAACGAATAATTTTTAGGGCTGGTTTTCAGTTGAATCAGCCCCAGGTAGTGGCTTTTTGCTTTTTGCATATATACGTCCTTTGTTTTCTGCTAACAGAAGGTGGAGAGTACAGGATAATGCAGGCAGGGCAGGCATTGCTACGGCAACTCCAATTTAGAGCAGTTGAAGCTGCTGTGTAACCGTACCCTCAGTGGGGCTGGGCGCACATATCCAACCACTCTTTCTGCTTCCCCCTGCGTTTGTAGGAGTTTGATTTTCTGAGCTGTTTTTCTACATTATAAACACGTTAGAAAGTTATGGGTGGGTGGAGAAGCTGAGAGGGAATAGAGAAAACAGCAGTGATAAGGCACTTGCTACAGTCTCATTTTCGCAGAGGACCAGGTGAAACAATGTATGTTTATCTGGCGGAGCTGGGCTGGAGCTTTACACTGGGATTAGGACTGCTATTTGAGTCGAAGAACTTGTCACAGAGAGCAGCTGGGGAAACGCAGCGGCAGCAGCGTGCTGTGGGATTTGTTGCAGAATTGTGCTGTTGGCCGGCGATGGGGCAGGACGTTTAAATAGGTCACGGCTTAAAATTTGCCCGTTTCAAAAAGGCTGCTTTGCTGATAAGGGGGGTGAGGAGGGGGGGGCTTCTGTCAACTCCTAGCTGTGGCAGCGGAGTGCTGCTTGGCTGGGACGCGCTGCTCTGCCGAGTGCTGACTTGTGCCTGATGCGACTTCCACCGGGATGCCTGGTGAGATGTCTGCCCCGTTCCCCCTGCCCCAACAGCTGAGAGGCTTTGTGGCAACTCAGGGCCGTTTCAAGGTTTATCTTAAGGACTGAGGCTATAAACGAGTGCTGACACGTTTCCCTTAAAATGCTTAGCTGTAGCCTTTTGTGGCTGAATTGCTTAAGAAGCAACATCTGAGCCACCCATTCTCCAGCGGTGGGGGCAGGCAGCTGGTGGTAGTGACGGCTCAAGCCAGCCTCAGCACTCTATTTCTGCTCATGAGTCAGATCCCTGCAACTTCTAGTTATTTTGTGCTTTGGTATAAAACACAGAGCCATTCATTTGTCAGATTATTAATCTTGCTCTGGGAGGCAGGCTTTTGATTTTATGTTAGTATGTTGTTTTGATTTTTTTCCCCCAAAGGTTATTCACCCTGGCACCTCCATGTCAGAGCAGCTTGTCCAAAACAAATCTGTTTTCTCAGTGTCATCCTGTAGCGCAGTAGCTCGTAATGAGCCTGGAGTGTTCTTCCTGAAGTGCAGGAATGTGCTCGCTGGTTAAGCAAACCAGGCAGATCTAGTTAGCCAGGGAGCAGGGAAATCTGCTTCTCCGGCAGTTGGTTAGAAGAAAACAAAGGCAGGAGGCCAGCTTTCCCGTTTCAGGCTTTGTCTGCATAAACTGAGCAGCAGTGCCTTCAAAGATGAAATGTGTCAGCAGCTTGCCTTGTTCATCTTAAATAACTTAATTGGTCTCTGAAAGATGACTTTGGGAAATAAGTCATGCTTCTCAGGTTGTGAAATACTCAACAAAAAAAATACATCTATTGGCAGAAAGTCCCCTACAAGTTTACTGACTCAAAGTAGTACATCACTCAACAGGAGCAGAGATGGACCACTGTGGAAAAGGTCTGTTTGAGAATCAGACTCATTTTAATTGAATGCTCTTTCCCTCTAGATGTAAGTGCTTTTCTTCTGACTGGGTAGAGGTTGGGATGACAATTCAGCTAATTCTTTGAGGCTGAAAAGTGCAACGTTGGGGGTTTCTTTTTGCTTTACTCTCCTACCACAGCAAGAAAGTACAATGAATCCATTGGCTATCAGTTCATCTGCTAACAGGAAGAAAGGAATCTTCACTGGGTCACAGAATAGAATTAGTCATAAATTTGGGTTATTTATCAAGAGAAGTACATAAAGTTTTTTTACAGGTTTAATTGGTGTTTCCTATCCTTATTTTAAAATAAAGGAGTGCAATAATTGAAATAACTATTAAGCTTAATTTTCTTTTGCAGGCAGGTTTCAGTGTGTTGAAGCTGGTTTTGCATTCTCCTTCACACACAGAAGGAAATGTATGAGTTAGATTCTTGCCTACATAAAAAATTAGGCTGTATATCCTAGCAAGGATGGACTCGAGTGAAAATGTGGAAATCTCAGCCACTGACTCCTTCCCCTGTTCTCTCTTCCCTTCCCCAAATATTGCTTCTCCTCATGGGTTTGGGTGGGAGCCACAGTGGGAACTGTGAATCAGGACTACCAGTGCACTCCAGACAGCTTTAAAATTTGAGGCCAATTCCACCTCTGTTTGCCTCTGTGGATCCTTCTGGCAAAGCCCTGTGAGTGCAGGAGCGGCTCTGCCAAGGCTCCAGCAGATGCTCGGTGTCCAGCTCCCCCTCCCTGAGGGCCCCCAAGCCATTGACCCAATTCTCCAGAGTATTAAATAGATGGGGAGGAGGAGGGAGAGGGCAACCCCACCAGGGAGGGTGGTAGAGGAGGACAGGCCCCTTGATGAGCCCCTGGCATTGCCCTATGCTATGGCAGAACCAGACCAGTCCATGGCAGGCTCCCACCACCTCCCAGCATTGATTCTTAGTTCCCAGCACAGCCCATTGGAGTGGTACTGGTACCCATCTGGAAGCAGATGAAGTGTGGGGATGAGCAGTCTTAGAGGGGAAAGGTGCTAAAACCACTCCTAAATCCTGGAAATCCTATGCCTCATTAAAACTCCACTTACGCCTGCTTCACTTTATAACTCATCGCTGTCAACACAGCTAAGATCATCAGTCTAGTGTCTCCACATAAATACTTGCTGTTTCCCTGGAAGGTCAAGGGGCCTTGGCCACAGCTCCTCTCCTGCCTTCCTGTTTTGACTGAGGGAGAACAGGGCTTGGAAAGAAGGTTGTAGCAACCGCACTGTACACAGGCACTGCTTCTGAAACATAAGATTGGGCAAAGTGCTCAAGAATAGCATTGGGTGAGGGCTGCTGGCAAGTTGCAACTTAACTAAAAATGAGGTTCTGAGGTAGCCAAATCCATTCATAAATTGGAAGCAGTTTTGTGGAATAGTTTCAGGCAAAACAAATGGCAAAGCATTTCATTTTGGGCACTGGCAGTACAAGCTGAGGAATCAAAGAATTATTAAAGCACCCAAGTGCAGTTGCCTTTCCCTGAATAACCCACTGGTAAGGGAATCCACATGGGCGGTGGGAAACCAGATTCAGTCTTCCTCTCAGCCTCTGGGGATTAAATTCATATCAGACAGCTCAGGGAAATAATGTGATTGTGGGGTAGGTGATAGCTGCAGAGAGGCAAGAAGAAACATGCACAGACTGGAGCAGGAGGAGCACCATCCCCATGGGAAAGCGCAGTGCCCACCAGCCCCACAGTGCTAGATGCTGAAGAACTTGGTATGGCATCCAGCCAGGAGGAAGAGAGATCCATTTCCCCAAATCTTTAACTACCACAAAGTAACCCTTGTGAGTGCCCAGACAGTCTGGGTTTTGTTTAAGAAGAAATTGCTGGTTTGAATCAGGGAGAGGAAAAGTTCATCCAGGGCTCCCAGATCTAGTCTGAGTGACCAAGTTAAAAAAATCTGGTTTGGATAAGTAAAAACACTGTTTTGGCATCCTGAATTACTTTTTACACCCAAGCTAGAAGCTGAACAGAATAATTTTTCGTTGTACAGATCTAAGAGCCTCTAATGCTCTCATAGTATCATTTATGCCAAAAAGTTCCTCACATAAGGATGTGCATGCAAACCTTTTCAATCACTCTTAACGGTGCTGGCTGCACCCCTGCTGCAGGCTGCCTGCCTTTGGAGCTGCCATAGGCTGCTATTAAGTCAAAAGAGGTAATAAATATTTGTCCCCATAATGGGATCTGGATCTCTGAGCTGCAGTAAGGGAGGAATTACACAGTACTTAATTCCCCCTGTTTTCCTCCTGTCCACCACTGGCTTGTGAAATATGATTGGCTGGAGACAGCAATGATTTCAGGTGACTAGTAAAGAAAGTCACCTGGCCTGACCCAAAGCTACAAATGAATCATGTATTGAGAGTTCCTGAGAGAAGTGACACCTGAGATCTCTGCAGACAGTGTTGAGCTTAAAGGTTTCCACTTCTTGATTTCTTACCTAAAAATTTCCCCTACTCTGACTCAGATGACTGTCTTCTTCCTGAGGTAAACCTGGCTTCTAGATTTTTTCTTGAAAGAGTTGAGAGAGGCAGTGATAAGAGCAGTTCTAACATCCAAGTGTTTTTTACAGCCTTATCTTATTTCCCATGACTTGTTATTAAAATAAATAAAGAAAATACCTTGGTCCTTTTAATGTAAATTATTACATATGAATATGTGCTTGAACTCAGTAAGTACTGAGTATGAAGTTAGCTCTCTAATGAAGTGATCTCTATGAACCTACATGAAGTTACCATATATGTAGGCCAGGGAAATACTTTTTTCAGAGGTAAAATATTGGGAACCCAATTTGAACAGAGCTCGGGGAGTCAGCTGGGATATTTGGTTACAAAGCCCCTTATTTATGCCCTGAACTTAAGAAGTAAATAAATTTCCTGAAACAAAGTAAGTTTTTTTAAGTTATTGGGCTTTATCTCTTAACCAGCATTTCCAAAAGACATTGTGTCCCTTCACAGTCCCTTCTGGTAAGCACCACTGGCTTTCTCAAGCTGTTTGCTTTTCAAGCAGCAGTATTACCTCATGCCATACTAGTTCTGCTTGTCTTCAGGGATCACTTTGGAGCAGTGGAGCCACTGCTGGCTGACACGTAGCAACATGTGGTCTCTCAGGGCTGGGATTTCTGAGATATTTCAGAGCGTAACCTCATGTTCCTTTGGTCTCTGAGGATATCCTAAAACCATTTGTCCAAATGGAGATTTGTGCACTTGAGTCAGGGGTGAAGGGAAGGAGATACATTACTGCAGTCCAGAAAGACAACTGTGCCTGATCTGCTACATGTCCTGGAGGGCTCCTTGCCTGCCTGTTAGTAAACGCTTAGCCTGGCCTTCACACTGAACAATATTTATCGTGAAACCAAATATCTGCAGCCAGATCGCTCATGGAGTCATGACTCAGTGAGTTTTGTGCTTGAAGGACTAAACCATACTGATGCAATTCTGCTTGCACAGACTGCAGATGGCATGCCTTTCCTTCTGTGGCTGGTATCCTGGTGATGAGTGATGTCCTCACTGATTAATTGCTCAGATTTTATTCCTTAACTAAGTCAGTCACCGGCAGGACCCAGTTGCCAAGAGCAGATAAAGGCAAGATTTCTTGATATTTGGTGTCCAGATGCCTCGAGGAGGTGCAGCGGCAGGCATCAGCTTTAGCAGGCAACAGACCAACTTGGCTCTTGGGCAAGAGCTGTATGAGGATTCAAGAAACTGCAGTGACTGGGCTCTAGTGTTGCCTTAATTCATCCCTACTGCTTGCTATAGAGGTGGCAAATATGCCAGGGAATAAGTGATTTCACACATGTAAGAGTGTTTCACAGATCAAACTCCGTATAATAAAGAGGTGAAGGTACACACTAGAAGATTAAACTAAATCAAAAGGGTCTCAGAACAAGTTCTGATTTCATCAATGACTTACTGTTGCATGACACATTTTAAAATTCCCCTTCTTATATGCTCAAGTGGCATGTTTACTGCCTCTGATTTATCTTGCATTCTCCTTTTTTCCTCAACTATACAACTTTTCTGTTCTGCCACTGGAGCAGTCTTCCTCCACTTCTTTATCTTCAACGCTTCCTTCTTCATGTTTAGCCTTGATCTCTCCTCCTCTGCCTGCAACCACCTCTTGATGCCTCATTTCCTGCTAGCTCTCTGTAATCTTGTGTTATACAATGGAACATTTTTGGCTTGCATAAATACAAGATTGCATCTTTATCTCATTAAGAAAGGAAACCTAAGTCATATAATTAGAAAAATCAGGTAATTAGAAAAGGTAGATGCTTATTTTCCTGAAATATGGCAGACTCAGAAACTCCTAGCTTTTCTGTAAGAACTGTACTTCAACGGTAAATGTAATTTTAAATTTGGATTTGATAAAATGAGTTACCATACTCTGTCAACCTGGAGGAAAGATGCTTGCATGCAACTTTCTTGAAGACACAAACTTTGTTCTAATAAATTTGCATAAAGCCCCTGGTTCTAAGCCATTGTTGAATTTGCAAAATACTCTTTTACCTTCATGTGTCTTCTCTGATGAAATTTCTGTGGTTCTTCAATCCCATGAAACCTGAAGCTTAATAGAAAACAAAGTGATAGTATTACTAATCTCTAGTTCGTGCTAATGGCTTCTGCTTCCAGTTGTGAACACAATTAGTGTCTAATCATGTGCAGCAGATTAAAAGCTGTGTTTACTGAAGCGCTCAACATGTAAAATTCCTAACAAGGAAGAGCCCAGCCTTGTAGATGAGAGTGAATGAAAGATCAATTTACTAGCTACAGACTTAATTAATGAAGGGACTTCTGAGCAAAATGGACACAAAATTGCAGGTCCTGGAAAATGGTGAATTTTTTAGTTTGCTGTAAGAAGCAGATTATGCTCAGAACAACTTCTTCCCCTCCATTTGGCCACCCAAGCATGCCTTAAACAAAAACCCTTCTTCTTAAAACGAGAGTACCTCTAACCTATGCTGGCATCTCAGCTGCTACGTGAAAACATTTTCAGACTGCTCCAGGACTAACAGAGGTGTCCCCCTGCAGAGCTGAGGACTTGCACTAATGAATCTGTTGACAGCCAGACAATTGCCTGGCCTTGTGCAGTGATGTCTGCCTAATCCAAGCAGAGGGGCTGGCTCCTGCAGCCACCCTGGCACGGCGTCATTTGGCTCCCAAACATGGCACCAACACGTGCAGGCTTGGACACGGCAAGAGTACTCCAGAGGAAAATGCTCCCAGAACAAGGGGGCCTCTAGGAGTTGACAACTTTGTCTGGGTGGATACCCAACTTTTGGATGGTGGATATCAGGTACCAATATGACTCACCAAACTACATGTCTGTCCGTGACACAGGTTAGAATCGTGTTTAATAAGTCCAGGTCCAAAACTAATAGAGAGTTAATCCAGATAAGGTTTTAGGACAGTAGCACTACTCAAAACCAGTCACAGGGATTCTTATTTGAAAAGTAACCAAGCAGAGAACAGACCTTTTCCATTCCATAGCTGCATGCTGCAGTGACAAGCTCTAGCTGTTTCAATATACCCCTCTTCCAAAAACCACAAAGTTAGCTGTTACCAGTGCAATAATACTAAGCCAAGTATTGACACCCAAAAAGTAGTACTTTTATTTTTCTATTTTCCTATGGCTTTCTAAATATGCTAGGGTTTTTTTAAGCCTACTCAAAAGTCACAGGGAAAGCCATTCTATCTAAATAAAAGTTAAGAAGATTGTTTTACAGACGATGAGACAGGGAATCACTGGCATTATTGAAGAGAGGAAAAACTGAACCCCTGCGAGTGAGTAATTGGGATTACCACAACTGAAAGATGTGCTTTTTGGCAAGAACATTTCGAGTCAAATTCGAGAAAAAGCTCCATTTTTAAAATGTCCCTGACTGACTCCATATGTTAAATATGGCTGTGCACTCCTATGTGTCCCTGATTCCCCACAGTTCTCCAAAAAACAGTGTAAGCATGTTGTTGCAGCTCATGTGGGAAGCTAACATCTGGATTGTCTCTTTGGTTGACCTAGGAGGCCAGATTTGCCAAAACTTGAAAGCACTGTACAGAAAATGCCTCTCTAGGCTTCGAAGCCAACTCTTGTTGGTTCAGCTAACTAGGTGGTGGAATTCCCCAAGTTTTACATTTGCCTCTGCAAACACTTCTTCGAACTGGCGCCAGAAACCTCTCCCCTTTAACTCTAGGGAATTAAGGAGAAGAGCTACTGGCAACCTTTTCTTCTTTTTTATTGCACAAGCTGGTGCTTTATCTTCCACTTGTACCTCACGCATCCCCGTGATTGCATTGCTTGTCTGAAGGGTATTTTGATAGCACCCACCGTCTCAGATAGATCCATGCTTTCCAGAGCCAGTCATCTGGCTGTTGTGTCCTCCAGCTCTTCAGGAAACTTTCTCAGTCCACCCCACTAGCACTGTGAGTGCAGGGACCCAGGCGTGCACATCATGTGCCTGGTTTGCTTTAATCCTCTAGCTGCCAGCAGAAAGGTATTGGAGCTTTTTAGCTTTACCTTGCATTAACTGACTTTGTGTTGAGTGAAAAGTTACAGCGTTCTTAAAACTGAGGATTCTGCAATCAAGTGTTAAAAATAACTCCAGCACCCTCTGCCAGCCACAATAAAAAGGCTTTCCTGAAGACAGCTTTGGCTAAATCCTAGAGTAACAATGTCACAGGAATTCTAGAAATACTAGATCTGCAGTTATGCAATCTAATTTCTCTTGTATGGACAAGTCCCATGGTTCAGGCCACTGACAGAGCATTAGGTTAGAGGAGAAAGGCACCCCTTTTCCACCTTCATTCATGGTGTGACACAAGGCCACAAGTGTCACCATTCCCCCCGTCTTCTCTGTGCATATTTGCTGTCCTCCACCTTCCAAGGCAACACACTGCATGAAATAAAGCAAAGTTCTGGGCCAGCACAGCAGCCTGTGGCTCTTAGCTGTGTTCTCTGCTTCCATTCCCAGCTCTATCTGCTTTTGCAGAGAACCCTTTGCTGGGTTTTGCTTCCTGGATAGTGGCTGCCAATGCTTCTGGGGGATGAAAGCCAGATTTTCCTGTGTATGAGAGAGACGGATGTGCTGGCGGTTGCATTTTCCAAGAAAGAGGTGTACAGTACAGCTTCTCTTTTACAAGATTAAACAATTCTAAGAATGTACCCTTGTGTGGCTCATATCCTCTGGCTTTGTAAACTCAACCTGTGCTTTCCTGCAGGGCCTTCAGTAAACATGCTTTCTATGCTCTGCTCCTAACATCTTAGGCCAATCCTTTTTGCCAGTTTGTTCAGAAAACAGGCAAACGGAAATAAGCAATTGGGCTTCTAGAAACTTGCATAAGAATCCATGTGTGAGTGCCGAGTTCTGGTGAAGGAGACGCTGAGCCCAGGAATGTACCTACTTTCTCCTTCCTGTATTTAGCTGACTAAGATTCCTAAACAGCGGCTGCACATCCTAAATTATAGGTTTGGACTGGAGCACTTGGCCCATGGCTTGGATGTCTTGTGTAATTCTGCTGCAGCTAAACTGAGATTTTTCCAAAAGATGGCCCTGTGTCTCCAAACTCAGCAGGCTTTCCTCCCCAGGATCATTATTCCCAGCGAAGAGACTAGAAGACATTGCACTAAACTGGTGAGACACTCAGGACTAAGGTCAAGAGCTTCTTCCCTGAAGTGCTGCTTCCTCATGTGCTGCTGACACAGGTGCAACTCTGTAAAGCTGCTTCTGTAAAACAGGGCAGAGCAGAGTCTGGGAGCCTGAGTCAGACTGTTTTCCTTTACTGTATGCACTAATAAAGAACAAATGACGCTGATGTTACGACATAAAAGCAGTGACTGCAGTAGCAGTTCACATGGTTTTGCAATACTATAATCTACTGCCAACATTTCCTGTTAGCTTTGTATTTGGAGATAACCCTCTTATCAGCTGGAAAGCCAATGGAAATTGCTGACCAGAAGAAGATGCTATAGAAAAAGCAAAAGAATTGGAGGGCAGCTGAACTGTGACACTAAATAACAGTAATAAGTCAGTCAACCACTAACACTGCTGTGCAAATACTGTTCTACTTGAGTGGGAAGAGAAAAATTCATGGGTATGCCTGCACAAAAATATTCTCCTGTGGCTTGGTCATGTGCACTCACAAACGAAACTGAAGCTGAACCATTTGCTATAGTAGGGAGAATTGTTTTTGACAAAATGTGATGTGACGGAAGGTGTCTGGAATAAACATTAAAAATTAGGGAAGTTTATGGCCTCAGATGAAAAAGAGAGCAGAACCTTTCAGACAGACAGAACTGACAAAGCACATTGCTTTTTCAGACTCACAGAAAGTGGTAACTGGCCAGTTGGCTACTTCATTTGTGGAGAAGGGGCCAAATTGCTGCTTCCTTTCTTACAGTGAAGGTGCATATCTGAGTCTGCTCCCCAGCCCTTCTGCAGGATTTATTTATCATAGAGCATGAAGGAAACAGATACCAGTTAAATCTGTCATGCATGATGGTAAATCACTCGGTTTACAAGCTATAGATTGATAGAGGAAATAATTGTGTCTCTTGTTTCCTTACACTTTATGATCTTAAATATAACACAGATGCTGTTGAAGAAACTTACTAGTGATTGAGCAAGCCCTCCTAGTCAACCAAGCAGTTATTCTTTTATCATAAAACATGTAATACATTTAATATGATTCTTTGGCAAAAATAAGTGACTGTCTGCAAAAGCGCTGGAGATAAATATCTGACTTACAGTGCACAACTGATTGTAAAACTCCAGTTCTAAAATACGTCCTTGATCAAAGTAGCATAGTTGCAAGGCGTGCTGATTAGAAGCTCAAACATTAATTATGGCTAAGGATCAAGAACATCGCTTATCTACGCTTAAATAAAAAGTAATAAAGAAGCAGAGATTTGTCTTAAGGCCAAAGCTAGAGAGTCCTGAATTGCTACTAACAAAGCACAAAGGTTTATGACACAGAGACATTTCAGTACCTCATCTGTCATTTGTAATGTTCTAAAAGTGAGCCCTGCTCATTCAGGAGTGGTGCAAGACTAAAGCCCTATCTGGAGTGAGTAGGCAGCATATGCAACTGCATTTCAGGTACTGAGTATAACCTGCAGGAAGGAGGGGGAAGAGGTCTGAGTCTCTGAGTAGAATAAGGTGGTTGCCCATGGCCAAACAGCCTGGGAGATGCTGTTCCATCCAGCTGCTGTGGTAAGTGGTGTCAACCCTTATGCAACATAGACACATCACGAATTTCTATCTGCAGTTAAATAGAAGTTGGTTTTCAATTGGTAACCTTTGCTCTGGTCACTACTGAAGACTAATTCCATGAAAGACAGAAGAGATTTAAACACTAAGAAGCGAAGTAGAGAAGAAACATCTAGGTTTGTGCCTTCTCTGATGGAAAGATGGATGAGCAGAGGTGGTGTGAGTCATCCAACTTCAGTATGGTCTGTCAGGAAACAGTGGAATAACATATGACACCTAAAGCAATACTTCTAAAAAGTGGCAACACCACAACATGACTAGCCTGTGCAACTCATCAGCACAGTTTACCACAGCTCGTTACTGCAGGATTTGGAAGGAATTAATATGTGAAATGCCAGAAATTATAGTTTCTCTATTAGAATGAAAATAAACATATGGTATAAAGTTTCCAGTCTCACAGATGTCTCAGACCTTCAGCTGGGATGGTTCAATAAAGGCAATATTTTCCAAAAACTGTTCCCTAGATTGCTTTGCATTTTTATATGAAGCACCTTAGAGCAGAATCTGTCAGAACTAATATACCACATCAGATGAAATGGACTAGTGCAATAAAAACATGTATATACAATGTAAACCCATCTCTGGCCATTGGTAATCATGATCTGATCCAAAAAAAGCCATTCCAAGCCCCTAAAGAATAAGGTTATTCCTTAAGGTGGAGGAGTCTCACAAGATTATTTGTACAGATGTAAATCCCATGTAAAAAATTAAGAAATACACAGAAGTTCAGCTCTAACCCAAGTCAACCGATTCAGCCAAACCCAGATGCAGTTACAGCAGGAATTTCCCTCTATTCTACCCTCCTTCCATGTCTGAAGCTGTGCTGTTCCCTTCCATGTGAGACTCTGTCTTTCCTCACCTATTCTTTCTGCATTTCTTACTGACCAAACTGGCCCTGGTGAATGAGGAAAGACGCAACTCAATAATCAACATTTCCTTGCCTGGTAGAGTTTGGTTTACAGCTTCAGGGATCAATAAGGAGCTGTGTTCATGCAATCTCTCAAGTGTGTGAAGAGGGGAAATTCTAGTACTGGGTTCACATCCCAAAAAAAACCCCAACCCAACCCAAATCCAACCCAACCCTTCAAAATCTGTATTATGGTAATGCATCACTGTCCTCTAAATGTTCTGCTTTCATATGCTTGAACAGTAAAAGTCAAACAGGCTGAAGAATTCTAGAAGACACGCTGTTTGCAAAATCATGTTTCAGAGAGAAAAACACAGATAGAACTTTTGGAAATATACTTTTCTTTCAGATAATTAATAATCACTTGGGTTTGAGCTCCTCAGACCTTTCAGCTGAGCCCTGTTGCTCTGTGCCAGTCAGTCTGAGCTTTACAACTGTGGCTCCAACATCATGCCCATTCCTTTTTGGGGCAGAGGTCTGAAGTTACTGCCATCAGTCACTGTGGGCTTGTAATGCTCGTGTCAGAGCTTTCTTCCTGATGCCTCTCTCAAATCCTCTCCTGCAGGTTCAGGCAGGGACAAAGCAGAGAACATGTTGGAGGTTGTCACTGCTCCATGCCTCGTGCTTCTGTAATGCTGCCTGACATGCTCCAAGTGAAATGTAGCCATTGACTATGCCTGAAAAGCTGGTAGCTGCCATGGTCTCCGTTACATCCAACTAACAACCAGGAAAGGGCCCTGCCAGGGGCCGAGTGTGCTTTTGGGAGGCTTCCACAATGAAAGCAGCAAAGCACCGAAACAAGTGTTTCATTGTCTCCCTCAATTAAGCCCACAGTATTGCATCATCACTACTGTAAATACTCTAGAGTGCCAAATTGTGCAGTTTTGCTTCTCAGCCCTCATTCAGGTCTGTAATAAATCAGGGTACATGTGAGCAGCTTTGCATTTTAAGTAACCTTTAGGCACTGCATGCTGGAGCAGAAAGCTCCCCCCAAGCCCAAACAGAAGTTGGTCCATTTGCCTCCCAGAGCAGTCAGCCAAGATGGGGCACTGAGCAAGCAGGCTGGAATATGGTCCCATTATCCCAGAATGATCTGTCACCAGCCTATAGTTCTGGCACTGAAAGACAGGGATGAAGACACCCCCAGGTGTCTTCAGCAGTCCTTCCAAGACTTTTCTTTCATGAACATGGAAGGGAAGACCAATGTCCTTAATCATTGAAGCATCCTATAGCAGCCATGAGTTTCACACCTTTTAGTTCAGTAGGTGGTGGAAGAGCAGAGGTTTCTGTCATGACAAACTCATGGACAGCCAAGCCTGTGCCAGCTGTAAAAGGACAGTTGGGACAGAGAGGAGGGAGAGCTAACATGATGGTGAAGAATAGTCCTTCCCAACAACACTTAGTGCCAGTCCTGCTTCTTGTCTTCTCATGGCATTGTGAAAACCAACAAATTTGATATGTTTTCTCCATATCGTCTCATTTCCAGATGTCTCAGGCATCTCTTCGCAGGAGAAGCACTGTAGTCTTGGCCCTGCACTTGCAGATAGCAAAATCCAACTCTTGACATTTGTTGTTGACAGACAGCAGCACGGCAGAGCAGTTTGACTTGCCCTACTTCAGTTTTTCTTAAAATGAATCAGATGTCCCTGTTGCAGCAGAGAAATGCCCATGAAAAGGATGAGAGAACAGTGTTGCTGCAAGCCCTTGGCCACCACCACTTACAGCTGGTCTCTCATTATAAAAAGTGTAGGAACTATAAGATGTTTTCAGTACAATTCCAGTGAGCAGGCAAATAATTTCAGTAACCATTTTTATTGGTTTTTCTGCTTGGTTTGGCCTACATGTAATTTTGCTTGCCACACTGGCTAGTGGAAAATATGGAAAATATGGAAAATATGGAAAATATGGAAAATATGGAAAATATGGAAAATATGGAAAATATGGAAAATATGGAAAATATGGAAAATATGGAAAATACGGAAAATATGGAAAATATTACTGTTCTGACAAAACAAGCTTACTCTGAATTTTGGCAATGATGAGCAAACATAAATGCAGCACATAGTACAAAAATATAACTTATTAGGTGGTTTCTTGGGCTCATCTTAAACTGAAGCAGTAAAACGTAAGAAAATATATACTAAAGCAACTACTGGTTCTTAACCACACAGTAAAGCAGCTGTCCAGAACTAGGAATACTAAGAATTGTAGATAGTTCTGACCTTCAGATTGGTAAGTTGATTTGAGGAGAAAGAAGTCCAATCCAAATTCCTGCACTGCTGAAAGGTCCAAACTATTCAAACAGCCTCTGATCAGCAAGTAGCTGACCAGCTCTGCTCAACCAAAAAGTCGTCTTCCCCTTGAGTAAGCGATTTTATCAAATGGTTATTGTAGGAAAGCCCTTGCTCTCTAGATAAGAAATTATTTTCATATCAAATGCATTAGATTCTACTTCCTGAGTACACTAGTACTCTGTCTTTCAGACACAGACAAGGCTTTGCTGCCTTTTCCCAGTCTAATCCCACACATTCAACAGTTTTGGGGAAAAATGCACAGCGCTTTTTTATTTAGAAGTTGGAACAGTTATCTGGGGAGGTAAGTGATAGTCACTCAGGATGAATTACACCACGAATCTTGCGCATAGCTCAGAGACTCTTTAGCACTGAAGGAGAGGTAAGCAGCAGACTGACACGATGTTCATTCTTTTCCTTGTCCCATCAGACTCCCAAAGGTTCCTGTCTGGAGGCAGTGAAGATTGCCATTGATGCTGGTTACCGCCACATCGACGGTGCCTTTGTCTACTTCAACGAGCATGAAGTGGGACAAGCCATCCGGGAGAAGATTGCTGAAGGCAAGATCAAGCGAGAAGACATATTTTACTGTGGAAAGGTGAGAACCTGCACTCAGATTATTTACACTAAATCCAGGATTTCTGTGAATAGTCTTTCTTAAGAATGCCAGCAGTCAACATCTGGCATGCTTCATTCCAGATCCAACATCCTTTTATTTTTCTTTCCTAGCATTACCAGAATGCTACAGATCTTTATGAACACTAGATTTGCCGCAAGGCACAGGAATCACTGTTGTTCTCTGTTTAAATCTCTGATAGCAGTGGGAACCATGCAACATCCATTCTGCTTAGTATTGTAGGTGCCTGCAAGTTAAGACTGCGGCTACACTCAGCCTAAAGTGCTGCCTAACCTGTTACTGTGCCACACTTTGTGTTGTCACACACAGAGCCCCATTTGGACAATGATCATGCAAATGAGTTATTTTCTGTTAGAGCAATTCCCTGCACAGGTTTGCCATGAGGTTGCAAAATGAAAGCGGTGGGAGCAAGCACGTGCATACACGTCTGTGTATGGGAGAACAGCAAGGGCCTGCACTGGTACTACTGCTAGAAAATTACTCATCGAGCTACACCCTTAGTTACTGTATCAGCTGTCATTAAAAATGTATAGGATGATGAATCAACTTACTTGAAGAGAAGATGTCATTACACTTCTGTTACAGAGCAATGAGGCTGCAGTAATGCATGAGCTATTTTACACATTCAAGTCTTAACTCTGTGACTTCACTCTCTCCTAAAAGAATGGAATCACTTGTCCAGTTAAGTGTCTGACAAAAGCTGTCACAACTACTATGCATTTCCCCAGGTACAAGAGAGCTCATTGCACATCACAGAATAAAAGACTGATGGTGGCTGTCCAGTTTCTAAGGCCTCAAACAGTCCTTCCTGCAATGCTTCTTGGAACGTATCAGCCTAATATTTTCCCTTTCTCCTTTCCCAAATAAGAGGTAATCCACAATTACTCAACAGACTTGCAAATAAACACCACTGTTCCTAGAGTGAAAGATCCCATGGGATGAGACGCCTGGCTCACTGTGAGCAATATAGTTAAGTTCTATGATCTGGGTAAACTAAGCTTTAGATTGGATAGTTTGCAGACCAAGTGGATTTTCAGCAGCTGTAGGCGAATTTCCAAGTACAACAATTTCCAATTTGTAAAATATGCACCTCTTTTCCAAGTTTCCTGCTTGGTTCTGCTGATAACAACTTTGCCATTCTGAGAAAAGCCTCACGTTCTCAAATTCTCTGCCTTTATCAGGGGAATTTCTCAATCTCTCATATGCGAAATAAGTTTATTTGGACCAGTGAAAATATTTGGTTTCAACAGTTTTATAGTTTCATTACAGCATATTATCAGTAATATTTCAAATCTAAACCACCAAGTTGTGCCAAAAGGTTAGAACCAGATGTCCTAACAATTTTGAGTATTTTAACTTTCTCAACTGCTTCCCCTGCAGTTTATTTGCCCATATGAACATTTAGGCTCTGTGAAAGAACATCTCCTGTCAAAATTTCTAAACTTCCTTTATTTATTAAGCCTTTTTGTATTCAGTTGTCTGGTCTGATCACCAGATGATTTTCCTAGTCGATAATAGCTACTTAAACATTGAGTCATCTGGAAAACTGCAGATCCTGCAAGCCACAGGGCTGCAACACCCAGTACCACAACAGCCAATGCCTTTGCTCCCAGCCTGATGTGTCTGTGAGATCACACATACGTAGATTTCTCTTACTCTTGTGTCCTGTTTGTGCTTGACAAAACATCAGCTGCCCAGGGTGATAGTCCATTATTACATTCCTACAATCTTTAAAAGAGTTTGAAGACAGAAGTGGAGACTACTCTGCAACTAATTCAATCCATCACAATCTAGGATTTTCACAGGTTTCACTCAAAACTTTCGCAGCAGCTCTGAACTTCCCAGAAGGAGTGGGAAGTGATCACCCTTGTCTTATGTATCTTTATTTTAGTGTACCTCATAAACTTAAGTATCTTACAAACTAAGGTATCTTAACCCAGTAAATACCTCAGGCACTGATTAGTGACTAATTGGTATGAACTGTTGCATCTTCTAGGAAGCATAGTAGATATACAGACTATTCCTGGAAGCAGTAGGCACTACAGAAGTTAGTTATTTGTTCTGCTTTACTGACATCAGAAGTACTGGAAATTCCCAAGACCCTTCAGACTCAAGCCCCTTGTGCTGACCTTTCCTTAAGCAAAGATGATGCAGAGGGAAGGCTGATCCATCAGCAAGGGCTGAGGAGAGCAGCCCTGCTGAGTGGCAGCATTACTGGAACAGTGACCTGGTGTGATCGTGCTGCATCTGCCAGTTGAAATCATCAGCATTTGCACTTGGCTCTTGCTGCTGGCTGCCTGATCAGGCAGAGCAGCTCAGCATCCAGAAATTTTAGAGGTTTTATATCATCTGCCAACATCTTGCTTGGCTTACACAGGAAGACCTTTCTGGTCTCCTCTTTCATCCCAGGATATTTCTTTCATTAAACTAGAAGTAACATTTCCAGGAAATGTGGTGTCCTAAAATGCCAAAGCCAGCTGGCAGCTTTGACTGCTCAAACATGGGCTTTATTTAGGTAGATAATACAATAACTTGTACAAATCACAAAAACAGTTATGAAACTCTCAAGTTTCCATGGCATCAATGTATTGACATAGTACAAATGTTTGCTGTTTTTAAAGGCTGGTTCTTTAGAATCTCCGCAGTTTTTAGAGGGAAATTCACTGGCAAATGCTGAGCTCAATAGAACTGGGCTAGAAAGGACACTCAGAAAAACTTCTTCCAAGCAATATATCTGAGGTAACCAAATTTCTAAAGCACAGTAGCAACCTGAACATGAAGGGTTTACAAAGTGATTTCCTTACTTAAATATAAGTTAAACACATTTTACATTTAAAATTCTTAAGAAACACATAGACCAAAGGTTTTCAGTAAATCCAGTGAAACAACTTAAAACTGGAGAACAGGACCTTCAACCCTTTACTGTAGTACACCTCAGCCTCTTCCCACTGTTACTGATAATAAATTCTTCACATCTTGCAGCATACAGTTAAGTAAGGCCTAGTATAAATTTCCAGCTGTTTTGGTTTGTCACCTTAGGGTAGGGTCAGCTGTTCTGCTCTCAGTACAACTTAACGTGTCCTTGCTTCTGTGGGCAGAACTGAGCAGATTGTTTTCTCAGGGAATAACTATAAACTAGTTTAAAAACAAAAGAAGCATCTAAAATAACTTAAACTTACCCAGGCTATGCCCTTTAACACCTATAATCAGCATCTTCTCCCATAATCACAATTCAAGTTTTGTGTCTTTAGAATGAATTAATTTTCTATCTTGGCATGCGATGCCTGTCAGCTTTGGTGGCAGAACTGACTAGACGATGACCATACCAGCAAACAGCAGATTCTTCCAGCCAACAAAAGTGATAAAAACCTCAACATGACTCCATATGTTAGTTTTGTAAGCTGGAAAAAAAAAGAAAATAGCTCAACTTATTGTGTGCATTCAAATGGCACTTCAAACCTTCTAGTGCGTGTTATTTCTGCTGCAGTTAAAATCACCAAAATTCAATCAGTTTACAAAAGGCTCTTGGTTACTAATTACCATGCTATGGTTTTATTCTTGCAAGAGGCTTGCATCAGCAGAGTTCACTTAGAGACAGTGCTGAACTCTCACCAGCTAAGCACACTCCATAGCAACCTTGGGGCATAACCCTGAAAGGAAGCAGTTGGCATTAAAGAGGTACAGAAGGCTGTGCTTTAACTACTCCCACCTGCATTACAGTGACTAAACACAAACACATCTTCCTGTGAGGACTAGGGAATAAGGGAAAACTTCCCTGGGTCAGGCAGTCTCTCAGACTCCACAACCACAGGAGAAGACCAGAAGATTTCTCTTAGTGCTGGATGCTTGGCTGTTCAATAGCTAACTTACATGATCTGAGCTTCTGCCTTCAAGCATAAAACTGACCACAGATTCCTTGTGGGAACGAAGTTTTTCAGTGAAAGCATATGCTTGGAAAACAAAAGGAATCTGCCTAAGTTCATTGAGCAAGAGTTTGCAATATACTCAGCTCAGAAGAACCTGTGTCGTAATAAAAAAATACATAATGGCTTTACTGGGTCAATACATCATCAGTCCTGGACAAGAATTCCTGTCTTAACCTCTGCACCTGGCTCTGACAGAAGGCAAGGTAAGGCACTCACCTCTGCAGGGATGCAGACCACAATGTCTTTGCACTGTGCATAATGGGCTCTGTCAGAAGGACAGGAGAGAGGGAGTGTGAGGGGTGGGCTTCAGCTGGGTCACTCTTCCTCCTGGCACCCCAAAAAAGCCTCTGCTTGCCTTCCTAGCTGTGGAATACCTGCCATCCCCCAGAGCTTGTGCGTCCCACGCTGGAGAAAACTCTGAAGATCCTGCAGCTGGACTATGTTGACCTCTACATTATTGAGCTGCCAATGGCTTTCAAGGTAAAAAGAAAAATTGTTTGGAAAAAGTGCATGAACTTGGCTTGAACCAAGGTCTCACTCTAGCATATTCCTTGCAGCTTCCAGCCTAGGTTGTCAATAGCATCTTTGGAAGATAACATTTGATACATACTGCATACATGTATTTCTGTGTGCTGCCCACCCAAAGAGAGACTGATGTAAGAACAATCAGAGAGGTGATGTAAGAACAGGCCAGGAGAGATATTGCTTGGAGTCTTTCTGCTGGAAGGACAGGGCTCTCATCTGGGGCTGAGCAGTTCCTACTCTGAAAAATTACAATAGCTGAAATAGTATATGTCTGACTCCTCTCTAAGCCATGAGGAGAGAGTCAGTGGTGGAAAGAGGTCATACAAAGCAGCAACAGGCCAAGGGCAAAGTTTGGAGGGGGAGAGGGAAAGGGAAAAAAGTCACCAAGTTGATTTCCTTACTCTGTCCCAAATTAAAGCTGCTGGGCAAATCGTGGTTATGTTCTTAATCTCCATAACTGCAGTGTTCAGCTTCAGTAGATCCCAACTGGTGCCAAACATGGGCTGTCCATCTCATTCTCATGTTCAATTCTGATATCCCTTCACACTGCTGGCTCTGGGCAACTTGTAGGCAAAACCTTTGAATGCAGGGGTCACACATCAGAGTTGCGTGCCTCCCTCTTGCAAGTCCACAAACTTTCTGCTTTCACAGCTCTTTGTACCTTGCTTTACAATTTTCCTCTAAAAGCACATGACATAAAGGCAAATAAAATGAGGAGGATGATATTCCAAATATTTAAGTGGTTTTGAACTAATTAACTCCTTCTTAGAGAGAATAGGGTCAGGCAATTAATTGTTTAATTGTTTCTGAATGAGGTTTGAGCTCTAAACTGGCCTCTTTTTGCAAGAAAGGTAGTCCTCTGATTATTAAAATCAAATTTTGCTGCAGACTCCAAATTACCAGAACTATCAGATAGGAACCAATTTACCAATGAGGCTATCATATTACACTTGCAGCCCTTTTTTTCCCCTGAGGAGGCCATATCCTATTAAGACCTGGATAAGAGTAACCAGACTCTGATATTAAAATTTTATTTATACAGTCACATGTATGGAATCCTTTTGGGTAGATTTTTGAAAATTTCCCACCACTAGAAATTTCCTGTTTCCCTTTTCTTGTGTTTGTGTTCTTTAGTAGTTCAGTCTCCCACATAGTGAAGGTCATTGTCTCACAATATAAAGATACAGACATCTGGTTTTAAAGTAATGTACATCTGACTCCCTGAAGCTTGTATCAACAATCTTGTGTTGTTAAAGGAGTAGCAGACCTAGAGGTTCATTCATGTTTCTCATGAGAGGAGAGAAAAAAATAAGTCACTTTCTTCCTGAAAAATATACACTTTTCTATGTCAAACACAAACAGAAAAAACCCCATCCTTTTGCTGAGGCAGGTTTCCTTTCTTTGCTCCCTCTCTCACAAACACACCCATCCTGCCTGTGATGCTTGCCTTTGATGAGGAGTATGCAGGTGTAACTCTAAGAATCTTCTATGCCCCCCTAGTCTGCAAACATCGGTGCTTTCCACCCCAAAAGTCTAGCAAAAGCAGTCTCTGGTTGGAACCAGATGTACCTGAGACAGAACTTACAGTACCACTCTGAAAACTGCAAGAAACATGTCCCTGCAGATCCCAGCCAGCAATTTGTCACAGGGCTTTTAGGCAGAGTAAGAGGACTGTCATTTCAGAGAGCACCACTCAGCAAAGTCACACTGCTTTTCAACAGCTCAAGAGTGGCCAACACGTGGGGTGAAATTACTCATCGACCTACCAACATTAGCCTCCCTGTATTTTTTCCACACATAAATTCCCCATTCAGGATTTTTTGTCTCTCCCACCTTTAGCCCCCAGCAGTGGTGCTCAGCCCCTCTACCCTACCAAGGCAGTAACCAGCAGGAACAGGTCTCCCCCAGGCCACCACGTGCCCTCTGCCGGGGGAGTTCATACCCACCAGCAGGTTTTTTAGGGGACTCTTCTCAGGTGACTGATTCATCAGTAAGCATCAATCTGTGTACTAAATGATCTGAAAATCCATTCCAATGGAGTGATTCTGTGATCTGACAGGAAAGCAGATATTTTAGTGTTACACTGAACAAGTCTCATCTAAGTTTCTCGTAATTTTTAAACAATAACTCAAACCAGACCATTGGCCTCACTATTTGGCTTTCTGTTGCCCTTCTGTTTATAGTACAGGCATTCAAAAGTTGTTAAAATTGTTTTCTTGAGAAATCCTGCTTGTCAAAGACCATTTTAGGAAAACAATGGGATGTGCAGACTATATATGACCGACTTCTGAAAGACATTTTCAAAGACCCTGTAACCACCACCCTGTCACCATCAAAACACTGCCTTTCTCTCAGCACTTTATCCACCTGCAGGCAGTTCTTCCATTCAGAAATTCCCTTGCATAAAAAGATAGCTTGGTAGAAAAATTTTTGCCTGGAGACTATTGAGCAGAGACAACTGCACTTCAAAACTTTGCACAGTTCTCTGCAGGTAGGAGGAAGAACTGGTTGTTGTAGAAATCCACAGTAGTTCACACCACATCTCAGTCAAGAGAAGTTCATCTTCAAGCGCCATTCATCCTGACTTGATTCATTTTTTAAAACACAAGTGATAGAGAAAAATGGAAGGATGATAAATTAGCTGATGTAATTGCTGCATATTGACTACTATAAAAAAAATCTTGAACAGAAGTTAGTGAATTAGAAGTGGGACAGAGTAAAAAGCTCCTGAATTCAGACTCATTTGCTAAAATTAAACAGGTCTAATTGTTTAATATGTTGAATAGCAGTCCTTGGAAAGTGTGCTGGGGTATCATGGGATGAATGGTTTGTTCCAAAATACCATGGGGTGGTTTTGTAAATAAAGCTTCTCCACCTCATGTTATGATGGAAAACACTTTACCTTCTAATAGAAAAAACATGCACCGAACAGCCACCTCTCTCCTTCTAGTCAAGATATTCCTTTTCCCAGCAAGACAGAGCAACAAAAGAAAAAGTTGCCTTTGTGGAATTCTCTGAGGAAAATCAGCACATTTGGAGGAGACAGGCTTATGCCTGTAACTGAGACTTTGGCCCTCTGAAATCTGAGGCTGTGTTTTCCTTAGGCTCACTTTTCCTATTAAATACCTCAGATTTGAACTTGACTGAATTGGGAGGTGATAGTTACTGATCATATTAGTCACAGCTGCATGTTCCCAAGGAGTTACCATGTCAACATCTTGTACACAAGCCTTTGAAATGCAGCAGTTTGAAGTTAGATCAAATGTCAAACATCGCTGAAGGGTTTTTGTTCAAAAAAAAGAAAAATCAAACCCCAGCAAAACACAAAAGTGAAATTGTGATCAGACACAAGGGAAGGAGGTGTTAATGCATTGCCTGCAAGAGCAGTGAAATGGCCAGCAAACAAAAGAAAGCTGTGCTTGTGAGAGATCAGCTCATAAATAATCTCTGAAGCCTACAGAGTATAGGGATTGGAAGAAAGAGTTTCTAGTGCTCAAAGAAAGGTGGATAGTGCACTTAAGAGGTTAGCTATGCCCATAGCCATTTACTGCTAGT
This sequence comes from Eopsaltria australis, assembly GCA_034509425.1. NCBI lineage: Eukaryota > Metazoa > Chordata > Aves > Passeriformes > Petroicidae > Eopsaltria > Eopsaltria australis. Next base: position 962,140 of record JAVTVJ010000696.1, read on the forward strand.
AGCTCTCACATCCTCCAGCTCAGTCTGGTTCTCAAGTGCCTAGGACACAAGCACGAGGCAAGGGAAGGGCTACAAAGAAAAGAGGGAAGAAGCAGAAGGGGGTACAGGCTGGTACTCTAATCCAGCCCTTTGGAAGGAGATGACTCTATTGGATGCCATAACATAACGGTCAAAAGTTTACTGAAAAACAAGGCTATCCAGGAACTCCTGAGTGTACTCTCATGTGACAGTTCAGGAGTCTATCCAAGAACCATCTAGCAGAGGAGGATGTGGTAAGCCCAGCATGAATGACCTGCTGAACTTAGGGTGTTTCAGGAAGCTATTCAATTTTTTTTTGTTGTTTACTGGTAGAAACAGAGTCTGTGAAAAAATTTTTGCTCTAAGGAGTGAAATTTTTTTCTTTGAAGCACAGTAGTATGATTTTACTTTTCAGCCTGGAGATGCACTCTACCCAAAAGATGAAAATGGAAAATTCATCTACCATGAGACAGACTTGTGTGCCACTTGGGAGGTAAGCAAACGCAACATCTATCCATGTATGCTTTAAACCCACAAGTATTCATTTTAATTTTTATTTGTGATTTTCATAAAAATAACTGAAGCAAATTGCCAGGGCAAATGGGTCAAATTCTACTGGCTCCATGGATAAATTTTAATTCTATCCTTAAGCATGTTTCTTTTTACTTTTAATTTAATTATTTTTATAACAAAACATGGTTGAAACATCAGACATTCCTTCTTTAAGAGAGTGCACTCTATATTCACTACTTGAAGCTTTTACCATTAGGTTTTTACTCATCCTTCTCCCTTATCAGATCTTGACAGAAAGAGAAAGTTGGAGCCCTAAGAAGAGACTGGATCATCTTTAAAAAAACCAAAATCTTTTCACTTGCAGGAAAAAACAGATTTTGCCCTAAAATTCACCATGAAAGAACCCCAAACAATAAAAAAAAAAAAAAAAAAACTTATGAAAAAAAAAAGGAATCAACACCTCTCCCCTCAAAAAAAAGCAAACTCAAAAAATAAAGCCCAAGACCTTGCCATGACTTGCTATTAGAACAAGTTCACTCACTTCTGAATTTACTTATCAGATGGGAACACAAGATTTTTCTGCTAAGAAAATTGGAAGGAAGTAGCATTTGCCTAAAAGATTGCATCCTACATTTGTTTGTGTTGTGCTCTGGTCCTTTAGGCAGATATCTCAATTAAGCCTAATGTCACTTGGCTTCAGGATCTTGGGTGAGGCAGAAAGAGAGACTAGCAATCTCCTCAAATTTCTGCCTCTCAAAGCCTCTTTAGTTAATGGCCAGAGCTGCTCAGCTGTCCTTCTGCATCAGGTCTGATGAAACAGCATCACTAATTATGCCCAGTTCACACCAAGAGAGATAAGAGGTGCTACTATGTGCTCCACTTCAGCTTGCACTGTCCAGATCCAGATAGTCATGTCCCAGTTTAGCTCTACTCGACATACAGCAGATAAAGATGAAGAACGGTGAAACTCTGAGCAAGATTTCGAAGTGGGGGAGAGACCAGGGTGGACCTGAACTTTCCCTTGGCAGCTGAGCCATCCAGGCTGGGTCTCAGGGGGAAGGGGGACTTCCATGTTAGCTGCTTATGTAACATTTGACTTTGGCTGATGCAGTTCATTCCACTCTTTTCACAGAATGGTTGCTCAGATGTTGAAAGCTCTCCCAACACCGCTATATTTTTGTCTTTGAGCTGGTGTTTAATGTAAAGGTTATTCTATAGCAGGCCACTCTCTTCAGCTAATAAACCAGGAGAAAAATAGGTGGTGGGGAGTGCCTGCAAACAGCTGCATCAATCTAAATTAAAATGGCTCAACTCAATCCAGATAATTTCACTCTCTCAGTGTGGTGCTAACAGGCAAAAATTAATACAGATGACTGTATTTGCTGACTTGTCACTGAATAATAGAAGGCATATGAGGCCAACTAGAGGTCATCAAACACACAGTGCCTCTTACCTCCCTGCTTTTACCTCCTGTGAGACAGAAAAGAATAACAAAACCTGGAGGGGCATCCAGCTCCATGGTGGTGTCTGCTCTGCCTCAAACAGTCACTGAATTATTGTGTGCAGAGTTTTGGGCAGCAAAGGGGAAGACCATAGGAAAGGACCCCCTTTCCCCTTAACAACCTAGCAGATGAAGCTAATGAATAGCAGGGAATATATTAATATCCAGTATTCATAAGAGTTACTCAGCTATTAGGATTTGTCTAAAGAGCAAAATATCTAGAATGACTCTCTCCTATGCACTTTTTCTTTTCCTGTTTGATACTGTACTGAAGTTTTCTGTGCAAGCTTTGTGATGTACCTTGCCAGATATTTCGGGGATTTCACTGGATAAAGACTTCATATGAAAACCTGTCTTACACTCAAAAGGAGTGAATTGACTTATCAGGAAACCAATCTGTTTTGTTCACTTTTCTTTCTCCAGCTTTGAGGCACTGCTAAAGCAGCATAAAGTAATCAAAACTCTTTAAAAGCAATTGCCTGGTACTTAAGTACCTATATCTCGGGTTAAATCTTTCTGCTCTCCAGACATATTCTACCCTCACAGGAGGTAAAAAACATTATGGTTTGGTCTGGAAAGCAGGTCGACACAGGAACAGAATTTGGTTTGTCTGGGCAACACCAGCCCTCATGCTAATAGAGCTGTTAGTTCTGCTGCAGCAAAGGGTCTCAATAATGCTCCATTGTCCACCTCTCTCTAAAATGCACGCTCCAAGAAATCAAGCCAACATGTGGGACTCCGCTTGTCTTTGCTTCCTTTGCAGGCTCTGGAGGCATGTAAAGATGCAGGCTTGGCAAAGTCTATTGGAGTATCCAATTTCAACCGCAGGCAACTGGAGATGATCATGAACAAGCCAGGACTTAAGTACAAACCTGTCAGTAACCAGGTATGACTGCAAGCGAAGGGCAGTGCCTGCCATGGTGCCACTGCCCTTTGAGGAATGCAGAGGCAAACATACAGCTTAAGCCACCATCTACAGAAGGGTGAAGTGTGCTTTGCCACAGATGCTGCCCTCCATACTTCCATTTCTAGCCTGAAAATATTACTCTTCTTATCTAGGCTAAAGATCAGTATATGAGGGCTCTTGAGCAATCACCTTCCTCGGTTTCTGCTCCAGGACTATAAAACTGGTGCCTCTGTGCCAAAGCTCCATAACAAGGTTGAATGCTAAGTCAAAGCACATCTTAGATCTCTACCATGTTCTTACTTCAAGTCCAAAAATCCCCAAGAAAATTTTTCAGAGCTAAACAGTCCTCAATGAAGCCGTGTCTACCTTAGTTGACACTAACCCAACCCTATGGATCCTCCTGGTGTGGAGTCACACCAGGCTTCTCAAGTCTAAAAGCCACTAAAAGCAGCTCCTAAATTTCCTGTACTTGCTCTCTGGTGCTTTTCCTATAAGACATGTGTAAGAGATAGAGAAAATGCTCTATTAGAGGAGACCCTGTTAAGTAACTAGCCCATGCTGAACAATCCCGTGAGGATGACAGGCACATCTCAGTTAAATTACAGCAGCAGGGCTCTGAGAAGGTGACAAGTGGCAACAACTCATCTGCGTGCCCAGTACCTTTGGCTCTGGAATTTGGCAGGTCACTGTGTTTCCTAGAAATCTCTGGGAAGCTCTCCTGACTCGTCTGGCACAAACAAACACCTGCATTAGCAGTAATGGAGAAGGGGCCAGGGACCAACCAGGACCAACTTCCCACTCCCAGTGCATGACCTGGAGGGCTGGAATGGCCATGAGGCAGGGCAAGGAGGCTGGTCACAGCTGTCATCTCTGTATTTGGCCTGGAGGTAAAGGCTGCCTGCTAGAATAGGAAATTCCAGCACCCTTCCCTGGTATTAACATGTTCAGCAGGTGCAAAATGCAATTGCTGTTTCTGGCATGCCCCTAAGACTGCTCTGAGCATTGCTGATGCTTGCTGGGGGTCAAGGAAAACCAGACAAAAGATTAAGCCCAGCTTAGGGCAGCTCACCAGCAAGCATAGATGTGCCAGATAGCATCAGACTTGCCAGATAGCAACCACTGCAAACAGTGATTGCTCTGTCACCTTTTAGACATCCATTTCCCAGAGTCTGAGGCGACAGCCAGAAAACTCATGCCTGTAAGCAAACAGTATTTGCAATGTGGGAGGGCAGAGCTTGCAACAAGGTCATAATCTCACCTTTTTATACCCCCACTTCACCTTTCTAACTGGAACAGCATAAGCCAACACTTCCCTAAAAACATCAGATTTGTCATCCTGAATTCAAGAGGCAAGGAAATGGAGAACAGACACACATGAGACGGGTTGCCTTCTCAGCCTACTTGCCTAGTGAGCTTCCCTCACCCTCCATAACCCCCATTTATTGCCACTTTTCCAGCGGGGGCCAATAAAAGTTCCCTGCAGCCAAATTACAGTTGCAGATGTTAAACTGCTGTCCACCAAAAAAAGAAAAATTAACAAAAAAAGCAATCACTTAGCAATGCACAATCAGAATAGTAACCACAGATTAAGTTTCCCTGTTCCTAATTTACATGTATCCTTTCCTGAAAGTATTAACTGATCTGTAGCTCTCACAAATACTGGGATAACTTCTTGTCTGGTCCTGTTGATTAATCATTCTTTCTATGTTACTCTTGTAGGTAGAATGCCATCCCTACTTCACCCAACCCAAACTCCTAGAATTTTGCAAACAACATGATGTTGTTATTGTTGGGTATAGCCCATTGGGAACCTCAAGGGATGAATCATGGTAAGTCCCCATGTTACTTTCTAATAGAAGTACAATATCCAGGAAAACATAGCTGTCCACTGCTGGGTGTCTGTGCAAAATACCTCTGCCTCCATTTTTTAAAGTGGTTTTGAACTTCAGTGTCTAAATATTACTGTTGTGAGTGTAAACTTTCAACACTCCTGCTGCATGCTGTCATCAAAGAATGCCAGGTGTCTGCTTAGGAGGTTGCCTTACGTCTCCTCTAACAGAAGGCAAGTATTTGGAACTGGGAACATATGAGGCTTATGTGAGGAAGGAGAACCTAAGTCAACATTAGGACATCACACAGGAAGTTGCCTTTGACAACCTGCCAACCTAAGAGCCAAAGCTTTTCTCCTGTCTTTCACCCTACTTGTCAAAAGGCACAGTGTTCTGTCCACAAACAAGTAGATGCCCCTGTGCTTTGACATTAAAGATGAGGAGGTCTTTTGTTTTCTTTTTCTTCCCACTTTTCTTCCAGGGTAAATGTGTCCTCCCCTCCCTTACTGAAGGATCCTGTGCTGAATGCCATTGGCAAGAAGTACAACAAGACTGCAGCACAGATTGCTTTGCGTTTCAACATCCAGCGAGGGGTGGTGGTGATCCCAAAAAGTTTCAATCCACAACGCATCAGAGAGAATTTCCAGGTAAATTCATACCCCAGTAGTACATGGACGAATCCACATACATTGGCTTAGCCCCTCTAGAAGGTAATTTCCCCATTTTTTCTGCAGACATATGTAAGACTTGACCAATGGCAAACTTTGCTGCATTTGATGATTTTTGTCCCCACCAATAAATGGTAACAAGATATGACAATAATAGAGCAATGCCAAGAGGAAACGTTGGTGTCTTTTAACCCTCTGGAGCAGCTAAAGCTGCAGCTGGTGGTGTGTCCCCAGGCACCAGCAGCTGCAGTGAGCAGTACAAGCCAGATGAGGTAACTCAGTAGGTCAGGAGCCCAAGGATGCAGGAGCTCAGGAATGACTGATTGTTGTGCCCAGCCGTCAGGTATGGGATAGCTGTGCTAGGGAAGGGTTGCTGCACACAAGTGTGACAGAAAGGTTCACAACCACACCACCAGAAAACATCTGGCTTGACCACTACCCTAAAATGAGATGATTTTGTTTCTGCATCCCTTGCAGCACTCAGTACCCACACTACTCCCTACTTTCCCTGGAAATACATTGCTTTCAAAGCTGGTGGCTCAGTATTGCCAGACTACCTTCCCTTCTTGCAAAAAGGGTGTAGGCAAATGTGACTGGGCTTATTCATGTCCTCGAGACTACTGCAAATGCAAATAAGCATGGGTTTCTGGGAGAGATACAGGGAGAAGGAAGGATTGTACTTCTGGAATTTGGAACATATGAAGATTGATTATGACAAGAAATGTTAACTGATTCCTAACATCTCCTCCATTAGATCTTTGACTTCTCCCTCACTGAGAAAGAGATGAAAGAAATAGAAGCCCTGAACAAAAATGTTCGTTATGTGGAACTGTTGATGTAAGTACAGGAGAAATCCCAGATCCTCACAGAGCATTTCTGTCCTTTCAGAGAATTTTTTAAAAATCACTTCCCTTTAATATTAACTTTTGCATAACATAACAACCCTATTTTAAGATAAGTCTTAAACATGAGAGACTTTTGATGCAGCTTGAATATGCTAAATAATTTTGCAATAATAAGTGTACAATAATTTGCAAAAATAAGTGTAGAATACTTGCCTGCAGCTCAGGTTCCCGAAGTTCACTTAGTAAAAAGTGACTGTGTTTGTCTATTCCACCTCTACTCAATTTTGATAAACTCTTTCTGCTATGTGGGAATGGTGGTTTCAGTCACCAATAAGGCATAGCATCATCCCTGTCTAGATGTGTGGATACTGGAGCAGAAATTCAAATAAAATTGAGTTGATCCTTCTTCTAAGAAAAACAGAAGAACAGAAAGCTTGTTTGGCTGCTACACCACTTCCTAATTATCTCTCCTGAGAACTAACAAGGCTTAATCTCTTGCTGCTTGTCACCTAAATCTTACCACCCAATATAGTTTTGCTTCATCTGAAGGCTGTGTTATCCCAGAAAGCTCAAACTTACCCAACATCCCCTCTTCTAGAGGATGAGGCTGTTTGTTTTTCCTTCATCTCAAAAGCATCTATGGCTTATGGCCAAACTTGGTTTTCCCCTTTTCAGGGCACTCAATATGTAGCCAAATGCTAGAGATGAATTTCCAAGCATTTCTCTTTTTACCTTGGATTATTTGTCCGGCTAAACTGTAGCGTGAAATGAAAAACATTGATAACAGCATCAAACAGCATCAATAGCACTCTAAAATGTTGACCATTGCTTTAAAGATACGGGGAAATGTTGCAAAGAAACAAACAAACCACTTACTGTGCTGCATAAATATGATCAAAAATATGCACTAAGTTAAAAGCATCATAATGGACTTAAGTTTTCACATTTAAGCTCAGCCAGGTGCTCTGAAGCTTTTATTTCTTAAAATTTAAAATAGCCTTCCATCAATTAGCTGTACTTAGTTCCAGAAGGCTTCTCACAAATTGTCTGGGAGATTCTTAAATGTGTTTTGGTATCTGAAACACTTTGGTTTTATACATAAAAACTGAGTTATAGCATCATTTAAGTTTTAAAGATCATATACATAAAATGTAACCTTGGTGCAAATCCAAGAGTCCTTTCAAGAAGCAAAGTTAAAGACTGCAAGTGTCCGCTGGGGAAGAACTTTCTAAGCCACCAATCTAAAAACTAATAAGTTAAATGCTTCGCTTTATTAGATTGAGTTTGGGCACAGGAGTCTACCAAGGATAAGAAAAGCAGGATGCATAGGATGGGCATTGGCAGCTCTGGTTTTCACAGCAGCTCCATGTTTGGGGAAAAATGTTTAACTACAGTCTGATCTCAGTTATGAAAAAAGCCTTATTGGAAAAGTGATGTTACCCTGTAAGGAGCAGATATATAGATTTATATATATAGATATATATGCCTACTCTGCGTTACCACACCGAAGTGTCAGGAGTTGACACTGCATCAGACAAATTACCAGCCTAAACGTATTTCTTATTTCATCCAGCAATATGTATCTGAAAAAGTCAAACCACGATACAGAAACACTTGTGGTTAGTTAACTTCATGCAAAACCTTTGCTGTGATGCAAATGCCAGCAGGAATGGAAAAATCCAGCTTTTCTCTGTTTTTTCCACTTTTTTCAGCTACCATGAGGGTACTGTGTGCAAACCTGTAGTTCTGATGGTATGAGTAAGCCCATATAAACAGGATAACGCAATCAGTGGAACGAATTAGCAAGTTAAGCATCTGAGAAGAAAATTGAGGTTTTATAAAAATATGAGTACTTCAGGAAATCTTAATCTGAAATTGTTTCTTTTCCTCTTGGAGAAATCTAGAAGCATTGTGTAGGGCAGGTTTTACATTAATCTATCTGCTTGATTTATCTTATGCTCCCATTCTCTGCTATGGATGTTTTTCCTTACCAGTTATGTCAAGATGCACTGACTCCTCCAAGTGAATCATTTTCACTCAAAGGACTCAGACTTTTGCATATGTGAGATCTGATTAGCAAGCATGCTCAATAGATGAGAAGTAGAGATAATGACACTGGCGGCTCAGACATTATCAAATTATACTGAAGTCAAACAAGCCAAACTGTTGTGGCTTGTTTTGTTTTTGGGGGTTTTTTCAACCAACTCAATCTGTTAATGTGTAAACACCTGATCTTGGCTGAATATTGGAATGAAATGTTTTGACACAACCAATTCAAAATATTTGATGCCTTCCAGTTAGTTACCTTCAATATTGTGAAATGTGTCCTTCCCAGTCTGGAACGATTCACAGCTGGATAAATGCCAGTATTCGTTGTGCTCTGCTGTAAGGCAAGACAGCTAGATGCCATGGTGCACCTGAGAATGCTCTTCAGAAATTTTTCATTTAGCTAATGGAAAATGTTTGTCAAGCCAGGGCTTGTGATTTAGCATAATCTTCTCAAACAAACAAGAAAACCCACAACAGAAAACAGCTATCCCTCTCTCAAGTGTGCTAATAATGGGAAAGCACAGTATTATTTTTTCACCTGAAGTTGACCCTGGGAATTTTCTTCTTGCCTTTTATAATGATCCTGGATTTTGCATCTTCCCTGAGCATGCAGTTTCTAAAACAAAGCCTGAAACGTCTCTATCTTGGTTAGGATGCACCCATGAACTCCCCTTTCTCCCCTGAAATGGGTCACCCCAAAGCTTATTTGTAAATTCTCTGCCAGTGCAGATGCTGGCAGAGCATCTATATGTAGGCTGAGCTAGAGAACAGCCAGGTCTAGTTAAGGTATGGCAGCTGTTCATGCCACACCTGTTCATGCCAGCTCTAAGGACATAACACAAAGTAGAACAGTCTGGTGTCTCCATCTCTTCTTCATATATAGCCCTTATTTCTAGGGGTCTTTGTAGATTTCTGAACAAAGTCTTCCTCTTCCACAATGCACTAATCGTGAAGCCTTCCCCCTTTCCTAAAGCACTTCTACTCACCTGAGTTAAATAGTGAGAATAGTTGACATCCAGACTCCTGTTGGTTATCCCTGTCTCTCCTTGAGATATGCAGTCTGTAGGCCTGAACAATAGTCCTTCACTGTCCTCTCCTTAAGTACAGAGGTTTGCTTCCAACTCTGCAGGGACAGTTATTCAGAGCAGAACAGCTTCTGAATAAGTAGAAGAACCTTCCATGAAGGCCACATATATATTGCAAGGAAGAGGTTTGCTGGGCAGAGGACGACTGCAGTGATTTGATATCCTGCTTCACCCAAAGAGTTCACTTGTCCAATCTGACCTCTCCACAGGTGGCGTGACCATCCAGAGTACCCCTTCAATGATGAATACTGAAAAAGAGGTGGGTCTGGACAGATAGCCAGTGCTGTTAGGCTTTGCTGAGAGACAGTGAGTGTTTGGTGCTTTGTCTTCATGTAAGGCTGTTCAAATCAGCATTAAAAACATGACATTTATTTCTTTTTGTCTTGTCAGTTTCTTCTTATTATTGAAGATCAAATCTATTTACTTCATTGAATTTCTGGTATTGGCTTAGCAGGCTTTGAAGCTGAACACTGAAGGTTCAAAACTGACTGATGATAAAACTGAAGATTTCTCCTAAAAACAGGCTCACTGGTTTAAGGCAAATCCGTTTAACTTATCTTCACTTAATCTAAAACAAAACATTCCACTTCAGTAGGTGTGAGGTAGAATCAGAATCACAGAATGGGTAGAGTTGGAAGAGACCGCAGAGGGAGTCACATGGTCCAAACCAGTACCATTTTCTTATGCAGCTCAAGTAAGAGAAAGTCAAGAGAGGTGAACTAATTGAATTTGATATAGATGCACATACGTTTATTGATATGGACTAGGTATGTGCATTGCTTCATGTAGTGAAACCCATTTAGCTCTGACCAGAGTGTTCTGCAGCTGCACACATGAGCTTTATTCCATAGGTACATCCCAGCTGGCTCCACATGGAACTGGTTCAAGCCCTAAAGCATTACAAGCATATTCATGTTCCCTCTCACATACCCCTCAGCTGAGGACTTCAGTAAAACACAAGTGTATGACACACAAGTAAAACACTTGTATTACGCTGTACTTGCTATTCAAGGGTGGTATTAACAAGCATTGCACACACAACCTGGAGCTACAACTAGGGAGGTCCTCATCTCATGAGGTTAAAAATCCCTTAAACTTCTTTCATGCTCCACTAACTGATACTGACCCAAGAAAATTTTTGTTCACTTAAAAGTTCTCATAAACATGAAGGCAGAAGAATGTGCACCAGGGTAAGGAAGACTGGCTCCTTCAACATGAATTTCTTTTTCAGGCCACTTGTTTGCTGTCTATAGGTGCATCTGCCCATACCCACATCTGCAGAAGGCTACATTGCCTCCCTCTTGAGGCCAAACACCCAATTTCCTGCCACAGAAGGAGTACACCAGAGAGGTATCAGAGAATAAACTAAACTATACACAGAGAGAGAGAGAGAGTACTTCATGTACTAGAATGTGTGTACATCGGAAAATGTGTCATACATAAGCTCCAGTTTATAGCATCTGCTTTTATTTATTACCATTGCTATTCATTATCCCTGGAGTGACTGGAACAGGAAAATGCCAGAGCGTGCAGTTCACGGAAACTCTTCATGGTCATGGTGTGCTCCTCAGAGCTGAGACAAAGAGGAATAGAGATGACCACTTCACAGGAGGAGCAGGGAAGGCTCCCAGTAGGGTCAAGTGCGAATGCATCCCTGGATGAGCTCAGTGAGCACTGCTGGAGAAGGCAGGTGCCTTCAGCAGGGGCGGCCTTCACATAGCATTTATAAATCCATTCATGAAGCCATGCCAACAAAGGAGAATTCTGCTTCCTGGAGGTTACCCAAGGGCAAGTCCCATTTTATTCTGTTACCCACTTAGACCAGAGGGGGAAACAAATAACGAAAATGGAGGAGATGTGTCTTCTTTCTCCTCAGGCATATTAGAAACCTCCTGGTGTAGATTAAAGGACAATCCCAAGGTCAGGTGGAGCTCTGTGCCCAGGGGTGTTGAGAACCACTATCACAAGCCCTGATTTGCCCCTTTGTAAACAGCTGGTCAAAAAACCTGGTCAAAAAACGGAATAAAATCCAAGTCTAAATTCAAGTGCCAGAGAGGAGGAGTTACCACCATACCCAACATATTATTCCTGTTGCTTCATAAGTACAAGCCCTAAATAGAGCTCACAAGGCTCAACTGCTTAACAGTAGCACTGTACAAATTTTTGCCCTGTAACTTGACCATGTGCAATTCTCCAATCACAGCCAACATTCAGGCCAGGTTTGGCAAAGCTCTTGTTGTCTACAACTGCAAATGTAGCTAGTGCTTAGCTTAAATGCTCACACCAGCCCCTTTCACAGCTCATGGCTGTTTCCAGGCATCCCCCTCCCTGAGGTCAGACAGCACTTTAGATTCTAATAAAGCAGGTGACCTTTTACATGTGAGTAATGAAGACAATATGCTGAAACCTCTCTAACAGGGAATACCATGTAATCAAATCTTTGACCTACACTGATTAGATAAGGCAGGACAGATTGTGAGAGTTCCTCCTGCCCAAGTCAAGCCATCAAATTCCTTCCCCCTCTAATTTTAATATAATCCTCCTCCTCTTCCTTTGCATTGCCTCATTTATATCTGATGACAAAATATTCAGCCTCTTCCCAGGGGAAATGCTCCCATATTAGTTTCCATCAGTTATGAAACTGCTACTGACATATAGCCTACTCTGTTCAGTTTCAGACCTTTGCTCCCTATGGTTCTCCAACTTGCCCTACAAAGAAAAGGTTTAGATGGGGGATGTAAACAGGCCTGCAGATGGGAGCTTGGGAAGCCGTTTTCACCAGCAGCTGCACAAGGAGAGGAAAAAGCCCACACTGCAGCCCCAAGTATGACCTGCTTCCATCTAGCACATTTCAGAGTCTTACCAGCCTTACTGCCTGACGTGAAACACATCACTTGGGATGGTTACCTACAGCTCTGCTCCAAGTGGAAGGGTCAGGCATAGACAGAGGGGCTCCAGCACCACCTCCTCTAACAGCACTCACACATGACAAGATCAGACCCAATCATATACTGGGAAAATTTGCTCACTTTAAACCTGAATATTTTGTGAGTCTTTGTATAGCTGTGAAGTGAAATCCTGACCAAAGGTGTTTGCTTCAGCTATGCACAAGTTACTTTACAGCGAAAAGAGTAAATGATGCAGCACTTCAGATTCTTTCAGCAGACTAAGAGCTGGTCTGGTCAGCAGAAACCCACATGATGTGTTAACATCCCCAGCAGCAAAGCAGTTACCACAGCAGTTCATTAGAGCCTGGGCTTACCTGGCATTGCCTGTTCTTACACAAGCTCAGAGCAGAGCAGGGCAGGGTTGGATGCAGCAGCCTTGGGCATGTGCACGCTCATATTTAGCCTGTGAAGCAACAGGAGAGCACTGGCACAGATATCATACAATGTGCAGACATCATCCCATCCTGCCCTGCATGGGGAGATGAATTTGTTACCCCATGGGGAGGCAGATTTTCATCTTCCTCAAGACTAAGCATCTAGAGTAGGAGTCTGTTTCAGAAAGGACATGTATCTTATTTTCCCTAATGCTGTGCAAGAGAAATAGGGAAAATAGTAAGAGACAAAGTGGGATGGACACTGTGTACATTTTTACAGTCTTACATTAAAGAATGCCCTTAGGATTTATATAATTTTTATGTCTCAAAGCTGCCAAGAGGCTTTACAAGCGTGTATAATGTGTTCCCTGGAGGAAAAGGCAAGTGGCCATATCAACCATCAGCCAGAATTAGGATGTAATTTTGGGTAGACAGAAATGGACATAGGAAAAGGAAGAAAGTCCCTCCTGTAGTTTCTACCTGCTGCCTGCCAGTAAGGCCTGGATGTCATAGATCTGGGTGCAAAAATAAGATCTCTTCTCCTGGTCAAAGTGTAATGATAATTGAGGGCAGATAGTGAGTTTTGCAACAGTCAGAGAGGATAGGTGACCACAAAGGGCGATGCCTTTGGCTGCAGGCAGCAGGGTCCTCATTCAATGAGGCTCCTTTGTTTCAATATTTTCTGGAATCCAACAAAGCCAAAAGCTTCTCACCTTCAGACTGCCAGAATATTTAACCATTATCACATTCTTGGGATGTACAAAGGTATTCAACAGCAGAGAGGCTGATACATTCCTTAACTAATTAAGATCATCTTGTAACTAGAATCAGAGTTGATTCTTCAGTTTAGTGTGTGAATCATTTAAGAGTGGAAGCAAAGTCAGTGTTACAGGGCCTCTTAAAGGAAAAGAAATCACATGTCTCAGATGTACAAAACAATTCTCAAATCTCCACAGCAAGCAGTGAGGACAAACTCAGATCCCTTGTGCAGAGTAAGTCCCATTTTAAGATTTAAGATGAGATACCACCTTTGTACTCTGAGTAAAACCACAGTCTCCTTGTTGCTGTCTGGCAAACCAAAACACTTTGAAATAAATCAGTTCAGTATTTGCAAGACAATTTCCTTATTTGTTGGGAGGAGAGGAAGGGAGGGATCTGCTGCTCCAAAACATTTTTCCCAGCTCTTAGCAAGAAAATTCACATGTCTAGAGGTAAGAACTGGGGTGGAGAAGAAAGTCCGTAAGAGAGTGACATGTTAGAATGAGATTCAACAGGCTTATTTCACTTGTGATCTAAACTGCAAACACATTTGCCTTTGGGGGCAGAGTAATCAGCAAGCAGTTGGGTACTAGTCCAGTCTTCAAACTAATTGATTCTCAGCAGTGCCATATTTCAGCTCTTCCCAACATCCTACTACCCCAGAGCAAAAACTCCCAACTTCTAAAAAAGGGCTTTGAGAGTGCAAAAGCCAAAAAAAATTTAATTTTCCAATGCCAGACAGACTCCTTGGGGAACTCTAACTCAACATGCATGAGCAATACTCACAACAGGACAAGATCTTGCAAATAAAATGCAAAGCAGAACCAAATGGAAAAAGAGGACAGAAAAAGAAGCTGGAAAGAAAGACAACACATGTGTATAAACACTTACACATGGACACCAGGGGCACCACTGGAGAAAGCTGCTCAGTTTTTGCTCAGTAGACTGCAGAGCTACCTGAATGGAAGTCTCAGATCAGTCCAAGGTCATTGAACATAGCAAAGGCAAAATTCTGCACCAGGATAAATGTACAATCCATTAAAAGCTACATGAGAGCTTATGATGACCTAGAACATGTCTCAGAGAAACCTCACACGTAACAGAAGTCTGTACAAGGGCAGGGTGCTGAGGACACTGGGTAGGATCCCGCTGACATTTCACCACATACAAAACAGGAGTGACTCTGCTGACACAAGGTACAGATGCACAAAACTGAGGTCCCATGCCCTCACTGCGAGGAAACTCATCACAAGTTTTCTCTTCCTGCAATTAACCTGACCAGTGTTGTTCTCCTAAGCCAGGGCACACCCTTGGGAAATCTTGCCAAGCGTATTTCACCATTATGACCTCTTAGGAAAACTACATGCCACTGCCTCAGCTTCCGCTACAGGGTGACACCCTGCCTGTGTGTGAAATAGGGAGGTTTTGCAGAAAAGTGATCCCACCATCCCACATGTTCAGCAGTGATGGATGCAGACAGTCCAGAACAGCCCAAACCAGCTGTTTGGCAGCCTACTTTGCAGTCAATCCCTGCTTTTCCACTGTGGTGGGACTGCAGGGCTGCTTTTTTTTTTTTCTACAACATTATGAGGAGATTGCCTTTACATGTCATTAACTGTACTTGAGGAACTTCAAAGAGGAATGGCCAACATTCAATAAGGTTCCTCTAAGTCATGGATTGGAAATCCGCACCCTCATTCAACATGCTATTTCTCTGGTCCCCTGTGAATACAGTCCTCCCAGAACTGAGTAGGATAAACAACAAAGCAGAAAAGTTAAGTATTGATTTAGGATTTCTACTATTTTTTTTTGTTATGACATTTAGAGCACACCAGGAGTCATGAATTTCCTTGGCAATCTACACCTCTCCATGCCCAAGACCACCAAGTCACTTGGCTCACAGCCCTGTGTTTCCAGAATTGGTCTTTGGGTGTGCAAGAGTTTGAGACCATATAAGCACTTTCAGAGTGCATGGTAGGAGGAAGGGGGGCATTGTGGTTCCCTTTCCTCAGCACTCAGAGCACCGAGAAGTGACGCAAGTTAGATTCAAATCCTGATGGAGGTTTTAACCTACATGTCTCACCCTACCCAGTTACCAAGCCCTGCAGTCTCATGGAAGGCATCAGGCTCTATCCACTACACCAAATTTTGAAAATTCAAATGACACGTTCATCAGGGGAAAAGGGGGAAATAGCTGAGAAACATAATGTCCTTTCTTGGGAAGGAGGGCACTTGCAGTCCAGACCTCACTCTGTTCACTGGTGGCAGGAAAACTCTCCCACAGAACACAACAGAGATCAAACCTTTCCCTCTTGTACTCTGGCTCATTCCTGTGCTATGCAAGTTGCTCTCTTTCCTTTTTCTTTTGGACACAACACCAGTTCTGTTATCAGAGAGGATCCTCTGTGTTGGAAAGGATGATATGAGTATCAATTTCATCACAATATGAGTATATGTAAATTTCACTGCATTTCTGGCATTTATTACTACAGTGACAGAAAACCCTGCAGCATCCCTTAAGCAAACACACACCCTAGCAGGCTGCACGGAGATCCTACAGAAACAACTGAATTAACACATTGATTTGCAACTCCTTTTCACCCAATAGGTCCAGCGTGCCACAGACATCAGTGATTGACTTTCTGTGACTTTCTTCACCTCCTCCAGACCTTATTCCTTGGCCCGCTTCACAGCCAAACACATCCATTCTTGTTCTCTCCTCTCTCCCAAGTTTCTTTTTGCCACATGTGTGAATAACTGAATCAAACCTGACCACTGAGTGAAGGCTTCTTTCACACACTGTCACTCCTTGCAAAGATTACTTGGATGTCTGCCTTCATTTTTCTGGATTCCACCTGTTCACTGAGGAGAGAGGCCTTGACATGGCTCATCTCCAGGGAAAGGTCACTCACCTAAGCTATTTCCCAGCTCTGGGAAAACTCAGCATTTAAAAACAGTATTGGGTGTGAAGTACATCTTTCCAGTAGCATTTGTGATGGAAATGTGGATATGTTGTGCTAACCATGAAAAAGTACAAACCGAAACTAATTAGGAGAGAGAAAGCACCAGGAAAACACATTATATGCATTTCAATAAATTTAACCTTGTGAACATTTATGAACTTTTTGTGGAATAAAGGTCTGATGTGCCCCACAGAATTCAGTCTCTGGCAGAATCACAACTGGAAAAGGGTAAAAATGGTGGTGAGGAAGCCAGCTGATGGATTATGGAGACTGACCTGTTTACTGTGGTATGGAGAGAAGCCAATATTCTCCTATTGCAAACCATATAATAGGGGAGTTGCATTAGTCTCTACACTTACAGCTTATATCATGGTACAGGAATGAGAAAATAAATATTCAAAAAAATTGAAGAAATCAAAAAGCATAATGCTGATTTTTATATGAATTTTTAACTATGAAGGGCCAGTTTCTGGGAATCATGGCTACAGAGATGAAAGGATCAAACAAGGGTGTTGGGGGTTGAAGGTAGTGGCTCCTGTAATGGCCGGTTCATAACACCTCCACATCAAATGCTGCAGAGCCACCTGGACAGAGGAATGGGATGAGAAGAACTTTCCCATCTTGCCCTGCATGCTGCACACATGCAGGATTACATGACTGAGGACTCTAAAGTGATTTTTGTACTGCTAGGGTCACGTGCTGCTTGGGGCTTAATACTTTCATGTTATATTTCATAAAAGCACCCTTTGGAAAAAATGCCAGTGTTCCAAAAGGAAGACCAGAAAACAGAGATATTTGGAGCTTTTCAGCCAAGAGGTTGAGTGTATTTACAATTTCAGGTTCCCACAGTTATTCACACAGGCTGGGAATCTTGCCCTCTGCAAAGTCCTGCCACGTGTTTTCACAAGCAGGTGCTGGGATGAGGCACCTTGGGTTCCATAGGCACCCAGAGCACCCCAAGAAGTACAACACTTCACTGACACTAAGGAATCACAAGTCGAGAGGAACACAGCAGCACAAACCAAGCAGCGTCACCACAGACAACCCCCCAGGGAATGTCACTGCAGTCAAAATAAATTTAAAAAATCAAACAAAATACTCAAGCCCTTTGCATTATCTTAGCACCGGGTTGATATTAGTCACGGTTTAAGCAGTTAGTCTGCAGAAGATTGTTTCACACCCACTTTGCAGTGTAGCTTGATGCTTTCTGTTCACAGAAAGGTTTTCCACAAACAGGCCTGACATAATAAAAAGAAGTATCCCCACCCCTGCCATTTATCCAGTCTGTCTTCAATTCCTCAGAAGTCACTGCAGCCACCTCACAGACCCATTCTCTGAAAATGGAAGAGACAGGTTCCTGCCTCCCAGTGGAATCTCAGAAGCCCAAGCCACTAAAACAAATTTATTACAACTTGACACTCCTCCTTTTCCTTTCCATCTGTCCTGCAAGGAAAAACGTCTTACCTGAGAGAAATGAAAAGTGCAGTTAACCCCACAGCCTCCATCTCAGTTGCCTGAACTTCAACAAGAAAAGGAAACAGACCACCCCAACCCTCTCACTTGAGAGACCCAGAAGATGTGGTGAGCTTATGTGTTGCTAAAAGTCACAGGTGTAGTTTACCTCAGATATCCCACCCCGAGATAAGGAAGAGAGAAAAAAAAGAGAAAAGCCCCTGAGCAAACCTCTGTGCTGTATCTTTGGTGTAGGCCAGGACTTGTGCTGGGAGGTAAACCACTGAAAGTAGGAAGATAACAGTCTGTATATGACTTTTAACTTACTTTTCCTTTCCACCACATGTGAAATTTATCTCTACTCTTTCTGGGTCATCAGTCTGCAGATCTGCCTTAGTAATTTGGCTAGGGTGTTCACAGAAGAACAAATACATGAATCACAGTCTTTGCAGGAATTGCTGTAAAGTAACTCCCTCCACCTTGCCTTTCCTGTATTTCCCAAGTGAAGGAAGCTGAAGCTCACAGCAGTGAGTGTGCCCAGGTCATCAACTGGCTCATCAGGCAGCTTTGCAGGAAAGCAACCTGTGCACAGCTCTGCTGCTCCTGCCCTTAGAAGCAGCTCGTGCTCATGGGCAGCATCACCCCCATCACCTGGGCAGGTGCCTGGGTGTGCTGACACAGAACCAGGAGACAGTGGGAGAATTCATGCTGTAAGGGCTGCACAGCACAGGAACACCTCATACACATCCCCTGCCTCTGGGGCTGCGATGTCTGTATTTGCAGTTTTCTTAGACCTTGAAAATTAAAGCAGGCAGGTAAGAAAAAGCAAAAAGAGAAGCTTGAGATAAATAGTATTTAACACTCCAAATTCCTCCTACATGTGGGTCCAGGGGGCCTAAATCCATGCTCTGCACTGGGCCATTCATATACAATTTTGTGAGTTATCCTCCCTCGAGTAGGAGAGCAGTAAGGGGAAGGAGATCTGTTACAATCTCGATTTGCAGGGTGAGGGCCTTGGATGCTGTAGTGCCAACCACTGCAGGGCTGACATTTGATCCCACAGGTTTTGTGGCTCTAAGATTGCATCTGAGGCTGTGGTCGGCAGCAGGACCTCAGAGAGCATGCAACAGGCACAGGTGGCAGAAGAAAGTTCAGAGTTGTAAGGCTCAGCCTACTTTCAGAATGAATTAAACATTCATGTTTTGGTTGTAGGAAGACTCCTATTTCAAATTTACCTTGCTTCTTGAGAAAAACATGAAAGTTTTCCCTCTAAAACTCCACAGGCTAAGTAGTAGACCTTTCAGAAACTCAGGGAGAAGAACAGAAAGAAATTTCACCACCTTTTAACCAAATCACTTCTCTAGCCAATAAGCAGAACACTAAGAAAGTTTGTAAACCATCTCACTTTCCACCCTTTTTTAACCTTAAAATATCTGCTCTCCTTGACATTTTTGGAGGAGGTGTCCTAGCACAAGGTTTCAGGAGCTCTGTTAAACCTGTGCTTTCACAGTTTTTTCGGTTTATATGGTTTAGACAAATCACAACAGTCTCTGACAGAGACCTCTTGCAATCCTCTGAGCAACTGAGTTCAGTGCTTCAGTTTATCAGGAACGTTAAAGTTTTCTTGTCTTTAATGCCTCCTGTTTATAGCAGGAAACCTAGAGAGCACTCCCAGGGTCCTACAAGCACAGCTGTCATCTATTTGTCACTACTATTACATTAAGAGGGGACTTTCCACCCATCTGGGAAACACTCCACTTTGCTCTAATTTCCAGAAGATTGCTTTCCTGCTGGGATCAGTTGCCCCACAAAGGTCTTGACAGAAGAAACACACAAAAGAGATTTATGTGCAAAACAACATCCCTTTTTTTCCCCCATTGGTTTCTTTTTCTATGCCATAAGTGATCATCATTAAAAAATGTATTCTGCTAGTTACCGAGTGTGATATTCAGTGTGAACTTTCTGTGAACAAATTTCTCTGAACAAGTTCTGAGGCAAGTAATTTCTCAGAATTTTCCCACAGTTAATTGTTTTTTGGATTTCTAGTAATTCGTGGAATAAAATTACTTGGCCTTTCATGTTTTAATAAAATTTTCCTCTTTCAAACAAGGTGTAAAAGTTGTTGTTATGTTGTTAACAGCTCCACAGAATTTTCTCCTCCAGTAGAAAATGACTCCTCTGGAAGTATTTTGGCTTTGGTAATAAATCATAACAAAGTTACGAAATTTTATTTATGTCTGTATCTATGCTTAAATTTGCCTCTGATTAACATGTTATTTATCCACATTTCTCTTCTGTGAGTTTGTGTTGTCCTTTAATATAAGGAAACACTATATTAGCACAATGTAGAGAGCAGTGCATTTACCCAGTGCCTCAATACTTACGGCTATCTTCATTCAGAGCAGCCACAGAATTTTAATTAATACTCAGTATAATTCTGGCAAGTTCTTTTAAAAAAAACATAACTGTAAGTCCATGAATCATTATTCATAACAAGCATGCCTAACAGCCTAAAGTAAGCAGTCATCTGTCTTTTCAAGTGATCAAACAGAATGAAAGACAGCTAGCCATAACACATCCAGTCTTATTTACTTGCTCCTCTTCCTGTTCCCAGCAAGAGGCACAAATGGATCTCAAAGTTTACTGCAGTGACTCATTTTGCTAGTGTCAGAAGATGAAAATACTCTAATGCTCCTCTCAGGGCTGCAGCCAATGTCATTGCCCTGCCTGTGCTGACTTCCACCACCACGTGGATGTCTAAATCCTCTTGGAGTCACTTCTGTGTCATTGGCACTCATGGGTTCCTGGGAATTGATCTTATGCCCATTAGCAAACTTCTGGATCAAGCATCACCAAGAGTCTCCACCTTCATGAGAATTGCTAATCAATGCAAGATTTTGGAGAATCCTGTGTGGGGATAGTGGGATAGGTTTGAGTATGGCTGGAACAGATGTGCCTCCAGAAATGGAAGAGGTGGCCTACAGGCTAATTCGGGATGGTTACAAAGATGAGATGTGAAGGCATGATCCTGCTAAACTCTTTGAAAGCCATGGTTTCAGGAGATGCCCAGGGTCATTATAACTTCTGAGGATTTCTAGTGCCTTCCTCTTCCTCTGGTCTTAGATAGGTGATGTACCAGCTGTTATTTTTTCCCTCTGATTAAAGGCTTAGAGTGCTAACAGTCAGGGAATAATGTTTCAGAGGAGATGGTGGAAAACTGCTTCAGAAGTGAGTACTGTAAATAAGTCATGGCAGGAGAGCACAGAACCATATGAAAAATACAAAGAAGAATCTGGATGGGGTCACAGAAGGACATCCAACCCCAGGATGAAGCAGCCATACCATTTTCTCAGCTATCCATAAAGACTTTCCTGAATGGGATTCTCACTCCCCAGCAATCTGCAGCAGGGCTGAATTGTTCTTATTGATACAAAACATTTTATCTAAGTGTAAAACTAATCTTCTCTTAGTGCCCATTGGAGCCTCTGTCTCTTGCTCTGGCCAACAGGGACTCAACCCTCCCGGTCAGGACGCCCTCACTCTCTCCTCTTCCCATCAAATCACACCCAAAGGTGCCAGGTCTTTTACCACAGACGTCCATGCTTTCTTGGGGTCCTTGGTAAGCTTTCTGAGCTGTAGGAGTGCAGACATTTGACCTGGACATTTATAGCTTACTCATGGGGATGAGTCTCAAGGAGTTACCCATTCTCCTTCCAGCACCATGTTTTGGCACTGAGCATCTTGAGTTAGGTATCATTTCCATTTCATGCCATCTGAGCGCTTGAGAAAGCTATAATTCTAAAGCATACAAACTGCCAGATCAGATCAGGTTATTCTGCAAAAATAACAAGAGAAAAATTATGGGAAATCTACTTTTTTCTAAATAACCAGCAAGTACTGGGCTGAAATAGTGAGTGAGTTATACTGAAAGGTGGGTGATGAATATGAGAGGAGAAAATATTGTTTTGGATCAGCAAAGGAAAAAAAACTCTTTCCAGCAAAAGGAAAAAATTCTCATAGGATGAGTTGTCAGCTTTCTCCAACTTAAAATGAAGGGGCATTCCTTAAGGAAAAAATGTTTCAAAATAAAATAAAAATTGTTGTACTTAGGTAATCTAAACCATTGTAACTTTCCCCAGCTTGTTTTGTTTGCTATAGCTTAAGGCAGTCTGGATTTGTAGAACATTTGGTTCATCACCTACCTTGGCTGTCTGTCCTTTCTTTCCACTTTTAGCTTGATTCAGGCTGTCTGCATATAGTGTACAAGGGTCTCCCTTCTTTTTCATATAGCTGGCACTTTGTACATGGTTCGTGGAAGATTCCTAGAGGGAAAGACTCTAAGGATAGAGGAGAAAATGGAACTAAAACCTTTTCCCCAGCTCTGAACCTTGACAGTGCACCCTACATTTGCTGCCAACAGCAGATGGATCCTGGATAAACCTCATACAGACCCAAGGTAAAAAGCTGTATTAGGGCATTTGCCTTATTCTTCACAAACTGACCATCATGTTATTAAAATTCAATGTCTGGGGGATATTCTGTATTTTCTGATCAGGCGCTGGAGTTCTGCAACAAGATCAACATTGAGTTACACAACACAGTCACTTTTACAGAAGCAAGAAGGCTTTGACAGCCCAGGCCACTAGGTTTGGTGGTTCCCCATTATTGCATGATGGATGTATCTCCAAGTCTTGAATGCATTTACCCCCAGAGCATTCATCTGGTTCAAAGCAGTGACCCCACTTTATGATACACCTTCCCATTAGTTTTTAATTGTCATTACTTACTAGAAGCACACAACTGTGGATGGCCAGTGAGTTTTCAGTGCTGACTGGTAGCTGGCATAGCAACTAAGCACACACTCCTGTGTCCCTGGGGTGGCTGGAGGATACAACACACATTTCTGCTAGGTTACTTCATCCCTCGTATTCTAACACTGATTTTCACTGCAGCAAGCCCTGCTCTGTGCAACTGTTGAAATTTTCCATGTTGGAGAGCTGCTTCCTTGTGTTATTGTTATTAAACAACACTTTTATCCAAGGGACACTATAACATCTATTCCATGAGGAAAACTGTGCTTTGTAACAGAACATCAGGTCTGGCAGAGCAGCAGTTTTCATCACAAGATCGTGCCTTTTTGTAATCCCAGGAAAACCCGACCAGTGTGGTCAGTTTGTAAGTCTTTTGCAAAATTACACTTCACAAATGTGCTGTTGAAATGCCTTTAGAGTTCTTGGCAGCTGACCTCCCCTATGGCTTCCCTGTGTCACTCAGGAATATGAACAGCCAGTCCTCGAGCTGCTGCTGCCACCTTCACTACATTCGCTTCTGGCCTTCCCCCGCAAAGCTTTTCAAGAAATCACTTTTGTCCCTTTGACAGTTCCTTTAATCATCCTATTTTTGTGCATATGTAATGGCAGCACAGGCAGGCTATCTCACAGCAACAGTCTGAACTAATTTTAAATGATTAGGGGACTTTGGCAGTAGATATTAGAGAAGTATGAAGTGTTTATACTGTGTCTGTTTGCTTATAGTGCAACTTTGCCAGAGATATAATTCAATTTATGCATGCAGATCAACTTTTTAATACCTTCCAGGAATAATTGTTGTCATCATTTTATGTTTCCGTGTGTGTATTCAAATAAAACATGTTGCAATTGGATTGAAAAGGTCAAAACCTGTTTTGAAAAGCCTAATTTAAAGTTTATGGGGTTTAGCACTTTCAGAATAAAAGTAGTTTTAACAGCTGTGATGTAGCAAGCTCACAAACACATTTTTTCAAAGACATATATATTCCTCTGTGTTCTCAGAGAATTTGCCTAATGAAGTGTGATTTCATTTAACAGGTTTCAAAGATACATATATATACATATATACAAGGAAACATAGAAGTTCACAGCTCCCTATGTTCCAAATAATTTTTTGTGGTCTTACCTGGGACTATTTGAAATCTGTAATTATTATTTCTAGACTTCCATTTACCAGCACATTCTGGTGCACTTGCAAGAAACTGGTGGAGCTATATGCTAAGATGCACACACCGGCAACCATACGAGAGCAATACACTGCAGTTTCAGACCGTTCCTCCAGCTTCAAGAAGCGAAGTCCCTTGCTTTTCTGGAAGTCCAAATACTAAATACCCATCCCTTAATAAATCAACGCCAAAAATTTCTGTAATAACTGCTTTCTTGATAGTCAGGGAGTGGTGCCACAATCACTAGACTCGTTGTCTGTGATAAAATTTGTCAACAGTGCTACGAAACATATAAACTTATTAGCAGCTGTTTTCCCTAGATATATTGGCTTATTTTAACTTTTCAATTGTTGGCTGAAAATTGACTTTTCAGTTGGCCACGAAAAGAATTTTCATTTTGTTGGAGTTTGGATTTAGTTTTTTTTTCCTCAGGAATTTTTTCTCCCATGGGTTGCTAAGACACTAATGACTGAGCTAATGGCTGCGCAGTTAAGAGAACAAAGCACAAGGCTAGGGCCTTTCTCCTTGGCAGGGTGGGGCAGAATCCCTCTCATGGAAGCAGGGCCTGACAATGCGAGATTTTGGAGACTGGAAAAATACGGGCGGGGGGAGGTGGCCCTCTTGCTTGGGACCCCTCGGAGCCAGATGGTCGGAGCTGCTGTCTGCTGAACCCACGGCCACTGAGAAGCCAGCACGGAGCTGCCGGTCTGTCTGCTGTGAGTCTCTGCCCTCTGCCCCATCGGGAGCTGCCTGCCACCAGCCTGCCTCTCCCCCGCTCCTCCACACCGCTCCGAGTTTTTTGCTACATTGTAGCGGGGCTTCCCCTGCACACCGGGACCTCTTGTCATTCCAGCTCCCTGTGTGCGAGGATCCTGCTGCGGCACCAACACCAGCTGCCCCTCCCGAGGGTCTGTGGAGCAAGGCCTCTCCTCCATCCCTCCCTGCCTCGGGCAGCCGCCATTGCCGTGTGCTACCTGAGCTCACCCAGAGCGCCCCCTGCAGGCACCGGGGAATCATCACACCCAGAGCGCCCCTGCAGGCTGTGACTGGAACTGCACCAAAGGGAAAAGGTGCCTGAAGCCGAGCAGGCTGCCACTGGGTTTCTGGTTCTGTTTGTTGGCTAAGACCATAGCTGTTGTTTTTGTTAGCTTTGTTTTAGATATTAGTAAAGAACTGTTATTCCTATTCCCATATCTTTGCCTGAGAGCCTCTTGATTTCAAAATTGTAATAATTCTGCGGGAGAGGGGTTACAGTTTCCCATTCCAAGGGAGGTTCCTGACTTCCTTAACAGACACCTGTCTTTCAAACCAAGACACATTTACACAGAGAAACACCTGTGTGAGATGGCAGACACCCCCCAGACCCTTGATATGCTGACAGAAAGGAGTCATCTTAGCACAGCTGATATCCCCCAATTACTGCAGGAACTGCTATGATTAAAGATTTTGCTTTGGAGTGGGAAATAACTTGTGGTTTTATACAGCAGACATTTTTTGTGGCACACAGTCAGGACCATGTCCTCTTCTAAGAAGCCAGATAATTTTAGTCCTTGGCACTGGCAGGGCAGCAACAGCCCCTGGAGGAAGTATGGCTGTGGCCACCCTCTGGTCCCTCGACATTTCAGTGTGCCTCTGAAAATGAATCCTCACGTACTTGTTTTTCAGAGAACAGCAAAGGGTTTGTTTCACAATAGCTTTTGCAGTATCTTACTTTTGTTTCTTTCTCTCATTCCCTTCAAGGAAGAAAAGACATGAAACAAGCCTTGGTTCCGAGTGACTTTAACCCTCTCAGCCCCAGAGGCATAGCCCATCTCAGCCTTCTGGACACACCACCTGCCAGGGATAGGGCAGGCTTTGTCACCCCCTAGTCATGAACAGCAGAAATCCCACCAAAACATGACTATTCACACCTTTGCTGCCTAGCAGCCTCAAAGCCGTACTTTACCAACATTGAGTCTGAAAACTGAGGTGCCTGTGTCCTTGTGGCTGAAAATTCTGAAGCACAGTCACATCACTGGAGTTTTGCTTGGTGTGCCTTACTGCTTAGAGCATTGTAACAGTGCTGGCTGTTGCTGTCAGCGATAACACAGTCACACAAAGCAACATGAAAGAATGTCACTGCCTCAGTTGCACAAACGTCAACTTTTTCACCTGAGGTACTTAATCCCTGAGTTTTGTCCAAACTGGTATTGCCCAGGTATTTTATCAGGAAGATTAGACCAAGCAAATAATGATATGTATCTAATTGCTTAATTGGTGACTTGAATGTTCGCAAACACCAACAGAAGTATAATGGAGTGTGCAGGTGTCCCCATCTATTTCAGCACCTCAACTAGTCTCAGCATGCCACTGTTACTGGATGCCAGTCTGCCTGGATTTGTGGCAATGTAGCACATCTGAAATTATCACTGGTACAACTTAGAAAGAAAAAAACCCACTGAATCTAACAAATTCACACTTAAGAAAATGCACTTATGAACCACAGAAAGAAAGAAAACAGGACAAGGTCTATGAACATGAACATCAGAAATTTTGCAGTAGACTGTTTCCTAGAGATATTGCCTCAGAGATATATTAGACAACAGTTTTTCCATTGGATACAACTCTGTTATTTTTAACAATGATTGAAACATTTCATTAAAATGCACTTAATTTGGAACTATAAAAATAAACTTACAATACACTTTTTAAAGTATATTTTATATACTTTTATTCTGTGGGTTTTTTTGACTTCCATTATTTTACTACAAATGGAATGGAATCCACAAAAGAATCATTAGGGTTGGAATCAACCTCTGAGACCACTGAGTCCAACTGTTAAACCAGCAGTGCCAAGTCCATCACTAAACCACGTCCCTAAGTGCCACATCTACACAACTTTTAAATGCCTCCAGGGATGGTGATGCCACCACTTCTCTGGGCGGCCTATTGCAGGGCTTGACAACACTTTCAGTGAAAAAAATTTTCCTAATATCCAACCTAAACCTCCCCTGGGACAACTTGTAGTCCTTTCCTCTGGTGCTATTGCTTATTACGTGGGAGAAGAGAGTGACTCCTTGATGTAGTGGGTGATACCAGCTAACTCCAAGGATTCAAACATCTCACCCATGTGAGATACTTCTGGCTGAGACTGCAGAGCTCTTTGGCAAGCTGAGAAAACCCTGCAAAAGTTCCACTAGCAGTTTTTACACTTCTGTGAGGGCTTAAATTATATTATTTGCTATTCAAGAACAAGTTTTATAAGTCTGGAAGAAAACCTGAAATTAGGGTTGACCTGCAAGCCTAATGGACAGCCTGTCAAAGGATTTCTGTGGGTTCCAGTTTGGAGCTGAGCTGCAGTATCAAGACACACTGTAGAAAATAAGTGCATTCAAAATGCGTAATATGAAGAGCACAGCTGTTGACAGACAGACACAGAAACAAGTTGTTCAAAAATAAAATAACTCAAGAAAACATGCTAGCAACTTCAGTGACTTAACAGGAGCAGATGCAAAAATGTGACAAAGCAATGATTAGAGTGAGCTGCCTGAATGCATAGTGTTGTTGTGCAAGAGAGATCACTTTAGAAATGTACAGGAGGAAATATTTGCTTGTGAGGAAATATTTGCTTGTTCCAAGCCATAAGAATACAGAACATTGAGTTTTCTGTTCTGAGGGCGTGGGGATGTTTAATGGAGCTAAAGTCCTGCTTGTCAGAGGACACCCTGTGTTCTGGCAAGCATCACCTGCTAATAACAATTCCTGCAAGAGAAGACAGAACTGGGGAAGATTAACTAGTAACTCCAACAGATTGTGCTAAATTCTCCTAAATTTCAAGCTTGCACTATTTGGTGATGGCTGTGACAGAAACAATGATAACTGTGATTGGGTGGCACATACTTGATATTTAAAGCCTGCTGGGCAAGAGCAGCAAGGAGCAGAATGTATATGAATTGTGTGCCTGCTCACCCTGGCCTCTGACTTTGAAAGGAAGCTGTTTATGTGGAAGAGCTGAATCTCCAGATTTTTTTTTTTTTTTTTTTTTTTTTTTTTTTTTTTTTTTTTTTTTTTTTTTTTTTTTTTTTTTTTTGCGTAAGAGCTCTTTGGCAGTTTGCCTCATTTCAGAGCAGGGATATTTTGCAATTATTGTTGTCTGTTTTGTCTTATCCTTCTATTCCTATGAAACACACTAAGCAGGACAAGCCCTTGGTGTACTCTCTTCTGCTGCTTCCAGGATGCCAACCCTGAGAAGGTAGTGGGGCACTTACACAGAAAGAAGCACTGAGGAAGGTGTTTTCTGTATGCCCTCCTTGGCTATTTCATTAAGACAGCCCCCAAGCCTGAAGGGTTGGTTGCCTGCACCCAGCTGCACACCTCATGGATGGGTATATCTTGTTTCCACTGGGGCAGCCCAGCCTGCACCACAGAGTTTTTCCCAGACTGCTATGGATAGGGATGGCAGCAAAAAGTTCCTGCTCCACTGAGGAAGAGAGCAATGGGTTTGGCTCAGGCTCTGATCAACAAAAATCAGATTATGTGGCTGCATGGTGAGATCTGGACCACAGTTACAAATGCAAATTTCTTCCCTCACCATTCTCTGGGAAAGATGAAGGAGGGCAAGGAGGCCCTGGGTGGAAAATATGCTTTTGATGATCCTGAGCTAAAGGCAAAAACTTTCTGTTTCCCAAACCAGGCCAAGTATGTCACACTCCCGTTACTCATACTACAATGTTCATCCACTCCTTCTAGGCTTTAAAGGAAATATGCTCTGACTTATGCCTCTACCTCAAGATTTATTATAAGTTCTCATGTACTCTCAGGTTCATTAACACAGAAATGTAAAATCCTAACAGTGTATCAGTAAATATATTTTTCACTAATAAAACTGATCAAAATTGACCAGGCTTCATTTGGAGAAAAGTTTGTGTTAATATATACTAACATTCACATTATATATGTACTCACCCAAGACAAGTTTATTCAAAACTCTTCAGGAAGAAAAGTACCTATCATTGTATACTAAGTCTTAGAATTAATTTAATAAAATTCATATTTGTAATTGTCAAGAATACAGAGCAAATAAAACTATGGTGAGTGGAAGGGAGGGAGAAAAAGAGGTAAGAAATGCCCGATTTTAGAGATTAGAGAGGAGCTAAAATAAAAGGAAGAGCTCTCTGCTGAAATGCTAAAATCCAAAACATGCACAGACAGACTAGGTGCATTATAGGCCAGGCTTTTTGAAATACAATTTCTTGTCTACTTTTAAAGGGTATTGCAACTAGAAAGACCAGGCTCTAAGGTACTAAAGTGTGTCTGGTATGGCCAGCAGGCACGGGTCACTAAGTTTTCAAAACCCTTCAGAAACACGATGATCTGGTCACAGTTGCTAAGCAGCTGAAACAGATGGTAAGTGAAGTAGCCAGAGCCATCATTTCAATGACACACAGAATTCAGATCAGCAGTATCACGTTTGAAGGCCTTGCCCAAACCAAGAAACCCAAAGCAAACATAGCCATTAGCTCAGGAAACACATAGTGAACCCGGAATCCTCATTAATTATTTCACTAGGGGGCACTCACTAATTTGTTTGTCAGAAGTATTAGTAAATAATATCCAGATGAGTGTGACCTAAACCATAGGTCTTGTTCTCACTCAACTTTGCAAAATAAGAGCAATTAAAGAGGCAAAGAATATACATGTTCCTAAAAAGGGATTGAGTATTTTCAATTACTATTTAAAAAAAAAAAATTACAAGACCTAATCAGCTAGAGAAAGGATGTTGTGTTCTTTCTGTGTTCTGAGCACACACCAGCTCCACCCCCCACTATTACGAGGACTCATTTTGTAGCAGGAGAGGAAAAACAGATGGTAATCCCCAGACTCAATAAATGGGGGTCTCTCTGTGTGCTGTCGTCTGCTTGCCCAGCCCTTATGTTGCCAACTCATGGCTCCATGCAGGGAAAGAAAACCAATTTTATTGGCAGAAGAAATTGCTGCTATTTAACGACAGATGTTTGTAATTTATTAAGGTCTGCATGTTGTTAAAGGCTTGGTAAGAAGAATGGGGAAAAAATTAAAAACTGAATTATCAATTTCTTCAGCTAAAAGGGATGTCCTATTAGGGCTGAAAAATTTCACATGCTTATGTACTTAGTGTTCATAGTATGCTACTATAAAACTAAAGTAGTTCCAGAATTTATTCAAATAAAAATGGTTTCAAATTAATTAATAGTAATTTAGTAAATGGCAAATGTCTTTGCAGTATGTTCAAATTTGAAAAAACCCAACACTTATTTTAGTTTGTGTTGAAATATCCTTTCCTTTCCTTCAGATAACTCTGATGCAGTAAAAGTTGTGTAAAGACAACACATTTGTAACCTGTACAAGAATCAAAGAGGGTACAGAGAATATTCACACCAAGAGCAGAGAAGCTTACTGAAACCAGTGCGATGAGAAAGAAAATTTCATGTATGTACCAAAGGAAACTAAGCATGATTAGATCCGTGGTATATTATAAGCATTTGAGATTTATTTAGACCCTTCACTCCTTCCTCTGCAATGGACAGTTGAATCACAGCTTCTGGTCTATGGAATATCCAAGGGTTTCTGAACAATGAACAGATCTGAACAACAGCAGAGACTGAGGGGTGCACTTTAAAGAACAATATTATTCTGGTGTATTTGATGGAGATGCGTTTTCTAAATATTGACATTTAGATTGTCTTGCTTATCTTATCTCAGGTGCTTGTCTTTACACACCTTGTACCTTCTGAAAAAGGGTAGTGTGTTGTGCTCACATTACAGTATCTGATGGCAAAGCAAACTCAAATAAAACAGCCACAATGACATATTAATG
This sequence comes from Eopsaltria australis, assembly GCA_034509425.1. Lineage (NCBI taxonomy): Eukaryota > Metazoa > Chordata > Aves > Passeriformes > Petroicidae > Eopsaltria > Eopsaltria australis. The sequence goes on from JAVTVJ010000696.1 coordinate 992,860, forward strand.
AATGTGCTTGAAGGACCTCAGACCTCAGAGTCCAGCTCACACTTAAGTATACCCTGTCTCCAAGGTTCTTTAGAGACGACCAGCTGTAAATAATAAATGTCAAGGAATCACAAAAATAAATGCTTCTGGCTGCTTCATGAGAACATTTTCTCACTCAGTTTCAGCTTTAAAAAACTTGATTCCTCATTTCCTGAAAACTAGAGAGAGCTGTTGAAAATCTAAAATTTGCTGCTGTGAATTTCAATTTTTCAGATCCAGCCCTTATATTCAAAGACCTTTCCACTCTGGTGGCATCAGTGATAGCCATCTCAACACCTACATTTTAATATCAGTAAATGAGCTGAGTAATTCACACAAGACAGAACATCTAATTAGTGCTGTTCATGCAGGTGGCATTCTGGCAAAGGCTTCGACCTTCAGCAATTCCACCTGAGTCAGCTTTCTGGGTCAAACCCAACATTTGAGTCAGCTTTCCACCTGCTAGCAATTTCAAGAGGGCACAGGTTTGAGGGGATTTAGTGTTGCTCTTTCCTGTTTTAATCTGAAGTACAAAACTCAACCAGTGGAGCTTAATTTCACCCTGAACAGTTAACTCCACCCAAGTGAAAAATATGGACCAGAGCTGCAATTCTGTTATAAACAACAGAGTATTTGATAATTAATAGTAATTAAATGGGGATAGTATTAAACTACCTTAATCTCACTCTTACTGCCACCTCACTACAAAAGATGGGATTGAGGCATATTCTACAAAAAAAAAACTAAGACAATTCAAAGAGTGAAAAGGATTCTGAAATTCACATAAAGGCCACTGATTTTCATTCTCTTTCTGTTTTGCTTTCTGGTTCATTTTTCTCTTTTTTTTCTTTTTTTCTCTTTTCTTTTCTTTTCTTGAAATATTTCAAAGGGAATTTTGATTGTTCTAGGGTAATTTTTGAACTTCAAAGCTATACTTGGTGCCAGAAAAGGGGCACCATGATATGAGACCCCCAACACTAAACTGGAACATTTTTTATGAACCTTACCTAAACCTGAAGAAAGCTTACCTAGACCTGCATTTTCTTCCTATGAGAATTATAAATCCCATGCCAATATCCCGTGACAATAGTCACATTTATCACAGTCATCCCTCTGTCTATAGGGACGCAGTGAGTTATTTGTGGGGTGGGTAAATGAGTAAACATTTTAGGATACATAGGGGTTAAACAACAACGTCTTTATCTATCAGTCACCAAATCTTCTTCCAGTAAATACACTGCAGCCAGCTGTGCCATCTCTGCCCAGCAGGCATTCATTCCCCAGTAGTGGTCAAAGTCTATCTCCTTCACTTCCTTCTCCACCACAAAGAACAGAAGTCACTGCTTACTTTTATTAATTTTAACTGCTTATTGTTATTAATTTTATTAATTGAATCAAAATATAACAGTAAATTTATAACGGTTCCTTTGGGACTTGACTATGCGAAGGGACAGTGTGCTCTAATGGTGTGATACCCTTCATGTGGAAGCTTGCCAGACAGCAAGGAAGATGCAAACAGCAAGATATTACATTCAGTCCTCCAGCACTTCATTATCCAAGAAGTGTTTGAACATTTGAAAATATAAAATGCACTACACAATAGCATTTTGTGAAATTAAAGTACAGTCATCTCCCTCCTCACCCTCAGAAAAATGTGAAATGAGGTGGCTGGATTTTGAGTTACCAGGTTTAACAACAGAGCAGAAAGGAAGGGAGCTGTTTGCATACATGCACTTTCACTAACAGTGTTTGCTCTGTTATGAGCCTGTCAAAGCAGGGTATTTTTGTTGAAGTGGCAATCCGAAAAGTGGCTTCCATAAAAAACATAACACCAGACTCGTGTGTGTGTGTGTGTGTGTGTGCAGTCAGTCACAGGAAGCACAGGTTAATTAATAACCCTTAGGGATGTTCTGTGTTGCAGAGATGTTTGTACCCAGTAATGCCACAAGTCCATCTCAGACACCCACACTCATGCACCTCCAGCCCTTGGTCAGAAACTCCTCAGCCAGTGGAATGGGGTCCTCAGGCTGTCACTGCACAGAAGTGAAATGTTGGACAGGAACACTTCAGGGGGAGGAACATGAGATCTGATAACAGTGCAACACAAAGTACCTACACCTCAGCAAACCCCAACACTACCTGGCAGGACAGGTGGGCTAGAGGAACAAGAACAGATTTGGATTTGGCATGCAAGAGTGGGAGACCTCATTCCCAACAGAGTGAACATGACTCCAAGCAGTCATGGTGCCCTGCATCCCTGAACCCTTTAGGGGTCTGCTGAAGAGCTCCTACACCCACAGGGACTTGGCGGGTGGCTGAATGTATGGGCTGGCACCAGGGAAGAATTTCAGGGAGCTGCTTACACCTGGCCCATGACCAACCCTCAGGCAAGTACAGGAGAGCTCACTGTCACCTCAGTCCTGAATTACTCTCTCTTCCCTCCCTGTGAGCAAAAACTGAGCAACAGTTGCCTGCAATGGCTCCACCCCTGCTCCCCAGCAGACCCAGTTTAACATGCCCACACTGCCCACAACATGGGAGGGCCAGGCACACAGCAGGCTGCTGCACATCTGTGTGGCAACACCAGGCAGAAATCCACTACAATACCCGGCTGTGAATCCAAGGAAGGTTTCTCACTCATCCTTCAAGTTTTGGGAGGGAGGTTGTACGAGCACCTTAAGTTGAGATCCCAGCCCAGCCTGCAGTTCACAAGGGCACTGACAGCTCAAAATATCAACTTAACTCTTCTCTGGAAAAGGAAGAGATTACTGTTGTTTTAATTTGTGATATGACTGGACTGCAGTACAAGCTGTGGCATCTCCCCATTCTCGCAGGCAGGTTACGTGAAGATGGGTTTCATCATTCTGGCTTCAGGACATGATCAATAGCCAAAGTAAACTGAGGAAGATCAGTGAGTCCTTTGCTTCTTCGTTATCCAGGAATATTTTTTTCCATCTGAATTGAAGCCCTTATGATTCTTATTGCAAGATAATCAAATGGAACCAGCAGAGAAATTAGGGAACATGATGTAACAGTCCTTCAGGATATGATCTAAAAGCCTTTTCTTGCCACAAAATTCAAAGCAGCCAAGCCACAGGACAAAAACAGCTCAGATCCTATTGTCTGCTTTTCTTACACTGACAAGATGCTGATGATCCATGGAAAAACAACTCAACAGAGTCACCCCTCAAACATGCTTTTTATACTCAATTTTCCCCATTTCTATATTCATTTCCTCAAGTATGTCCTAAAAAACATCTACTAATGTACCACACTTTACATGGAAGCAATTAATTTTAGAAATCAACCACAGTGCACATTTAAATCTATATTGCACTTGTATCAAAATCACCATCACATTGTGATGGTTATATTATTTATTATGATTTAACTGCTACCAGCCTGTTCAGAAGGAAAAAACTCTCACAGCAGACCCAGCCATTCCATGAGTTATACTTGTAGTTCCCTTCCTGTAAGTGAAACAGCTGCAGTATAGCTGAATGTCAGATATGAGGCTCTTATATGCAACATAGAGTTCAAAAAAGGTGAACCTTGAAGTGTTATTTCCAGGTAAGACTTTGTTGCCTCTTGTCATCATCTTTATCAGGATGAATGTGTATCCTCCAAGATATATGCCAGGCAAATCTGGTGCTTCTCAAAGGTGACAAAGATGGAAGGATTTTTTTTCATTATCTATACAGCTGTTCAAAAGTCTGTTTGAAATCTCAGATCTGGTTGGAAGGCAATAGTAGTTGTTTCCCTGAACAAAACATCCAACTAAAACCTCACTTACAAACATGGTGTGGTGGTCTGTGCTGGATGGACAGCATTGATATGAAGCAGCTTCCTAGGAATCATTGAAAAACATTGGTAAGAAAATGCATAACCAAAGTAACAACTATCCATTATCAGCATTTTGGCAGCCAAAATGCTCCTCAACAAGCTCCTCCTTCTCTTTCCTTCCCAGGGAGCTCCAAAACCATCCTTGTCAGGTGTTTCTGCTTGAGTTTGTTTTAAGGCGTCAACACATGGGGCTGATCTAGCAGCTTTCCTCATTGATTTTTGTTGCTTACAAAAGATCTGAAGAGGTCGGATCAGACCCACACAGGGGGAAGTACAGCATTTTCTCCACACTCTGGAAACTCCCCAAGAATTTTGATGCAGACACAGTCCATGCCCTTGTAGCTTTTCTGCACACTGCCATAAGTCTCACAGAGATCCTTCAGTCAAAATTCTGCTTACATACAGCAGGCATATCAGATGGATTCCTACTGTAGAACCTCTTCCACTCATTTGCCTCCTGACCAGGCTACTCTTTCTCATGTGCTCTTTCTACCAACATGAAAACGCAGTGCTTCAGATATATTTAAAAGAAACCTTGCTAGTATAACAGGACCTAATGCAGAAATACAAGATTGTCTTGATGTGGAAGAGGATAATTAAAAGAATATGCTGCATGCTAGTCACATCTCATCCAAGGATAAAGAAAATAGATCACTGGTGTGAAAGGAGATCACACTGCTCTCTCATCTTCTTCTGCAGTCCTGAAGTCTAAGTCTCAATAGAAATAACACTCTAAGTTTTAGTCTCAGACCACTGTTTTTCTGATAAAACACTGGATAGCAAGCAGACACATTTTCTACAAATTCAGTATATCTGTCCTCAGAGCAGTCACTTGTTTTGCTGAATTGAAACATTTTCAGTTCCTTTCTCTATCAGAGGGATAAAATTCATTTAATCACTTATACCTATCCCATCACTGGCCTTTAAATCAAACCTGTCCACTAATTTCTCATGCTCTGTTCAATTGTGACCAAGTTAGACACAAGAAAATGTGCAAAACTACACATTACACCTACAAAACAAAGAACCATTCCACCAGGGTTTCGACTAAATGCTTTTTCTGAATTTGTAGAAAATGCCTATGCCAAGTGGAACCTCTTCTTTTTTTCCAGTAACATTCTGTTTTGGTGCTGGCTTTTTCCTTGGAAAATTTCAGATCTGGACTGACATCTCTGGTTACTTCCCTTGTGCCCAAGTGATCCCATCCTGTTCTCTCTCCATTTGTGAAATGATAGTGGTAGGCACTCAAAACAGGGAGCTTTAGGTTCAGTTCAAGGATAAGATTAAATGTAGGTCTTCCATACCGTGGGGAAACAGTCCAGTCACTCCTCTGGTTATGGTCAATCCACCTCTCAGATTTCATTAAAAAAAATAAATCTGGCCTTCTCCATTGTGAGTGAGAACATTACAGCTGCAAGAAGACAAACAGTAAAGAAAACATTCCCCCAGCTCATGTTCTACCAACAGGGAGGACATGTACAACTTGAACTTTAAATGGTTTGCCATTTTTTTTGTAAAAAAGGTCATAGAATCTGATAGTTTTAAAAATGGCTTACATAAAACCAGACTTATAAAACAAAATTTGAATGCACCTCAAGTATAGACCCCAGGTTTATAACAGCCATCATTACATTAAAAATCTTTTCAGTTGCTGGGTTTTCCTAATTAAAACATAAATTTTCTATAAACCCAGACCTAATTCCACAGGGCCCCAACCCCTTTTCTTCATGTCCCCTCCCACTTTTGGATTTGGTTATTTTTCCATCATAAATCATAGAATCGGAGCGGCCGGCTCCCGAGGAATGCACCCGGGATCCGGGGCTGCGCGGAACAAGGTTTGCCCGCTCCCAAGGGGGAACCACCCACACGCTGCAAGGACGGGATGGGGGCCCGGCCAGCAACTGAATGGCTCCGCTGCCACCCAGGGGAATGAAACAAAATGGATACAAACAGCTGGAAGTGTTGCCAGTGTCACCCTTCGAGTCCTCCAGGCCATGCGCATTTTGTAATCCTTGTCTGCTGAAGGAGGTTTTCAATTTGCCTCTATTTGCTACTGGCTGGAAAAAAAGTTGATGCAACGCAGAACAAAGTGTTACAACACTTTTGGTTATACCTCCCTGGTCACTCCCAAAGGACCTGGCCAACACCCACTGGGGGTACAATCATAGCCTGGGATTTTTTAGAGTCCTCTCTCATTTGTTCATGGTCCTTCCCTCATTCTCCCTCCTGTCCCAGTGTGCTCTAAACTCCTCCTCTGAGAGCTTGTCCATTCATACAAAGGAGCTATGGGACTCTGAGGAGCACATTTCTTCTGCCCAGAGAACATCTGCAATCCTAAGCAAGCTGAAGCAAAGCTGTGCAAAGATATTGGGATTTCAGAACAGGTGTCCCACTGGAAAACAGAAGGTGAAATTGTTCTATATGAAGAGCAAATTTATCTTTTTGCACTGACTCATCCTCATAGACAAGCCCTGGTATTACTGTAGTGAGTCATCAAAGCAACTTTATTTATAATCACTCTGCCTGATGTTTCAAAAACACACAAGAGCTAAACCTTATTATAGCAATACTAAATGAGTTGCTGGTCTCCCGAAGCTCATGCTTTGATTTGCAATTCAAGCGTATGACAGAGATTTAAAGGAGAAAAAGTCCTGTGAATAGTGAGCACTGATGCTCAGCCTCCAGATCAAGCTGTCATTTAGGTCAAACTAAAGGCACAATGGATAAACAAATATTTTTGTGCACTGGCCATATAGATACACAGTACCATGGGGTGGATGGACAAAACTGTGTCCCCTAGAAAGATCTGCTCAACCACCCTTATCCCTCTTGCAGCTGCACATTTTGGAGTAACGTGTTTGCAAACTAACAAAACAAGTTCCTGGACTCAGGCATGTATTTTAGATCTACTAGATGCAAACTGTTACAGACTACAACTTTTCCCAACCTAGTGAGCAGGTCTTAACAGATATTTATTTACCTCATATCCTGTTTCAGGCAGTGTTGGATGGTCCCAGTCTGAAGGAAACATGATGTATGTGAAGGAGCATCTGATTGACTGATTGAAACAAGTTTGACCAAGATTAACAAACTCAAGGGATTTCCACAAGAGAGTCTCCTGGTCATGTTTTAGGGACTGCCTCAGAAAACTTCTGTCTTTTTATTCTATATAAATTGTTCTTTCTTACTAGTGCAAGCTCCAAGTAAATATCCATTGTTGCACTGAAGCTCTGCAGCAAGATGCATCACACTGGGCTTTCAGCGAAGTGTTAGCTTTTCCTTCCTTGCTTGGCTATGTGCCTAACAGTATCATAACCTAGACCTGTCTAAAGAAGCTACCAACAGCTCTTCAGGCATGATCCCAGAATTACCTCTCCTTACCACAGCCAGGCATATTGGCATCTTCAGGCTAAAAAAAAAAAAAGAAAATGTCATGGCACAAATTGTTTATACAATGCATGTTGAGACACTAAGAAAATGTTAAAACTATCCCTTTCCTGAACTGAGAAAGGAATCAGAGAAGGAAAAGATCACCTAAACCACAACAGATTATCAACATCTGCTTTTGCTGCCACCAGAACATTCATTTTCTTCTCTTTTATTTTTCTTGACTGTTATAAGACTTCACCCATCCCTGTTACAACAACACTGCACGAATTCCCTCTAACTGATATCTCTGCTTTTCCAGTCTCACTCTTCCTCCTGCTCTAGGCTACAGCATCCAAAAAACAGGATGTCAGCCTTATTCCCCAATCTTCCCAGCTTGGTAGCAGGCTGTGTGGCAAACCAAAATTGTCTTCTTCAGGCCCTATGGCTATGCATGTCTCAGTTGGACCTGCTCTTCCACCTTGTCACCAGCACCAGCCTTAACAGAGGAATATAAAACTCAATTCTAGAAATCCCATTATGGTGTTTTTCAATCTCCATCAGATTTTTTTGAACAACCCCAACCATCAGCTTGTCATCAGCAGAAAGTGGGAAGCTGCCCTGGCAGTCCCCAGGCCACTGGGATGTCTCCTTAGAGCACTTCCCTCGAAGCATGCCTGCCACAGTGACAGCCTGCCAATGCTATCAAACCCACCACCCAGCCTACCTGCACCCAGTCTACATCAGCAGATCAATGAGTCACTCTGAAGCAGAAGAGGACTCAATAAACAGACATTATTTTCCACAGTCAGGAAAATAATGAGCAAAACACCCCATACCTTTTCTTTCATACCTGTTCTGTTTCCTACTGCCACTTACTGCAGTACTAGGGCTTCTGCAGATTTTTATCACAGAATGAAGATTCAGGTGTCTCTGGACCATTCTTTGACAGAGAAGATAAATGCACTATGAATGAGAGAAGAGGTTTTTGTTCCCTGTAAATGCTGCCCAGAAGGGCTGATGTCATTGTGAAACAGAGGGATTAGCCTCCTGTGCTGCTCCTACATCCAGCCCCTTCTCTGCTCCCTGCTGTTTCTGCTTCAGGCATTTTGCAGTCAGTAAGAAGGTATCTGTGCAGCCTTTTCAGGCTGTAGTAATTGCCTGAGGAGCTGATCACCCCAACTTCATGTTTTCTTTCCTTCACATAGAATCTGTCTCCAAAGCCATCACGCCTTAGAGGGTTGCTGACCTGACTCCCAACCAGCACAACCTCTTCTTGTGGTGTTGAAAGAAGAGACTGTCTCCTCTCTGATCTTGTGATGATAGCACAGAGAAAGCACTCACAGGCACCTGAAATGCTGCCTGTGAATGTTTTGGGGAGGTTTGTGGACATCTTTTTAACTGTGCCCCACTCCAAGTGGTGATACAAAGCAATCATTTTGATCCCTTTACAGCGGTGTGAACGCCTTTGACAAAACCAGGCCTTTCTGAACTGCAGAGTCCTCCTTCAGGCCTCTAGACTGCCTTACTCACACTACATCTTTTCTGTTTTTCACTGATGTGACGTAACACCTTGTATTTCAATGCCCATCCCAGGTGCTCTCACTGTTTTGCTGCTTTCTAGAGCTGCTCAGGAAAATTCCTGCCTCTTGTCACAAGCTGGCAGCTGGTGCTGCTCACCAGACAGCAGCACCAGATGTCGCTTCAGAGGCTGGGGAAGCCAGATCCACCAGCTCCCATGCAGTGACATGCCTGGATTATGCCGGGTGACTCAGGCTCACCTTTATCACTGGGGAAGATGTAAGGATAAGAATTCCACACACTCACTTACAAGAGCACAATGATGGGGCAGAGCTATGGGAAGATAAAAGCCAGAAGGAGCTGCTAAGGTAGTGCTTTGCCACCGTCGGAGCACCGATTCCCTAGTCTGCTTACAGCTCACTTGCCTTGAATAAACTTTTCTCTTTTTCCAGCTGCCAAACAAGGCCACAGAGAAGCCATGCACTTCTTCCAGCCCCAGACCTGAGGAGGAGACATCCTACTTACCTCTTGCTCCCTTGGACTGGTTTTGAAAGATACTATAGGGCAATGTACACCACCTCCTCTAGACATGAATGACTTACATCCTTTTTAATGTTTTAATCAAGGCTGCATTCCATAGCTGACAGCCTCCTTCAAATATAATGAGGAACCATCACTGTGCACAATTTCTTTTTAAGTTCTGCACAGGATGTGTGTGTACCAGAGAAACTCAAACACAGTTCACAATTGGCTTAAGCTACAATGCCCCTGATCTTTTCCTTCTCTGTCCCTCTTCTCAAAGGCAATGGTCACAGCAGTTTGCGGGGGGAGGGAGAGAGGGCTTCTGCTTGGAAAAGGCCCGACTGCATGGTACAGTCACACCCAAGGAAAAGCAGAGTCATCAGCATGTCATGCTTACTGTGCACCAGGATAAAACAAATTCATATAGAAAGTCAAATTACAATGCATGCCACAACCACCCACAACGTGTGTGCACAAGAGGGACACAATATCAATCTTGACTTATTCAGTATCATTCCCTTCAAAATACTTGTATCCTTATTTTAGCCCTTTATTTCCTAATTACAAATATGTAAGGAAGGTTCCCATATTTACAGTCTTAGTTCAGCATGTCATAATATCAAGGAGACAGAGACACACCTTTAAAAAGTCTTTACTCAGACCAAAGCCACCAGTTTTGAATAGTTCACAAAAACTGCTTCCATTCTTTTTATGTTTCACCTTCCCTTCTTCTACTGTAAAGAGAGGCAGCCTGTACTTCATGAAATGTTCCCTCATTGCTCTCACAATCAAGCAGAAAAGGATTCTCAATGGCATTTTGGAAAAGAAGCTGCATAGTTAGTTAGTTAGCTAGCAAAGTTAGTTCTCCCGTAAGTATTTCAAGAGGTAGTACACAGACTTTTTACCTTTGAAGTCTATCTCATATTCCTGTGAATCAACTTGAAATTGAGAAATGCGCAGACGAATCTGAAATCATGGCACCACATCTGCAGAAGTTATAGGGGCAGCACCTTGTTCTGGACAAAGGAGAGAGATATTTGTTAGTAATTGTCTTTGGCCCACAGTAGTGTCACAGACAGGTTGGATTTAGCATCTATACAAGTTATGGGGAAAAGCCAGTGATTTAAATCAGACAGATCAAGGACTCATTGTTGAGTTATATCAGGGTCCTTCTGGTGTTCTTAATGGAATTGCAGAATCACAGAATAGTTTGGGTTGGAAGGGACCATAAAGAACATCTAGTTCTAACCCTCCTGCCATGGGCAGTGTGAGGAAAATAATCCACGAACACCAGAGGTTTATGTCCAAAAAGGAGACAGAGGAGTCCTGTAACTTTATTCAAATAAAGGGAGAGGCCATGGGGCATTTCCCTTGGGGTCTCTCAAATTGTGGAAGATGCAGCCTCCATTTTATCCTAATTTCCCGACTACAGGCCCTTCTCTCTTTCCCCATTGGCTGAAGTATTCGAGAGACACAGACTTCCCGGAATGCCTAAGAGCCCTCCTTTCCCAATGTATAATCCCCCCTTTTTGTCTTTCCCTTATGGAATGTTATGGTCCTCCTCATGGTTACTTTCATATTCCAATATTAAGTTTTATTTATCAGTGAACTTGCAGTTTGTTTGTAAATGTAAATCTCTGGTTTTATTCATCAATCAGTGGAATTCTTCCCATCATTTCTTTTATCTCTGGGTGCCAGTCTTACCTATCAGACACTTTTTGTGAAGACAATGTCTTCATTCTTTTCAGCAGGAACACCTTCCACAGATGGCTCAAAGCTCAGTTCAACCTTGCCTTGAATACTTCCAGGGGTGGGGCATCCCCAGTTTCTCTGGGCATCCTACTCCAGTGCCTCTCCATCCTAACAGTAAAGAATCTCTTACTAATATCTAAGTTAAGCTTATCCTCTTTCAATTTCAAGCTGTCAACCTGTTGGAGTTTGGATTTAGTTTTTTTCCTCAGGAATTTTTCTCCCATGCGTTGCTCAGAGACTAATGACTGAGCTAATAGCTGAGTACTTAAGAGAATAAAGCACAAGGCTAGGGTCTTTCTCCTTGGCAGGGTGGGGCAGAATCCCTCTCATGGAAGCAGGGCCTGACTACTCGAGATTTTGGGGACTGAAAAAATACGGGCGGGGGGAGGTGGCTCTCTTGCTTGGGACCCCTTGGAGCGGGACGGTCGGAGCTGCTGTCTGCTGAACCCACGGCCACTGAGAACCCAGCACGGAGCTGCCGGTCTGTCTGCTGTGAGTCTTTTCCTCTCTGCCCCATCGGGAGCTGCCTGCCACCAGCCTGTCTCTGCCCCTGCTCCTCCATGCCAGGCTGACTTTTTTGCTACATTGTAGCGAGGCTCCCCCTGCACATCGGGACCTCTTACCGTCCCAGCTCCCTGTGTGCGAGGATCCTGCGGCGGCACCGACACCAGTCGCCCCCAAGAGTCTGTGAAACAAAGGCTCTCCTCCATCCCTCCCTGCCTCAGGCAGCCGCCATTGCCGTGTGCTACCTGAGCTCACGCCAGAGCGCCCCCTGCAGCCACCGGGGAATCACCGCACCCAGAGCGCCCCTGCAGGCTGTGACTGGAACTGCACCAAAGGGAAAAGGTGCCTGAGGCCGAGCAGGCTGCCACTGGGTTTCTGGTTATGTTTGTTGGCTAAGACCATAGCTGTTGTTTTTGTTAGCTTTGTTTTAGATACTAGTAAAGAACTGTTATTCCTATTCCCATATCTTTGCCTGAGAGCCTCTTGATTTCAAAATTGTAATAATTCTGCGGGAGAGGGGTTACAGTTTCCCATTCCAAGGGAGGTTCCTGCCTTCCTTAACAGACACCTGTCTTTCAAACCAAGACACACTCCTTGTCCTCTCACTACACACCCTTTGCCAGTCCCTGGACCACAGCAGGCTGGAGGGTCTCTCTCATGTCCATCTCTTCTCTCTGTGTCTCCCACCAAGGACTACTGGTGGCTACAGTGCCATCTGATTACCTGTGCATGTCACCTCTCTTCACCACCCTTGAGCAGTGCCACACTTCTTGCTCCCTGATGCCCTTCACCCTCCTCTAACTGCCCCCAGAGGTGGAATAGAGGTTCCCCAGAAGAAGAATCTGGTGCAAATCCGGGCTCTGGAGCTATTTCCAAGTGAGCCTATAGATGGGGATGGCTCCTGGTTTGGTGGTTTTGATGGGCTTTTTCTGATGGTTCTGAATTTTTTTATGGTTTTTCTGGGATTTGTTTTTCAGCAGAAGTATGCACACACTTACTTTCAAATTAAAAATTCCCAAGCCATTTGTAAAGGCAGCCTGTTTTCAGAGCTGAGTTTCCTGGCAGAATTAAGGAAAATCAGGAAAAATGCAAAAATGTGTGAGGTGATGAAGAAAGCACTGGGAGAATATCTGCATCCCTTTTATTAAACAAAGCTAGCAGGTGCTAAATTCAAAGCAAGACAAAGGAGAGGCTCCCTCAGGCAATATCCCATTGAGCTGTGGGAATAATTGCTACAAGATGTTGTGGAAGCTAAAATTTGACACATATTTAAGAAATGATGGAATAATTACTGAAGGAAAAACACATCTGGGGTTATTACATATATAAATACCAACTCTGATGCAGGAGATCTCCAAGCCAAAATTTGCTGAAGGCAGGCAGAGCAGTTTGGGAAAAATATTGCTACAAGTCTGCCTTGAGCTTCTAATTTTGTTTGGGCACCTCTATAATCCAGTGATAGGGATGGGCTCTGGTACACCTCTTATCCTGATATGATAGAGTCTTTCCAATATTTTGGAGTAAGAAGAGCAGGAAAGAAGTGACTAGCATGGGGTGTTGGGCATGAGAGGGAGATGTTCACTTGCTTTCTATATTCAACCCAGTGGCTGTGCCCATCCAGCACCATCGGGCAGTTTTCCATCCTGCCCACGGAACAGGCATCAGTGACAGACAGATAGTGCAGAACAAAGAACACGGGTAATGAAAGAGGCTTATGAGGTGCTGGCAATGCCAAAAGCATTTGCAGCAACCCTGCAGCCCTCCGGTGCACTCTGCAGCACTCCCTGCCTCTCACATCTTCCTCCAGCTCTGCCTTCTGTGGGACCCACTCCGCACTAATTCGTACCTCGTGCTCAGCAGCCGCGATGAGACCGGGACTTTCTGGGGAGGGGGCACTGACTTGGCTGCGGTGCAGATGCCCGTGAAGGACAGAACCCCGTAAATCCTGCGCTGCTGTCACTCAGCGCAGGACTCCGGGGCCGGGCTGGCACCTGCATGCTGCTTGCCCGGCGGGAACTGCCGGGGCGGGCGGACACCGCCGCCTAGGGACAGGTACAGGGCTCTGGCAGGGGCTGGCGGCTTCGGGAAACGTCCTGACAGCGCTCCATGGGCTCCCTCTCCACTCGGCACAGGCGGCAACACAGGGAAGTTCGGGTCACCTTCTTTTAGGATACACTTAGTTTGTATTCCACCTTTATCCTGTGCCATCTCCACTTTCAGTGTCAATCGCAGTGACTCTGAACACACACGTGAAGACCTGTATGACGGCTGAAGAACAGATCGTCACCTTGTTTTGCCGTTTCAAGAAGCACTTTGCTTCTTGGAGATATCCAGACCAAAAGATCAAGAGACCTGGCACAGTCAGTCCTGCAGCCATGTTCAGGGGCTTCCCAAAACCACACTCAGCTCCCATCCTGTTAATTTCCCTCTGCTTGGGCTGTATCTTTCCTTGTACCAATATTTGCACTTGTTCTTGTGCCTGCTCAGGAGAAGCCCCTTCTTCCCACACTCCCCTCCATGCTGCTGTTGCACTGACTGCTTAAAATCAATAGTTTCTCACTCCTCTTGTGTCTCAGCCTGCAAGCCTTGCCCCTACAGGACACTCTGCCTTGCAGCACCAGTCACATCCCACCAGCATTAGACATCAAGCAGATGCTTCACTTTTGAAGTTGATCTCATACTGCTAATAACCTACTTGAAACTGCAGAGTGCCAATCTTGTCAGCCTGAATTGCCTTCTCTGACTTTGTAGAAGTTAAAGCAGGAGCACAATAGTTTGGAAACTAGGAAAAAAATAAGAGGAATTATCCATCAGAAAAAAAAAAATCAGCTTAAAGGACCTGCAGAACAGCATTTTATTTGTTAACCAGGGGTAATTGCCTACAACTTGGAGTTTCCCAGTGCATTCCAGCTGAACCCCACCTCCCACCAGAAGCTGTTTCCTGAACACTGCTCCCTCCTCAGCACAGCATGCATGGTTGGGGACTGGTGGGGTGGTGCATCCCCAGGGTTCCATCCATCTCTGCAGTCTGTGGTGCTTGCTGCCTTCTCCTCAGCCCCTCCAGGCAGGACCAGAGAACATCACCACAGCTCTCAAAATGGTCTCCAAATGGTCCAGTTGTCAGCATATAGGAGAGCTTTCTGGCACTGTCTTCTGCTGTAAGTTAGGCTTTCCAAGAGAAAAGAGCATTCTCTTCATAGATGCACACACAACATATTTTTAAAAAAATAATTAGATTAAATAAATATTGAAAAGGGCTGGTTTGGTTAAGAAAATAAACAACATTCAGATCTCAACTTCTGATGGTCCTCTCATGAGTGATACAAGTAAAATTATGAGATGCTGCAGAATACATCAAAAGGCACGCGGGGAGACTGAGGCAAGGAGCAAGACATGCAGAGAGCACACGGACAGGGAGGGAGAAGAAAATGACTGTCAGCTTCTGGCAGGTTGCTTAACTGCAGGCTTGAGAGGGAAGCCCAAACTCTGCAGGAATTCCTGGACTGTTGTCATCATTTCACAGCACAAAATTGTCCAGCTTCCAAATCCTCAGGGAAGAAAACAAATCCTAAAACGTTTGGATTTTCTTTTTGCCTGTGCTCCAACCCAGGCATGCCATTTTCTGCCGTCTGAGTGTGCCAGCACACAGAACATGCACTGAGCAGGCACCTGAGCCTGGTTAGCTAACAATAACATTATTTGGTTGTTATCCATGTTTCATCTGTAGAAGTCAATACTTCTGAATTTGCCTAATAAAAAGGCAAGTTTTTATTTATAAGTTCCCTAATAAAACCTTCACAAATGTGGGAATAGATCACCTGGCTACCCAGTCCATGTATCTCATGCCACTGCAAGGAGCTGCTTCTCGTGATGAACAACAACTTTCACAATCATCTTGAATTTACAGTCATTAGAGGATTATGTTAATTTTTATGTGGGGTGATGGCATTTAGATAGAGAAGAGTCCTGCAAGTTGTCTTCCCAGTTATGTAATGAAGCTTTTGCATTACTTATGAGTATCCTTAATTATGTTTCAGCTCAGGAAACTGCCTACATGTCACATGTTAACAGGAACACTCAAGGTGAAAAAAAGAAAAAACAATCCAAAGGTCAATCCAGGAAGGAAAAGAAAAGTGAGTGAGCAGGACACATCGTGGAGTTACTCAGACTGTTCAGATACAGCAGCAGCTGGAGGAGATCCTGATAGGAAAACTGTATTTTGATATCACTGTCACAAAGTTTATGTTTAGTTAGTAGCCTACAGCTTCATGCAGTGACACTAATCATGTTTCTGACTAAGGAAATGTGCAGAGGACATTCTGTTAGTAAGGAATTGAATTTTACTTGCTCAGAGAAAAAAAAACCAACCAACCAACCAACCAACCAAAAAAACCCCACAAAACAAACAAACAAACAAACAAACAAAGGGATTTTTTTAAGACATTAGGATACATGTGAGGACCTTCAGTCAAGTAAGTTACGTGAAGGCAGAGGTTGTGTCATTGCTAAAATGAGGTCAGTTTGTATGAGGATCAAAGAGAGAAAAGGATATGAAAAAAGACTCTTAGAAGAACTTGCTTGAGCTGAAAGACAAAATGAAGGTCAGCTGGCCTTCAGGAGAGCAGAATGGATCACAGCCTGAGGTGGATGCTACAGATCACAGTAAAATATCCCCATAAACCAACAGAAATCTTTAACAGAAAAACAAACTGGCAGTTGCAAGGGTCTATCTGCAAAATGAAGTCAGAAAGAGCCTGCAAGTAGCAAGAATGAAAGGGTGCACAAATTGTTTAAGCAGAGACCAATGTGATTTCCAACACCTTCTTTAGACTTAGTAAACAGAAAACTATATTGAAAATAAAGTACAGTTAAGGAGACCAAAGCTGAAGATACAGACCAAGAAAAATTATTTACAGAACACACACTGAAATAAAACTTCCTCCAATGGTGGGGATATCACATGGAGATATTTCCCAAGTGTTTCTAAGCTGAACACTAGCACACCAATTAAT
The DNA here is from genome assembly GCA_034509425.1 of Eopsaltria australis. Lineage (NCBI taxonomy): Eukaryota > Metazoa > Chordata > Aves > Passeriformes > Petroicidae > Eopsaltria > Eopsaltria australis. The sequence goes on from JAVTVJ010000696.1 coordinate 1,009,398, forward strand.
GGGCCTTCTGACAATGAAGTGACCCTGAAAGAGCATGGGCTCCTCAAGGAGAACTTCCATGTCAGATCCGGTGCTCCAGCACCTGCAGAGCGCACAACAGCCCCATGCCACTGCACACTGTTACAGCTGCTCACACCAAACCCTGCCTGATCTGCTCAATGTAACACCCGGCACCTAATTATGGAGGCAGCTGGAAGCTGTGAGAAACTCTCCCTGCAGTCAGAAATAGTTTTGACTTACTGGAAAATCTCTTTTTCTTCCAAACTGTGCATGTTTGCACCTGTCCTCTGTTCTCTGCCTGGTTTCCTCTTGTTAAGATCAACAACCTCCCCTTTTCCAGGGCTGGCCCACTTCTCAGCAGGCTCTTCCTTACCTTCTCCTGCCTCAGATGAATTTGGTGATCATACCCTGAAACCCACCTTGCTGGAAACAACTTTCTCCCACATGGATGGGTGGTTTCTTCTCTCATGGAGGAGAAGAATGGGGGAAGATTATTTATACAAGGGCATCATCCCACAGAGTATTTGGCCTAATAGCAAAACTTTTCCCAAAACTCATCTCCCAGCCCCTGTCCTGCCCAAAGGCTGCAGGTGCAAGACCCCTTAAGCTGATGAAGCCATGGAGGAAATCTATGGAATGTTGCAAGGATCAAGGCAGGTTGACAGCTGAAAACAGTCATTGTTCAGTCCTGTGCCATCCTTGGAGACAGCCAGGGGGAGGCAATTGTGGGGTGAAGGTTGCCCATGCACATCACCCGGCCTGGGTGCCAGACCCAGGCAGCAAGTCTGTAAAACAAGAAAGATCTCTATGTAACTGCACCTAGGTATAAAATCATCATCTTAAAACAGACTTTCTGGCATTGTTTGTACAAATAATGCTCAGATTCATGTTTATGCAAGGCACAGGATGCAGATCTAGGATAACTGACAAATCCTAGGCAAACAGCTCTCCAAAATCATGCAGTTTTTCAATTCAGTGGTATTGATAGCACAGGAGAGCAACTAGCTGTTGCACATCACTTTTCTTATTGAGAAAGCCGTGTTGCTGCTATATGATTTTTTAATAAAAAATATACCATGTATTCAGGAAAAAGTCACTTTAAGTGATTTTCATTTTTACTTCTTGACTATGTGAAAAATTCTCTGCTCACCTGTGACTGACAAGACTAGATCACTAATTTGCAAAAGAACAACTTTTAGGTGTCTGCAAGAGCAGTAAGACATGGAAGTGCATGAATTAATGCAGCTCAGGGACTTACTGCAGTCAGCTGTCTTTCAGAATTTTCTAAGGGCTCTGATTATGCCTGAAGATTGCAGCTTTAAGAAAGCTGATGAGATCCTACACACAGCCCTCCTCATGGATCCTCCCAGCTATGGCACACACAAGTGAACTGCTTGTGACTCCTCTGCTGAATTACAGCTGATACATCAAGACTGTTCTAAAATAAACCACTCATTTCTGTTTCCATGCTATTAATTATCCCAAATATTATCCCATTATCTACCAAGTTTCAAGTACTGTGACCACAACCCAAGCTTTCTCCACCATCCATCTCAGTTTCAGCACACATCACTGGGGCACTTCTTAATCATCAGAAGTGACAGGCAGCAGCAGGGTAATCCAAAGCAGTCACCAGCAGTGTCAGCCTGCACAGTTAGAAGGAGGTGGCCGTGACAGCAGCCACCTCTCACAAAGCCCCTGTGTCTCACCACTCACTGCTGCAGGAACTGGCTCCACAACCCTGGTAGGACACTGTTCTGTGCCATTATTCAGCTCACCATGGAATTCCTCACTGCTGGTGTCATGCCATGGTGGGGATCTAACTTCAGTAACTGCCATATCCCTGCTTTTCTTGACCTAAATCCAGTGGAGACAGAGGAAGGACGGGGTGTCACAGCGACATGCGGACTTGATGCAGCAGAACAAGGTGAGAAAAGATGCCAGCATTATGATCAGTAAACAAAGCAAAGTTCTTTGCCAGCATTAATTACAAAGCCTTCAGGATGCAGGAGCTTCCTGCCATTTACTTGAAAGACAGGCCATGATTCCTCTCTTGAGCACCATGATGTAGGTACTTTCATTTTCCTTCTTCCACATACCCTGCCCAGCCTCCCTTTGGCGTATCAGCACCATCACAGACAGGAATCAACCCTAGGTGACTATATCAGTGGATCAAGGTAATTGTAACTCAGCAGGTGTCACTGCATCACAGTATGCAAGGCAGGTACATCCCCATTCCAGGCTAGAGATATGGTGAATGCTAAAGCTTAGCACTGCTTCTAGGGAAAGAATAGCCCCTAGAAAAAACTATGCCCCCAAAACCATCAGGGGATTGATATTGGTTCACTGCACTACAAAGTATTCTAAAGCTACAACTAAAATTGAACAAACATATAAAAAATGTACTGAAGAGTAATTTATTCAGTGTGAATTCAAAGGGCATTCCACCACTCATTACAGGACCACACAGTGGGTCTCGATGCTGTACTCCAAAATATAGGCAGGGTAAATTTGTTGCTTCTCAAAGATGACAAAGATGGAAGGGTCTCTCGGGTCATCCACACAGCTGTCATAAAGTCTGTTAGAATTGCCTTCACCTCTGGCTGGAGGGCGACAGTACTCAGGGTTCCCCCGCACAAAGTCTCCAACAAGCACCTGAGCTATGAACATGCTGTAGCGCCCATGGTGAGGGGAACAGTACTCATGGGAATAGCTTGCATCTCTGGCAAAGTAGCTTCCTAGGCAGCAGAAAAAGTCACAGGTCAGACAATACACCAGCCAAGGGACAAACAGGTGCTAACAGCACTTTGGCAGACAGCGATTCAGTAACCCCAGCTAGCCCTACAATGTATGGGAACATTCTTGCCAGGTGTTCCCACACTGGCTCATTGTAAAGTACCAACAAACTCCAGTTCACATTTCACCATCAACCTCCCAGTCCCACCTGTCCAAGAGCAAAGAGAGGTGGTTTTAGCCCTTCCTGGAATGGGACTGCTGTGGGTGTTACCTGAAGCAATGCAGATACACACAGATGAGAGTGTCCTAAAGGCAGGAGTGCATGGGTCAGGAATCATCAGTCACTTCACACTCACATCCCTCCAGCCTAGCTGGGGTCTGCAGTCCCGCTGCTACAGCCCCTACACTTTTCTGCACTTGTACCTTTTCCATACATTGTCCCATGGGTCCCACAGAGTCTCCAGTCAAAGTTCTGCTCACAGATGGCAGACACATGGGATGGACTTGTGCCATGGAACAGAAGCCGCTCGTTCACCCCTTTCAGTTGATTGAGCTTCTTCATCTTTTCTTTTTGCCTAAAAAAAAAGAAAAAAAAGAATAACTACTTGTTATCCTGGTTCAAATGAGGACAATTTCCCAACTCAACTCCTCCTACTTCTGGGTCATGGAGGAACGGTGACACAAACCACTCTCAGTGGGGTTACTGCCTGCTTTGTACTTCTGCTGGTACCCTGCTGCACAGCTGGCTCCTGTCAGCAAAACAAAAAGTTCTCAGGATCACTATGGACTGTGTCACCCACAACTTCATACCACATGAGGGAGTAAAGAGACAAACAGCTCTTGACTGGGAATTGGTCAGGTCCCATGTTATATAAATCCTGAATACATAAATATGATTAAAAAACTGAGCCGTATGAAGCCACAGTGAAGATTGTATAATCTCTGCCCCTGTCTTTATCACAAGAAAAATGTCTCCTCCTTTTGTTTTTAACTCCTATGTGGAAGAGGGTAAAACCAAAAGAATAAACCTGAAATACCAAAGCTCAGTTATGATGACAGAAAAAATTTACTTTTTGAATAATACTAGCAAGAATCACACACACATCTTACCAGGAATAAAAGGCTCATTTCTACATACACAAAAGAACACAGAGGCAGCTCCAATAACCCATTCACAGAGAGAGGAGCCGCAGTCCCCTTGCAGGACTGCCCTAGGGCATCCTCAGTCTCAGGGAGCCAGGTTTTGGGGCAGTCATAAGTCTGGGCCATCAGCTAGACCTGGGCAGAGATATATGTGACAGCCTTGCCTCTGCTGGGCTGCTGAATTTGGCAGCTCCAAATGTAGACTATGGGGGACAACAGATCAGGGAATACTAGTCTTGTCATATAATAAGGATAATGAAACAAAATAGATACAAACCACTGAAAAATGTCCCAAAGTGTTGGGTTCTGGATCCTCTGCAGTTGGTTGATGCAGTAATTTTTCATTGTCTTCTCAAACAGCCTCTTGATTTTTCCATATTCTTGGGAATCGCAGCTGAGCTGTATCAACTGAAAATTTTTAAAGCACCAAAAATAAAGTATTTCTGAGAGTAACAACTCTTAGTCCTTCCAAAGGACTCATCAACCTTCTCACATCTGCTGAAAAGCCGTACCACAAAAATCACAAGATGCTTCTGTTTTTCCTGTTAACCTTTCTTTACCAACACTCCCCAAGTGGAAGCATAGGCACTGACTGAGGGAAATCAGTGCAATCCCATGTGAACTTCCTTTACAGGACACATCTCTACATCTGGACTACTTTTAGTTCAGAGTAACCTAAAATTGAAATGCACAGCAGTATTCAGGCTGAAGCAGAGAGAAAATTTCACCTTAGTCTGATATTCTAGCTCCTTCCCTACAAAACTAAACTGCAGTTTCACCACAAGTAACATCCTGCCCCAAACAGAGGAATTAAGATGCAATTCATCTGGTTTATCAGAGGCTGAAGAGCCTTGGGAGAGTGCAAAGGACAGGTATGGGCAGCAATGGCCTTTCTTACCCTGTGTGGTATCATAGGGGCCCTCAGAGGGCCTCCCAGGAAATGCACGTCTGTTCTGAATATGAAACTGTCAGTCTTGCTTCACATCATAGTTGTTTATTTTATAAGACACATTTAAAAGCTGGCAACATCTCAATTGCCTTGAATCATGCTCTTGGAAAAATCAGTACAGGACACAGCTCTTCCACTGGAGAGTTTGAAAGTCCTACCTTGAACCCGATATCAGGTAGTGCAGTTTGGTCCCACTCTGGAGGATAGATAGGAGGTGATAGAGTCATGTTTTGGCTACAAAATAGAAAAAGGAGTCAGTCAGCTGGTGATACTCCTAACCAAATCCCCCTTCTGAAGAATCCAACCATGGGTTCTAAGGCAGCCTTCAGGCATCCATTCAGGAGCTATAATTTGTTTTCTTTTTGAATGAACACACCTTTAGTTGAACCAACACTTTAACTGAACCTTCAGCTTCACATGCACTGTGTGCTGGTGAGTTTCTAAAGCAAGGGCAGCTCTTCTTAAAATAAGTAAGTAGCACAAATAAAATTTATAGCAGATGTGTTCAAATTTTGTTAAGCTGAAAATCCTTTAGAAAAAACTATAAGATAAGGTATCTCAAGTAAGTGCCTCTAGTTCACTTCATTTCAGTGGATTTGCTTTTTCTGTGTTATAGCTTATCCTCATCTTTCCAAGGGATGACATCCATATGCACCACAGCTCTTGGGATTGGCAGTCCCTTGCTCCTAATCACTGCACACTTTATTTATTAGTGTTGGGGCATAAATCAAGGAATAAAAATTCCTTGTACAGTTGTGTCAGCCCTATGTGGCCTTGCCTCTCACAGAGAGAGCAGATCTACTCTAGTGTTCTCTCACACCCGCCAGAGACTGCCACCAAACATCCCTCCAGAGAGCTTCACGGAAGCATTGAATAATTTACAAATACTGTCACTGCAAAATGTAATGTTAAACCAGTCAGTAAAAGGTATCTAAAAACGAATTTAAGAAATATAGAATTGCACTCTAGGCAGGTAGGAGGAACTTCTTAGCAGTAAGATGCTGTCCTCTAGAGACACAGTTAAACAATGAATGTGTATTACCTTCCATCTTGTTCACCTGCAGGCTGTTTAGGCAGTCGAATAACACTTCTTTGTGTTTGAAAGAGCACATTTGTTTGGACCATGTCTTGAAAGAAAAAACACAATAACTCAATAGTGAGATAATTCACTGTCTAGGGACAGGCTTTCACATGTTAAGTAAAAATAAAAGAGGCGGTAGCCCTGAATATTGCATTATGCTGCTCTCTCTATCCCACCTACCCCAGTGCAAACTTCATAAACATCGCCACTTGCACTGCTCCTACTTGGAGATCAGCAAGGTCAACCACCTGTCAGCACAGCCTGTGAAACTTGAAGGCAATCAAGCACCAACTGCACCTGCACTTGTACTCACATCCAGGCTGCTGGTCAGAGAAAACCACATCTGATGGCAGGCTTACAAGCATGAAAGTTTTCAGTGCAATGGGGGCCACAAACCTGGCTTTCCTGGTAGCACAGGGCTGCTCCATGATGCTAAAAGGAAAGCATGCCCTCTCTTCTTTATCCTGTAACAGTATCACGGAGCACATGCTGTGTGACAAGGCTAATTATCCATAGTTTCTTCCTTTAAACACCACTCTTTATTCATGCCAGGAAACATTTAAAGTTTGGAAACCTAACAGGAGTTTTAAGATAGGTAGATAAATTAGAAACAGAAAAGCATTTCCCCATTTCTCTCTCTGTGCAACCAGCCCTAAAATTTTGTTTGCTGCATTCTGTGCTTTCTCTCCCCCTAAGTAGCTTGCAAGATGCTCACCATGGGCTCACTTCTTCACCTTTTTACGTCTTAGTGCTGTTTTATTTCCTGATTTCTCATTTCTCTTTTTTAGTTGTATAAACCCAAATGTATAAGCCAAGGTGCCACGAAGCATTTACTCTCAACTGTTCTTCTGAATGTACAATATAGTCAGGAATGTTTTTTTGACCACAGATGTCCAAGTGTAGGAGCTCAAGTGGGGCATCTCAAAACTCCAGAGAAATTTACCTACTGCTCAAATTCTGCTTGGAGAAAATTTGCAGGAGGAAAAGGAGCTGTTCAAAGAGATGCAGAGACAGTGCGAAAACCTTCAAGTCAGCTGCACAGTGTAATGAACTTAAAACAAGGAGATACTTCACCTGAAAAGTCTAACTTATACTGCTGGGAACCAGCCCTGAAAAATATAACACCATTCTTGTCAGCTAGATATTCATTCTCCAGAAATTCAGATGTTACAGTGGCAGTGACATGATCTGGGTGCTGCAGAAAGAACAAAGAAATCATACCTGTTAGAAACCACCTTTTAGTTTAGGTGTCACTGTGGGGAAATAGCTATGTTTCCCCAGGTCCCTTCCACAGGATGATGTTTTGAAGTAAATCTCTAAGGTTTCAAGCATTTTGCTCTGCAATGATGGAGGAGTACCCCACAGAGTGCAGCTGCTTCTAAAAACAGCAACAAAGCAGCCTTCAGCCAGTGTGATCAGCTCCAGCCAAATTATGTCAACTCTGGAAAAAGCATCCATTTTCAAAGCCAGTCCCTTGAAAGTTTTCACAGGTTCCAGTCCTGCTTTGAGGGACAATTAATAAGACAATTACACCTAGGCATTGGAGCAGCACTGCAAGGGCACCCAGCGGTGCATGTAAAACACACCAGCTGCAGAACATCGCACTCTAAATACATCTCCAAAGATGGCTTAAAAAAAGGCTTTTGGAATGAACAGCAGATGAACTTCACCTCTTTCCCGTACTCAATCCACTGCTTGGAATCATCGAGCCAATACCAGACATACTCCATCTCAGGAGCAGACAGATAAGTCAGGAGACAACACAAGTGCAGAAGAGCTGATGGGCACCTGGTTGCTTGCTCTGCCCTGCATCAGAAAAGAAATCCAGATCCAAGTAGGGTCTTTTCCAAAGGTGTCAAACTATGCAATATCCCTGGTCTGATCAGAAATTTATTCACTTCTCAAAAGAGGAGACCCCCTCCAGCTGGGAAGTGCAGGTTTGCCCCAGAACTGAGGAACTGGTGTTTGAATTTTTATGGGCATGGTAAGCACAACAGAAAAGACCCTGACCTCTCTGGCTTGGACCTGTGCCACTGATTTTCCCTAAAAGATATCTTCCTAAAAAACACATTGTAAGAAAATACATTTGCCACAGAGATTCCCCTGCAGCCCATAGAGAAGGCTATGGTGAGACAGCTGCACCCTTGCAGCCCATGTAGGACCATGGAGCAGAGATCCATACTGCAGCCCATGGAGAATCCCATGATTCAGCATGTTCAGATGAGGGATGCTGCAGCCCATGGAGAAGTACCCATGTTAAAGCATGTTTCTCTTGAAGGATTGCAGCCCATGGGAAATGAACCATGCTGGAGCAGGGGAAGATTTTGAGAACAGTGGCAACTCTTACAGGCTGAGGACAACATTCATTTTCCTTCCCTTCTGTGTTGCTTTGGTAGGGGGAGGTAGAAAAGTCAGGAATGAAAGAGCAAAGTTGAACCTGGGAATCTGTGAAGGGGGGGGGAATAGGTGATCTATTTTTTTTCTCACAATTTAAATCTATTTTAACTGGCAATAAATTAACCTCCCCCAAGTCAAGTCTGTCTTTCCTAGTGATCACCTTGGCTTTATCTCAGCTTATGAACTTTGCCATCTTATTTTCTCCCTGCTGTCCTGCTAAGGATAAGGAGTGAGAGAGCAGCTCTCACTTGGAGGAGGGGATATCATTACTTACCAGCAAAGTCTCTGCTCTGCGCTCTATCCTAGACACAGCACCTACAAAGAGAAGATAAAAGAAGTAGCCACCAATAATTCCAACTCATGGGATTTTACCTGGCTTCCTGCTGTGCTTCACCCTCCATTTAATCTCCCAGTTTAGGACCCAGACAACACTTTTTTAATGTATCTCACCACTTTACTACCCCTACAACATTGCCTATCATAGATCACATGTACATAGTCAAAAGCTGACCACCTGCCTGCCGTTGGGCTTGCAAGGGTCCATGACAGAGCTACTCTGAGCTGCCTGAAGAATCTGAACATGATATTGAAACAGAAACAGGAAATGATCATGTGTCCAGCTCTGATGCCCTTCATGCTTTGGCAGGGACCAGGGATCAGAGCAGACCAATGAGAAGAAATCATTACAGGAGCAGCTCCCTTACAGAGCTGTTTACTGTGCAAAGGTCCACAAAACAAAGGTGTGGCAGACTCAGACTGCCAGAACAAAGAGAGAGGAAGAACTCGAGTCTCCTTCACAGACAGATCTTGTTCCAGCACTGCCTGTGTACGCAGTAACACCAGTCAGGCCTCTTCCTAGAAAAATGCTCCAAATTCTTCTTCTCTCCCATTGCAGGGCATTCAAGAGATCCAGCACTACCAGGAGATTTTTTGGACATGGCTGTCCCTTTTTTCCCCCCTGCACAATGCCATGCTGCTCTGCTGCAGGCATGGCTGAAGAATTTGAAGTTTGTGGATTTGAAGGGTGGGATTTGAGGGGGAAATGGAAAGGAAAGCAGAGAAATGGGGTGGGATGATGTTTGAAGGCAGCTTTTTTCCACTGCTGCCCCCCTCTCTCTTCCCTCTATCCCCAATCCAGATAACCCCTGCTAACCCCTGCCAGCTCCCGTGCCAAGACTCGAGGCTCTCAGTCTGCCCTAATCTGAGTTTACAAAATTGTCCACTTGTGTCCGACTTCCCAGCATTTCTACTCCTTGTTGGGATTCTCCACTCACCAACTAACCCCAACTAGAAATAAACAGAGGTGAAACAGAAGAAAGCAGACAGAAATTCTCCAGCAAGACAAGTAGTGTCCGTCACATTTTGCTGAAGATCTCACTAAATGGTCTTGTGCAACTGTAAATTTGCTTTTTGTATCTTAACAGGAATAACTTTATACAGAGAAACTTTTATACTTAAAAAGCAACTTCATGCTACCTTTTCCCCTACACAAGAAGAAAAGAATGAAGATAGAAACACAACTTACAGTATGCCAAAGTGCAAGCAGGTATCCCTCCAGCCGACCTTAAAGACAAGCCCACAAGCTATGAAATCCTGAACTTCCTGTGTGTCCAACCCTCCCCTCTCTGCTGCACCCTGGGAAGGCTGTGAGAGCCCGGTCTGCGCCACTTCCCTGGCACAGTTCTGTCCTTCGGCTGCCCAGTCACCACCCTTGGGAGCTGAGGGCTTCAGCCTTGTGCCTGCCAGGATGGATGAGTCTGCTTAACCCTTTCTCCACATGACAAAGTGCCCCCGGTGCAGCAACGCCTTTAAAAGTAGAACACAGCTGGTCTGTGAGAGTTCCCTGTGAACTCCCCACAGCACATCTGTACCTTGCTGTGTCCCTTGCAGCCTCTCGCTGTGGGATGCCTCTCTGCCACAGACCCTTAGGAAGCGGGGCTGAGTAACATTTCCTTCTGGTTATTGCGACAGATGGATCTGTGTCTACCAAGCACGAGCTGGCCAGCCAGGCACAACCCAGGGCTTGGGCAGATACAGCTGCAAAATCAACATCACTGCGAACCAGCAGAGTTTATCCCTGCTTCTGGGTTCCTGTCATTGCCCACCAGCACTTACCTAAAACCAATTCCTCCCAGCCTTCCAGTGGCTGGGAATATTGAGGACTTTCTCCTTTCTACAAGGAGCAGCTTCTGGCTGAACATTATTCTTGGAAAGCCAAAATCTGGCGTTGGCTTGCAAAGTGACCCCCAAATCTCAGTGCAGAAAGTGGATGCATCACTCATCCTGCTCTCCCCGGGTTTAGTGATGCCACTAGTGGGGGGTTTGAAGCAAGCAGAGCCACACTGAGCCACACAGACCTGTGTGTACCGAGCACAGAGCCCTGCGGGATGGGCTTACTGAGCCCTTGAGCTGTGCACAGTCCCAGCTGTTTGTGTTCCTGTACCTTAAGTCTGATCCTCCTCTCTGCTCTTCCCCACAGAAATCAGTCAAGGCTTAGGAGCTTTCCAGTCTGACCTTCAGCCTTTCAGCAACTGACAGCGTTTCCCAGCAGAGCCCTGAGGCATAAAGCTTAACAATAGGTCAGGCAGTCTTGACTATGCAAACTTGTTCAGACTCAAGCATTTCTTTGACTTCTTTCCCCCCCCACCACAGATTGCATTCAGTTGTATTGCCCAGAACATGTTTCTTTCCTGGTGATCCACTCACACCAGATCAAGTAGTGGCTGAAATACATAAGTCTCTGAGTTTCCAGAAAGGGTGCAATCAAGGGGCTTATAGACAGAACATTAACATCATCAAACAAACAAACCCAACAACAACAACAAAACCCGTAGCATACACAAAACCAAACCAAAACAGAAAACCAACACCACAAATGCGATTATGAAGTTGAACTTGCTTTCTTTCATTTCTGGCCATTCTTGAAGCTCTTAGGTCTACTGAGGTCTACGAGCTTCAGTAGACATGAGATAGCAGCTTTGGGAAGAGCATTCTGGCTTTGTGGAAAATGTTGACATATCTTTGCTGGGAGCAGCACACCATCTTCTTTAAAAACAAACAACTGTCCACAAACTGGAAACTTGAGCTCACTGTAAACTGATACCTTCTGAACATCGTATTTTTTATTTTTATCCCTTTTAATTGGAATGTCATCCGTGGAGCTGTTGAACCTCTGATTTCTTGACCGTGATACTATATCTGTCTTTATTTCCAGTATCTGGGAATGGAACAGGTCTCAGAGCAGACACCCTATATATAGCCCTGCAAGATCATATTCCTGCACAGTAAGCAGAGGCGCACCCAAGTGTGGTTTTCCCACATATGTCAAATGATTTATCCTTTATAAAGAAACCATGGTCCAGCAGGTAGTGTTACTTAGTTTCCTGACAGGAACTTCTGTTCTTGTTCACTTTTTCTCTTCAGAGGAAACGGACAAAGAAGGGACATTTCACCCTTTGTCTCTATCTCTGTGACACACAGCAGCTCTGTTGCAGTTTCAGACTGTTCCAAGGTTTGGTGTGGAAGTCCTGATGCTACATGTGTACACTGTGCTAATTGGGGCATTGCAGCCTGGGACCAGGCTGGCAGTACCTCATGCTTCTACCTTAAGACGTGTAAAATCCCCCAAACCAGTACCTAAGTGGGTGGACTCATGAAATGTTGGGGTGATTTGGCTCACCTGGTTCTGCAAGGTCATCTGCAGGTTGGTTCCCCAGCCACCCACACTGGGTCCCCATCATGGTGTGCTGTGGGAAGATGTGCCAGGGGGTTCAGCTTCAGGAAAACCTGGCATGAGGAGGGACTGACTCTTGTCTGGGAGCCTGGAAGCATTTCCAGATCTCACTTGAGTCCATTCTATCATTTAAAGCCAGTACCTTCTCTTGTACAGGTTGTGATGGTTTCTGCAGTGAGGGTTTTCCCAGTGAGACTGTATTTCCTGTTGGACGATGTCCAGCAGCTTGTAAATTAAATTGTGGGAGAGTAGTGGGGAAACAAGCCCTGCAACCACACTGCTGATGTCCCAGCTTAATTTAGAACAGGAAAAGGAAGCAGTCATTACAAGAATAATAATTCTCAATTGCTTTGAAAAAACCCCAACTTTAGTTCCAAAATTTCACACATTTCAGTAGATTACATTGGATTTGTAAATGGGACTTTGTCTTTATTTTAAGTACATAGAATGTTTGATACAAAGGATTAAAAAATGCTCCACGTTCTGCTGTTCCTCTTTCCAGCAGTCATTAGAGGAGTCTCAACATGCTACTTCCCATCTTTTAGGAACCGATTCACAATTACATGATTGTAAATAGCTAATTGCTGCTTTATCTGGACATAATAATGTCCACATTAATAATGTAAACCAAAGTAATCCAATAATGGAAACCTTTCTTATTCCGTTAGTTCATATGAGCTTTTATGGATTAAATGAGCAAGTCATGCACAATCAGTAAGTTAAAGCTTGGACGTGAAGTCACTCATGTCTTCCTAGAGCACCAAAAGATGCACTGATTCAGAAGTCTGCCTAAGTCTCATCAGTGGTGCTATCTAATTAAAGGAGGAATTGTATTTCACTGGAGCTGGGCCAAATTCTGGGTTTTCAACTTCAGTGGTGAGAAGTGGGTTTGGGAAGTTGGGGGAGAGACCAGGATTTTTCTGTCATATGCTAGTTGATATTTAGATGAGTTTTTTTAAAATGCATTTGTACATTTAAGAATGTCATTTCAGAAAAGTAAAATTCAAAGCTGAAGGATTATTTCAAAGGTAAAAAAACTCATTCTGCTTATACAAAAATCAAAGCAAAACATTCTGACCTTAGTTTGTTAATACTTGAATTTCAAATATCTTCTCATTAGCTGAATCTGTACTTTCTGGTGAATAAAATTTTATCCCCCTACCTTCCCCTTCCCAATTCATTTTCCGTATCTCTAATTTGGTCTCCCCAACCCTTCCCCCCATCCACAACAAGGCTACTACAGTGGTTCTCCTTGAAACTTGCATTTGGCTTCCATGTATTGGATTCTAAGTTCTGCAACATGCCCCCTTCCTCTATTTGCCAAGCTAGAAAAACTAAATACTGTCTCTGTACACATACACACTCAATTTCACTCAGGACTGGGCTTGGGTGCAAAATTAGGATCTTGGTTTCAAAGACACTCTGCAGGCAAAGCAAGCTCATTTCAGAGAACTAGTTGGCTCTTCTGAAAAAAAGAAAAAGGCAGGAACACTTGCAGCAAGGTTTTTGGCTCAGAATCATCCTCTTTTGTACTGACTAAAAAGAGTAAAAGCATGGCCTGCTTTTGGTAGGATCAAAGATGTCAGAAATGGAGCACGTAGATTTTTTTTGTCTTCTGTGAGTTCTGATGGTTTTCTCAATAAGTCTTGATTTCTTGTTGGACAACTTCCAGCAGTAACTGTAGTTTGTGTGTAAGATAATCTGAAAGGGTGGAAAGAAAGGAAGAAAACTTAGTCCAGAGGAAATCCTGAGATATGGCTGAAAATCAGAGCATCAGCACTGATGGCTGGAGCACTTTATGTTCGCAGATCACTGTATCCTTTCTTGCTGTATGTTTTCTTCTAGTCAGTGGTTACTGGTGAGCCTCCATCCAACATCAAATCAAAAGAAAACAGGAATTGTAGCAGAAATGACAAATTAAACTCAAACCTGGGTTCTCACTTCTGAAAAAACCCTTGTGCCACCATGCCTACATCCAGAGGAAATCTGTACTAGACACTGCATCGAGTGGAGATGTATTTCCATGGCCACATTTGTGCCCAAACCATCCTGGCCTGTTCACCAAGCTGACAGACCTCTGGCAGCACTCTTCTCCTCCCAGCCCTTTCCCCAGCCTTTCAGCGAGTAAGTTTGTACATGGGGTTACAGTGTCTGCCTGTAGTCTCTCCATCCTTTTTGTCTCTTTGCATTGTGATAAATTTGACCCAGAGCTGGTGATCCCAAAAATATGATAAAGTTTAGTAGGAACGAGGGCTGGGGTGTAAAAGCAACCCTCTCTCTTCTCCCTGTTGGTAGACCTCAGCCTTGTCTTTGTTTAAACAAATTTGGCCTTGGAGGCTGTGCCTGGGGAAAGACATCAGAGGGATGCCAGGGGTTGTGATTTAGGTTTTGTGAGGTCTGTTGGTCAAGGAGCAATTTGCATTAGAGATGAGCCCTGGGAACAAACCAGCATCCTGACCCCTGAGTGTGTTTAGGTCCACAAGACTGAATGTCAAATGCATACTTACAAAACAGGTTGCGGCAGCGGTCTGACATCTGCCTATGAATTATGAGGTAGTAGACTGGAAAGCCACTCAAAACTGTGGTGCATCCAATGCTAATGCTCACAGGGTCTGAGTAGAAGGACATTGCCACTGTAAAGAGGCAGATGATGGTAAAAGAGACAGGAACAAACAGGGGAACCTAAGGAAAAGAGCACAGAAGACTATCAGGGAAAACTGGTGGCTGTAGCCAGTCAGACTCTATATGTGTCAGTACACACTGTATTCATTTCTCCATCCAAAGAAAATGAGAAGAATCATATCCTGTCCTGCAGAGTGCTTCTGTACAATCAGACTGCAAGCAATTGCATCAGCTTCAGAGCCCAGTGTGCCCCATGAGGTATGTGCCTCCTATATTCAATCTAAACTTCACTGGCAACTGGAAGCTGAGCAGGGGAGAAGCCCACCTACAACCCACTTCTCTGTGGACGTCCTGCTCCGGTGCATGCACACACACATTTGCCACCTAAGGCAACTGCTGAGGGGACATCTGAAGCCAAGAAAGAAGAGACACTTTGAATCAAACTCTTCTTTGCTTATAAAACTCATTACTCATTTTGACCTGCCTCCAGCTCACCTGAGACTTACAGTGACTAAATCAAGACAAACCAGACTCCCTATCTCTGTAGTACCTGCACCAAGAACTTGAGCTTCAGTGACACCATGGTGAAAATCAAAGCAGCACTCAGCACTTCAGCTATACCCTACTGGGTGAGCCAATTCATCTGGGTTATTTGGAGAGCAAGTAGGAACACTACAATAAATAATAAAACTGTGAAACACTCCCTCTGTCTCTGAATCCAAACTCAGCCAAGTAACTCCTCACCATGGCTGATGGAATGAAGGAGCTACTGTCATATAAGGTGACAATCTTTACCAGTAATAGAGATTGTGTTTTGGATGCTCAACATGCCAAGTTGGAAAAGATCAGTTGCTCTAGGTATGACAGCCATCCAGCCATCAAACTTAGGTACTCTTCTTGTCTTTCCAGCCAGAGCATCCCCTGCCAGCCACTCCTACAAGCACGCACTCACGCTGCAGATCTACTTGACAAGTGTGCGAGCAGTCTGCTCCCTCTTCTTTCCGGTGTTGTCTTACCGTTCTAAACTCAAAATGCTGTAGAGAGCATAAGTACCAGAAGAGCCACACATATGCCACGCTTTGTTCTCCACCGGGCAGCGGTAGGGGACGGCCCGTGTGCGGCCACTAGAGCGCAGCACGGGCCCGCGCCACCTGCGCGCAGCCCTTCCCTCTAACACAGAACTGATAAAAACAGGGAAAGGGCGGGGGAAAAATCAGCCGAACTGACCATAAAGGCCAGTATTTCCCTCCCTCGCTTAATCATAATTTAGGAGCCGCTAGAAGTCTGAATCTCTGTCTAAAGAAAACCGGGGCAAAATCTCAGCATCTGAAACCATCAGCAGTGCCACCCTCTAATAAACCTCCCCTGAGAAGCTTGATTTGAAATAAAAAGCAAAAACTTATTCCATTTGATTCTGGGGGAGTACACGAGTGCAGCCAATCAACAAACTGGGAAGCCTCAAGGTCTCTGCTAACTGCAAAGACCGAGAAGAAAAATTACCCCAAACTTTGCAGGAGGATGCATCCAGCTCAGGGAGGAGCCCTGCAAGCTGCAGGACGTGTTTCTGTCCCCCTAGCTTCTTGCTGCCCGGCTCCAGTGGCCCTGGAGATCCTCTCTCTTCCCCGGGAGCTGCTGGCTGGAGGCATCATGCAGGAGTGACCAGAGTCAGGAACAAACTATGCCCGCCTCAAGCACCACCCCAACCTAATGCCTTCTGCACATGATCCGGCAGTAGAAAAGGTGTCCAAGCACAGGAAAGCTGCCCCAGCACCAGCTCCAGCATCCGCTGCTGACATGAGGAGGATCCCAGCATCCACCAGAGTGAGAAAGGCCACAAGAGGGGCCCACTGCTTTACACTACACAGTATTTCTATACCAGCAGATGATTCCTCCCAAGGCAGATTTACTCACAGGACCCCTCTATCAATGATCCTCTTCTCCCAAGCATGACACCTTCCTGCTTCTCAGCAAGACCTGAGACTTACCTACCACTGAAATAACATCCAGGTGAGTGCCTCCTTGGAGCCCACAAGAGATGAGTGAGAGAACTGCTTTCTGTACATCTCCCAGTTCCAAGCCTGAAACTTTGTCCCCTGTAGCAAGCAGTCTTCTAACAGATGCATCTGGTGACTCTGTATAGAACTGGCTTTATAGGATTTACCACATTTGGCTGTTTGGGCACATCAGCCAATTTCAGGAGCTCCCCATATGCGTTACTAAGCATCAGGAATTGAGACTCCTTCAAGCCTAAAGGCCTCCATGGCTATGTAATGCTGTAATTATTAGCAAATCAAAGAGAGGAATGACAGGCCTGCACATTCCTGGCTGCCAGGTATGTGCTGTGCGTTACCTTGAAGGAGCTGTGCAGCTCCGGGTGACGGTGGCGATGGACGATGAGCCCGAGGGTGGCTAACCCTATGAAGAGCCATCGGGAAAAGCTGAAGAAGTTCAGTAGGTGGTAGATGTCTCCGATGCACACCATGGCAGTGACCAAAGGGAACTGAGCATTGTGAACATGAAATACAGTCATTAAAGCCTTACTATGGTACTCAGACTAGGAAGGGTAATATGGATCACCTCCTCTAACCCCCCTGCAGCTGCTTCACAGCCCCAACATTTTGGAGGTCAGAGAACTTTTACTAAACAGTGTCACAGACTGAAGGCAAACGACCTAAAAGGCACTGTTCTGTAGTGCTACGGAAAGGAGTGATCATTTCAAGATCAGCAGCATCTTTGATGCTTCATGTCAAAGCCAGGGTAATTAAAAAATGCATGATCCAAAAGCCTGTACTGCTGGTACACAGGCTATCTACAATGACATCTGCTAAGTTTTAAGCAGGTCAGCCAAGCTGCAACAGGGACTGCAGCACAGTTAGGATGGAGCTGGACCATTGCCATAAAATAACCCCTGAACAAACCTAACCATGAAACCAGACCATCTCTACAAATGCTCATTCTCCACATTTCCAGCACACCTGGGGATTTTCAATTTCCAAATAGCCAAAGCCTGGCAGAGGTGTTTTCCTACGGCAATATCAAGCAGCAACTGTGGCAGATGGTAGGGACTGTACTTTTTAAAAAGGTGTCTAAGGTTATAAGGCAGGGACTTCACGATCATACATTTGGATACCACTGCTGGCTCAAGGGGACTTAATACTTTGCAACCATTTCCTGTATCCTGCCTTCTTTATTTTTCAGGCGGTAATTTAATGTCTCAACACCCTTTAAAACTTCTCAGCTTATCCAGTCCTTGCAAGAAAGCCAAGACCACAAAGAACACAGCATGTCACACAGCCAGATCTCCTTACCATTAACATGACAGCAGGAAGGGGTGTATGCCTTCGAATGTGGATCATGGAGAAGAGAGGAGGCCACTGCCCTTCCCTGGAAGCCACAAATAGAGTCCTAGGAAAAGACAGGGACCCCTGTGCATTAACATCCTACATCCAGAGTAGAAATTAGATCAGTCACTGGACTGACCTGAGGCATCAAGGCACCTGCTCTCTTCCCCAGCACAAGTCTGCTATTCAAGGCTGCAGTTCTGCCTTTAGCTGCACTTTCATAGAATTATCAAATGGTTTGGGTTGGAATCCACGCCTCTGCCATGGGCAGGGACAGCACTTCCACTAGATCAGGTTGTTCAGAGCTTCACTTTGGGGGCATTTGGAAGAAAACCCCAAGGCTGAGTTCTCATAGCTCTCCCAGGACCAGTTCAGTGCTGTGCAGAGCCCACCATCAGAACCACTGGCAGTGGTTCTCCTTGTGTGCCTCGTTAGCAGAGACCTTTGGGCAAGTCCAAAGCGACCATGAATGAGCTCAGGCTGGAAACAGGAGCAAGAAAGTCTCTTGCCATCCAAAAAGGAATTATTCTTTCCAGTGAAAAGGAAGTGGAGGGATCACAAACTTTAATCCTTTATAAGAGAAGCTGGTAAATTTATGAAAGGGGATTGTCAGCTTTGAAGCCTATATTCTTATAGGTACATATATAGAAAAAATAAAGTGCAATCTCCTCAAATGACAGATTATTTCCAATCCTTTGGTCAGCTGTTGGAAAATATAGTTTGTCATACTGCCAAGAGGCCAGCTACACATAAGAACAGCTACAAAACGAGAGCAGAGAGTTCCTTGCTTCTATCCTTCCTTTGACTCGTGAAAGAGCAATTAGAGAGAAGACAATCACATCCAATTTTATAAATTTAATGTCCTCAAATAAAACATGCCAGAGCATCAGCTGGGCTGGAGCAGGGCACAAAGCAGCTGGGGCACAAGTGTGCAACCAGTTTTATTGCTGTCTCTGTAGCTTTGCAGGGGTGTGTCTGGCAGGCTGCCAGGGAGGCCCTATCAGTGTTTATATGGACTTTCTGCAGTGATTACGTTAATGATGCCAGGATGGGGGAGAGAAGGTCAGTAGGAACATGAAGAGCCTCTGTGCTGTCCAGAGACTTCACATCCTCAAAGCAAATGATTATCTAAAGCAGCTAATGGGAAAGATCAGCCATGCCTGTACTTAATACAGGATTTCAGGGTAGTGGATCAGATAATTCATTAGCTTTCATGCTATGAAACATTCCTTTCAGATCAACTGTTTTTTCCCTTTGCAATCAAAGCTGTGAAGCAGAACCCACTGCAGAGAGTTTGCTCAGCTCCACAGGACCAGCACAACAAACTTCTTCATAAGGTCTGCCCTCCTCTCCAGTTTCAAGGCTCCCATAAGGACATGGAATGTGGCAGACAGTGAAGCTGGCAAGTTTATTCTTCCATGAAACCAAGCTTTTCTTACAGCTATAACAAGGGTTCTTGAACCTTGACTATTGCTTTAGGAATAGCCCATCCCAATGACATTTCACTGACTTCAAAGCAAAGTCCTCAAGAAGAGGATCATTGGCAGAGGGGTCCTGTGAGTAAATCTGCCTTGGGAGAAATCATCTGCTGGTATAGAAATATTGTGTAGTGTAAAGCAGTGTAAAGTGTTGCCTAGAGAGCCTCACAACAGAAGCAGCAGCATTGGGTTCACAGCAGCACAGCTGGGTGAACCCAATGAAAGACTCAGTCTCACTGAGCAGCTGCCAACATCAACAAACTGACATTTTACTTCAAACTGGGAATTTAAACTGAAGGGTAGGGGAGAAGATGAAAATCTTTGTTTGTGACCAGACCTAGATACCAAAGCCTGGACCTGGCCAGAAATAGAAAGAATAGACTCTTAGCCAAAAGGAACCATCCTGTAGCTGACAACCTGGGACTCAAAAGCCTTATTTTTCCCACAAGAGTGGCTAAAATGCATGTGGCTGGGTTGCTGCTGACACATTGTTGATGCTTCCCTCTGATTCAGTGAGCGAAAAGAATTGTAGATCCTTAAGGATGTGACCTTGAAAATGTGAAGATTCCTCCGTTCATGGTTCCAAAGCAGGACAGTCCGACAAGGACAGGGACCACGGAGATCAGGCTTTTGAAGGCTCGCTGCACAAAGCTCTGGAGGAAGAGCAAACATGACTTTAGGGACACGTGGTGGTCTCTAGGTGACACCAGCATCAAAAAAAAGAAAACTTCCATTGACAGAGTAATACAGAAGTCATAAATCTCACCTTTTCTACTGTCATCTGCAGGTTATCTTTTAGGCACAAAAAGAAGAATTTACTGTTGCCCAGTAATCCAGAGAAATTACAAAGCAATGAAGTATTTTATAGGAAAACCACCTCTAAAAGACTTGCCATGACCGCAGCATAACCTGGCCACACTGAGGAGATAACAGTGGCAATGACAACTCACCACAGCCACAGCAGGAGAAGCCAGAACATCTTGTGTTCCCAGGACTGTGTAATAGGAGACGTTGGTGAGCATGTACCCCACAATTACTGTGATCACAGACACGATGACTGCCAGGGGGATGTTTCTACAAGAAAGGGGAACACATACACACAAAAAGCAAGGTGCTACCCCTTGGTAGGCACACTATTACTGCAGATTTTATCTGGTAGTACAATTGATAGAAGTTAGGAACCCACAAACTCATTTCTCCTGTACTGCACTTGGGAAAGCTGCAGGACCCCCGAGGCTGGTAACCCAGGGCAGCTTCCTCCCAGCCTTACCGTTCAGGTTTGACCAACTCTTCCCGTACAAAGCTGGTCTGAAACCTGCACAATGGGAAGAGATGGGGTGAGAGTCTGAGTCATGCTGAGGGCACTTGTCTGCTGCCCATGAAGTACCCTCCCCTCGCACCTACCAGCCGGAGTATGCGAACATGCCTGCATAGAAAGCCAGCGGGAGCTTATCTAGAACCAGAGACTGTCTGTCAAAAGCATCCTGGAAGTTCTCGGTGTGGCCTGAAGAGGAGATAAACAACAGACACAGCGCAGGAAAAGGTCAGAGACAAGCTTCCTTCCCTGCAGGATAACATCCCTTGTACCTCTTGCCAAAACCTTGGAAGAGTGTTTGTGATTTCCCTGGAGCCAGGTATTCAAATTAATTTCATTGTTTTAATTTCAGTGCTGTTGCTGATATGTTTACTTTCCTACAGTGACATAAAAAAACCAAACTCTATCCCTTGTCCAGCTACAGGAGGCATTTCAGGAAGAGCAGCCACAATAGCTAGTTGTTTCCAACAGACCCTGCTATGGGAACAGCAGGTCATGGAGACACACTGTCTTCTCCTTTCTTTAGGCCCAAAATTAATTTGTTGGATTGACCCCCATGTTCTGTTCCCAGCTCCCTTGGCAGCTGGACACACACTCCCCTTTGATGTGGTGCAGCCCGGGAGGAGGTTAACTCAGCTCTCAGTTGCTCCCTCCTGTTCCTGCTGCTGGAGCACTGACCCCAGCCCTGGGTTGGCCAGAGCATGGGAACCAGGCTGTAGGAGGGGATGGGAGCAGGGACCTGCCAGTCTGACCCACCACCACCATACACAGGAAAGGACACAGAGGATGGAGCAAATAAAATTTTCAGAGTAGAGGTGTCTCAGATATTTTCACTTTCTCTGCTTGAAAAAACAAAACAAAACATAACAAAATAAAATCACAGTCAGGATTTTCTCTAAATCAAGAAAAAAACAACTTAGGGAAGAAACACTGAATGGCCTGTCTTTCGAACACAGTCAAAAGGAGTTGCATTCCCAATATTTTCAAATCCAGGTAACCCAAGGTTTGGTTCCACATCTATGTTCAATTTTTCATAATAAAGTTTCTTTAAAAGTAAGAGGTGAGAAGCTGGCCTAATTGGGCTTCACCAGGCAAGGTGTAACATGGCATGGAGCACATGAAGAAAGTCAGGCCACTTCTATGGAGATGCATCTGCAAGAAGTTTAGTGACAACATTTGGGCACTTGGGTTTGACATGCTGGCCCAGCAAGTCCCTAAAATAAGCCTGAGCCAAAGAGAAGGTAATGGCAGAGGAAAGGACAAAAGTGCAACCAAAAAAAAGGCAGCATGAGGCAGAGGAATCAGGCAAAATGATTTAAAAGTACAAAACTGATTTTTAAGCACAAAAAAAAAAAAAGAAGTCAAATTGAAAATAGGTTTGAAGAAAACTAATCCAAAATATAGGAGTGGCCCTGTAGGGGTACTTTTTATTGTTCTAAAATGATGGCTGGTAAGTGATGGTGCATGAAGAGGATTTATTGCCTGCAATGCATTAATGAGCAATTTGCAGTCCCCCGTGAGTCACATTAAATACAACCTGTCTTACTGGAGTTTGTTAATGAATTCTCCCTCTAGACGTCACCTGCACTTATCCACCCCACCAGAGGATGGGTGCCAAGGTTCCAGATTGTCATTTGAAGGCATTCCTAACAACAATGGGTCGGGATTCCTATCTGCAGGGCAGTTCTTTAGTTCAGAAGTGCTGCCAGCCCAAGGGGATCTTTGCATTTTCAGAGGAGCCAGCTCCAGACGTCAGAAAGAAACATGAACACAGAGCCCACTACCTGTGGTATTTTCTCTGCAGAAGAAGGCAATAGCATGAAGATGGAGCAGGCTTCATCCCTTGAGTGGGAATGCCTGGACTTTTCTATAAACTGAGGCTTGGATTAAAGCCAGTACTCTTGTATTGTTCACAGACGATACTACTGGTTGGGTTTTTCTCCCCCACTCTGCATGAAATCCTGTACCAAGTTCATTGTAAATTCACTAAATTACCACCCATCTCAATCTGGGGATAAAAACCATTAGTTTATGCCACAGTAGGGTCAGAGATGCCATTACCAGGGCTCAGCTGAGGGCTGGTAATGCATTACACAACTGTGACTGGTTCAGGGTATGCTGTCACACATCCTAAATGCCCATCGAATATGTGCTGCTTTGGAAAGATTTCCAGCCACAGTGGAAAGAGGCAAGTCTGACTCCCAAGAAGGACTGTCTGCAGAGGAAGGTGCCTGTATGACCCTGGGTGGGATCACACATCCTCTGGCACTAAGACCCACTAAATCTTGGAGAAAGCACTACCCAGCCAGGTGCATCAGCCCAGTGCAATGATGCAGCTTGTGCCAGGTCTCAGCTCCCAGCCAATTCATATCCAGCACATGGGCAGAGAAAGCTCCTGCCAGCTAAGTGAGCACCACACTTGTCACTTGGGACTGATAAAAGCCACGATGGGGGGGGGGGGGGGGTTACATCGAGCACCCTCCCTCAGCCATGCAGCAACACCTACCCTGGGCCAGCAGCATCATCCCTGGCACGATGATGAGTGCAAGAGCCAGAAGTTTGACAACGGAGAGAGCCGTCTGCAGTCGCGCGCTCCAGGTGACGCTCCAGGAATTGAGGGTGAGGACCGTGTCTGCAGAGAAGACCACACTGCTACAGCTGCAGCCTGTGCTCAACACACACAGGAAAAAGTACAGCAACCCTCGCTGCCCTAGGAATGCTGGGGGAAGGCTGCATCTTTATGCCTTAGAGAGGACGCCTGGGGCAAGGGATGCCAGAAAACACTGGTATGGTCCAGCATACAGTGTTTAAAGAGGGAGCTGACCTATGCTCCTAAAAGGAAGCAGAAACCTGGTTCCTGCTGGGTGATCCACACCTGCCTGGGGGAAAGGTGTGAGAATCTCAGCAGCCCACTTTGCAGCATTACCTGTGCCAGTCCCCACCAGTCTGGAGCAGGCAGGACAGCTTCACAGGCTGGATGCACCAGGAGAGGAATCCAAAACCTCAAGCCCTACACCCACAACTCACGTGGCTTTTGCACAATTACACATGGACAGATTCTGCTCCCACACCTGGCAAAATCCCCCTAACCTATGGCTCCAGCTGGTCAACAGGGAAGCCCATTCCCCTTCCTAGACAATACAGTGGCCCATCACCATCACCTTGAACCAGAACATTTTGGTTAGGTGAAGAGGTAAGACAGGACCCCTATCCCATAGTTGTGTCAGGAAATAACACCCCATAAGTGCTCCTAGTCTAAGGCAGAGAGGCCAGGATGGACAGTCCCATAAGTGTTAATACTTACAGTAGCCCAGGAGAGACACGAGCTTCACTGCAGGGACGGGGGCAGCACAGGGGGCGAAAAATGGCTCCAGCATGTAGCGTCCAAATGCCAAGGAAACCACTGCACTGTTGGCAGGCCTGGAAGGGAAGTGTGGGGGGAACTAAGCACAAACTGCTCTGAGGATGGCTGAAAAATGGCATGAGGTAAAAGTGCATAAAACTTGAAGGGGAGCAAGTTTCCCCAGCTGGCTTAATCCTCTCACCATCCCCTGCAGATGGTGAATTTCTGTCGTTTTCTTATAGGTTTTTCTCAGTAAATGGGTTAAAAACCACATGCTGCAAAATTATTATTTTCCAATTTGAAAGCAAAAGTTGAGATTGACCATACTGAGCAATGCGAGTGTAGTCCATATATTCTGCTTCATCTTAATTTATATGAAGGATACAGGTTATTGAGAAGTGAGGACTTCCTTTTTAATGTTAAAAAAGAAGTAGTTCACAATTTTATATATTATTTAACTTGGGGCTAAGCCAGAAAGTCATCTCCACTTTCTGAATCTGGAGAAACCAAAAAGGTTTCACACTGAAAGCAGAAGATCTGAAATAAATCTGGCATCTATTGTCAGTCTCTGAAATATACCACAGCTCTTGGGGGATACCAGCTGCTGGGGGAGAAGAGAGATATTCTTCAAGTACAGAACACATTTAACATTTGTAACTACTTCTGCATTGCATCGTCTTCCTTTTATCACTGAAAAAATCTTTAAAAATCATTCAGCTTGTTTCTAATCTTTCGTTTTCAAACTGCCTGGACTGTTACCTGGCACCATAACTCCTGGTATTTTAAATTATCGCTGCATCCAGGAAGAGGCAAGCATGCCAAGTCTCTTACCTGATAGCAAAAAACTCTGCCCACAAGAATAAGAAGCTTGGCAGAGGCCCTAGTGTCTCCAAAATGTAGATGTAATGTCCGCCAGACTTGGTGATTCTTGTTCCAAGCTCTGCATAACTCAAGGCACCTGGAAAAGGTAGAAATGTACCAAGTAAATAATCCCATGGATTTTCCGTTTCCTGTGTGATTTTTCAGAGACTGAACAAATCAAAATAAGTAGTGAATGCGAGGAAGAAAAAGAGGTTTAACGTAACCACTTTTCCCTAATTTTGTGCACTACCGTTGTTTGAAGTAAGTTTTGGAGTAATTAGTTTACCTGTCAGGTGGAAAGAAATTCTCTACTTTGTGGTTAATATTACAACATTTCCATGGAAGCTCTGAAGAAGGGTGCATGATAGAAATGCTGCACAGAGCTACAAGAGGCTTCCTTTGAAAGATATCCTGGATTCTTGCTTCTCCTCACAGTTAGTCTGGTGAATGGTGCCTACAAAGCAGCTACAGCAGCTCAGCCAAAAGCCATGGCTGAACTGGTAATTCCAATCATGTTTTTGATCCTATGCCACATTCTTGTGTCCTTTTCTTGCATCTTCACATAAAACCCTTCCCTCCTTTGAATCCAGTGGTGACATGGCCGTGACTCCAAGTCCCATGGCAATCATGCCATGTTCAGGTCATGCAGGATGGTGACAACCTCAATGTTTCCTGCCTCCCTGATGGAAAATTTGTGCAGAATTCCTGTACAAAGCATCAAATTGAGGCAGACAGCTCATCTCGTTTATTCCAGTGGGTCCCTTTAAATGCTTCAAGTGTGCAAATAAATAAGTTGCTGAACTCATGCAATGGGACTTGTACATATGCCCCACTTGAAAGAAAAAAAAGCATAAAAGAAGTCAGGCCTTTTAAATATACTACAAAAAAGTGTCAGAGAAATGATCAAGGGAGGTCATCAAGCTGTTATAAGGGAAGAACAAACTGACAAATCCAGCTACAAAATGCAAAAGGCTCTCAAGAAGCTCCCAAGGCCCTTCAGCAGAGTGTATCAAAGGATGCTGCAGAGGGAGAAACCTTTGCAAGTGCAGAGCCTAGTTATGTGATTAGCACACACATTATCATTTGCTGCTCTTCTTGGTTAAAAGAAACACCATGCTCAGATTATATTGTAAGCTTTTCTTTAAGCAGAAGTGTATAATTCACCAAACAACCACACAATGTGAAATACTGGTACACAAGTACTAAGAGCAAGAACAACTTGTTGCCCTATTAGCAACTGAATGCCTCAATTTCTAAACTTGCATGTACATGTCACAGTGTCAAAGTAGTTTTTTTCACATGGAGCATTTCTCCTTTCTTGTTTTTGTTTGTTTTTGTTTTTTTTTTTTTTTTTTTAGTAAGTTACAACAGAAGAAGAATGTTAAAGTCACCCACTGTAATAAGCATCAGACTTCTCTCCTGGGCTGGGAGAACTTGCAGTTGTCCTAACAGCACCTTTAGAGAGTTTCTGAGAGTTTCTGGTGATTTTATACAGTTAATGAAAGAAACTAAAAACCATGTGTTTTATCCACTGTAACTTTTAAGAGCTATGTTATTCAAAAGAACTAGAATGAAACTGTCATCAAAAGGATGAACCCTTCATGAGAAAAGACTGTTATTGAATGACAGAAATCAAGGCAATAGTAAGACACAGAAAGCGTGGCTGATCTGCTCCTTCTCCTGCTCCCAGGCAGCACCAGACATACCCACCCCACTTCTGACAGACACCCAACACCCACCCCAGGCTGGTGCATTCCCTGCATCTCCCCAGGCATTCTGCTCCAGTGCTTGGCTATTCTCTCTGACAGAAAGGGGGTCCCACATGGCACATTGGGACTGTCCCTTCCTGCTGTCTTCACAGTGCCTGTGAAAAGCACAGCACAGCCTTCATATTCCCTTTTAGGTGCCTGTATCTCCTTTCCACCTTACAGAAGGAGACCCCTCATTCTCACCCAGCTTTCCTGGCAGACACCATGCTGTCTCCATTCACAGTAACTGTCACTGCCCAACCCTGGACTTGTACATGAATTGATATTCACAGACTGTAAGTGCTGGAAGTTTGTCCATTACCCCAGGGAAATCATTTGAACTAAAAACTTCTAGTGACCACCCCCTGACTTCTTAAACATTTGTTGCAGTAGGAACCAGGAATTTTGGGTTTATTCATCTCCCATCTTTCTAAACATAAAAATATGCAGGCTCCCCTCACGTCCCAGCTGCTTAAGCAAAGGCTGCCAAAGCTCACCACTCACCAAACATGGAGAGAAGCCCACAGGAAAACCAGACGACCAGGGAGAAGCCCACGCTGCCAGAGTTTTTCAGTACTCCTTTGGGGGAAATAAAGATGCCACTGCCAACCATGCTGCCAATGATCAGTGAGAAAGCCCGCAGCAAAGTTATCTTTTTCCTCAGGAAGATGGCCTCTTCTTTCTTGTCCTTTCCCATGGCTTTCCTCTAATCACAGGGGAAGGTCACGCATTCAGGAGCTACAGTCTCCCAAGTGTCCTCCTGTAAGACAAGGAGTTAGGGATTCAAGGATCTTCTTTTCTGGACAAATTTTTTTTTCAGTAGCTGGTCAAGAGCTGTTGAATCTGTTCTCCTCAGCTGCAGGAAGCACCAGCCAAACCATAGGTGTGTAGAACACCTTTGGTATCATCTCTCTCATCAGTACAGCTCCCAAGAGGCACTCTAAGTGTTTTCTGCTTCTTCTTCCAGACAGCACAGAGCATTACATGTTGCATGCCAGCCACACTTCACGATGATTTCCTAATTTGACTTGGAGTCATGTCAGATTGCCCAGACTGGAACTGGCCAGTTTAGGGTTAATTTAATGGGATCTAACATGGGGCGCTACACTGATTTCAGCTCACTGGCAGAAAACAGATTTGAAGTTGCAAACCTAACAATCAAGACCTTGAGAATCTCTGAGGTTAGGAAAACATTAAGCTGCATTAGTTGGTGCACAGATATAATTTAAGTTTTTTTAACTTCCTATCCATCCTTACTGAATGAACTAGACCTGATTTTCTCACTAGAGCTCCATTTTATCAGTGTTTCTTAATAAAGTGTTGAGCATTTTTGCTTTCAAAGTATTGAAGAGTCAGGAATAAGTACTGTTTACAATTGTAAGCCAGAGCTTAGTCATAACTAACAGATGTGCCATTTCTTCTGTTAATATAAAAAAATTCCTTGGGAATAACAGCAGCAGTGAAGTTTTTCCTAGAAAAGAAAGAACTTCATACACTTCAGGGATCATGAGCTGATCCAGATTCAGTTCTCACAAACTGCAGCAACCTCCCACTTCCCCTCCTGTCTCTCTCTATCACCCCTAAATTGGCAACTTCACCAAGAAACTCACCTTTTGCTTTGGTAAGTAAGACGAATTCAGGTCAGTTACTACAGCTTAATTTGCTGTTGCAAACCTGTCTGCAGTTTTCCTAATAGCAAGGTGGATATTTTACAGTAGTAATTATCCCTGGTAGAGCAGGCAAGACAAGTCTGGAGTAGATAATTAAGCTCTTGTCCAGCTTCCTGCCACACATCCCCAACAGTGCCCACACACTCAGCTTCAGTGCTTTTTTCTCATTTTTCTAACACAGTGAATTGCATTATGGTGAATATTTGCCCCAGTCCCATGGCTGTATATTATTGCAAAGTTACACTTTACATGAGACCCTATTTTATGGGTTTCTTGAGTAATTTAGTAATTGCAGTGGTGTGTCCACAAGGAGACAGTGGTCACCTCTAGAACCAGACCTAAGCAGCCAGAAACTGCTTTCTTGATTAAGAGACAAAAACATTCCCCTAACTTTGAGGGGACAATTCTTGTTACCACTCACTCACAATACTTCTTTGCATGCCCTGTGTAAACTCAGTATAACCAAGGTTTTTTCTCCCCCATACCCAGCTCTTTTCCCACCTGGAAGCTGGTGGGAGGAAGTGGGGTTATCACTTTCTCTGCACACATATGACAAGCACATGCAGAAAGCCCTTTCTTCTGCCAGCAGCATAAGCTGGTTTCTCTGAGATTGTGCCAAGCCTGCACAAGCATTTTCTCAATCAAACCAGCTAAGTTTAGTTATTAAACCTCTAATGAGTCCCGTAGGACTCTTTAAGGCTCAGATGGGTCACATCAGCCTCATCTGGTCCCACAGAGCTGCTCCTCAGAGTCCCAAAACCTCAGAGAGCTGCTGGAGACAGTGGCTCTGAAAGAGCAGGTATAGACCCCTGGGAGCCTCCCAACCCCTCAGCTGCAGTTTCCTCAGACTCCAATTAATTACCTTAATGTGAAATACCAATATCGTCTGGTATTTCTCAGCTGAAATGAGACCCACACAGCATTCATTTGCAGTGGTGAAACACAGAGCCTCACCAAACTGAAACTGAACTGAAGAGAGATGCTGTGCACAGCTATGTCTAAAGCACCATTCGGAGATAATTAAAAGTGCACTTATCTGTTTGGCTGGGTTTTAAGCAAAATAGGTGCATTTACAATCCATCAGACTCCCATTTCTTGCTGGGATCCTGAAGCAGCAGAAGGCAGCGTCTCTTTGCAGGCTCTGAAATTACACAGAGAGAGCAGGGGAGGAACAAAAAAAAGGAGAGATCAAATCAAATTTACAGACTAGGTTAATGATCCAAAGTAAACACTAAACTCCATACTTCTGTCCCCATGCTCTTTTTTTAAATTTTAATACTACTACTGAGCAAAAGCATGTGGAGATAAAACAGTCCAGTCCAGTAAATTTGAGAAACATGAAATCTGTCAGTACTTGTTCCAGAAGTGGTTGAAGGAGAGGAAAAAAAGGTGGAAAAGGGAAAAAAATATAAAGAGTAACAGAAAGCTATTGAATAGAACTTCAAAGAGTCACCTAGCAGAGCTTACAGCCCAGAGAGACCATTCGTGCCTGCTCTGCTTTCCAGCTACATTCCAGCACCACGCACATTAAAATTCAGGGATGTTAATCCTTGTGGCAATGCTTAAGAATATTCACAATGTGCTTAGCACAAAGGAAACGGGCAAAGCTGCTTTTTGTTCACCCCTTTGACTTAAACAAATGTCTCAAATCCTTCTTGTCCCAAAATGCAGTACCTTGCATGACACAGATCATCAGTCAGCACGGTTGGAGAAAACCATTGCTCATACCTATTTCACAACTTATCACATACACTGGATCTTTTCTCCCCCGTTTTTCATTTACACTGATTTTATTGTTAGTTTGGGGATTTTTAGCTGTTAATCTTACCTCAGAAGCACTGGAGCATGGACGGAGAGGAAGGAGACAGGCATAAAGAGAGGATCATGTCTTATTCACAGTGGTGTCTACAAGCCCCAGCCAAGAGCAGGACCCACTGTGCTGAGCACAGAGGCAGAGTGGATGTTACTCTGATGAAAAGCTAGTGAGATAAACAAGCAAGCTGTAAAAGGAGAGGAGGGAGACAGCATCATTCTCAGCTGGGGAGTTGAGACCTAGAACAACCAGTGACCTTCCTCCTTCAATCACACAGGGAGCAGGTGGCATCCTTGGGAAAACTGCACCTCCAGAGTCCCACTTCAATGACCTGCCCCCCAAAAAACACCCCAGCTACTAGGGAATATTTCTAAATATTTGCAGCTGTATTTTTTTGTGTCATCAGTCAATATCATATAGCCAGGAACAGGTTAACCCCTTCCTTTTCATACTGCAAAAGATGCAGGCATCAAACTATTCCTTGTAGTCTCACTATTTTTTTTCTTTTTTGGTGCCAAAAACGTCACTCCAATTCAATGTCTGCCCCAAGGCACAGAATCTAACTAAATAAAATCAGCAGTGAATGGGAGCTTTTTTATTCATGCATGAAAGTAACACAAATAAGCTTTAATGAGGCTGGTGGTGGTCTGTTCTAGGAACTCAATCAGGAGTTCCTATTTAGGAGACCTGAGAGATGTTTGTTGATAGATCAAAATGAACACAAGAAACAGGCTGAAAAGACAAGACATGAAGCTCAACTTCTTTTCCGTGTTCTACAGCTGGTTTGCCACCCTGGCTGAGAAACCAAAAGAGACAGTAGTTAATAAATCAAGCTCAGGCTTGCAGACCCAGATGTAGTAATAAATCCATGCAACTGCCTTAGGTATAAATGTAAAAATAATTTACATTGGCTTCTCTTTCTACAGAGTTTCACAAATACCATCTTGTGAACTGTCTATCAAAAGACTACCATTTCCTAACATTTCTGTCTTAATTTTTTTTTTTTTTTTTGCCTAGACAGCAAAATTGCTCTTGGCTGAGGTCACAGTGTAACTATTCTCTCATTTAGGTATTTTCAGTTATCCTTCAGACAAGGTAACTTTTTTCTGGAAAACAAGCTCATGGTATGGTGAGTCTGGACCTCTTGAAGATAGGAGGATGACCTTTTAATTGAGAACTTTAAAGTGTTGAATCCACACTTTGGCTAAAAATTGGACTAAACCAAGACCAAGGTTTTCAAGCAGCTAAATTTCTGTTGGCTTCAGTTCCTTCCTATCAGAATTTGTATTCTACACCAAGTTTAAAATTCATTACCACCGGTCTACCAAAGCAGACATTACAAATGGAGATGTTTTATAATCATAGTGCTGATTGATTTCCAGGATGCACGGATCATACAACTTCATCTCACTTTCCTAGGCATCTGATTATAACTCTCCATTCACCTGCCACAAGGAACTTGCACTTCTGTGTGTCCAGAACTGATTTCGTATTAATGTTGTTGTGCAGGAGTGTTGTTGTTTCGTGAGTATTTCTTCCTCACGTTGCCTGTAACAAGCAAAACACAAATCCAGAAAGATGCACCCCTGATTAAAAAATATTCCAGTCTTCTTCTACAGCATCAGCTATTAAAGACTGTCAGAAAAATGTACCACCATCCTTGTATGATGACTTAACATGATTCCTCTTTCTTACAAGCAGGAGCAGGGAATACCCAAGGCACTTGCCTCCCAGCCCATCAGATCCAAAGGAGCAACAACACCCAGGGCACCAGGCACTGAAGCACATAAATCCTAGGAAAACAAAGAAACAAAATACTTAACAAGAGACAACTGTCTTACATAGTTGTGCTTCCTGAGGCCAACATCTTGGCTCTACATTATCTCTGGTGGGCACAGTGCAGGAAAGTCTCCTCAGAGTTTTGTTCTTCTATGGACAGTCTTCCAAGTAACACGCTGTTTTCACTCTCCAGATCAGACCTCCTCCCTGGAACAAGACAATTTGTCCTATTCAAAACTGTTTTCTTAGCTGTATAAGACAGAGCACAAACAAAAATACATCTAAATATTTCTAGCAGAAGACACCCAACAGAGAAGTCTAATGGTGTAGCAAAGTACAGCCAAACTTTCCCTAAATGAGAATTCTTTGCAAGCACTTCAAATTAAAAAAAAATCCACAATAGAGAAACTTCCCCCCTCCCCCCCATTCCAATGGTTTGTGGCACTGCATCAGTGCTGAGGTCTAGGGGTTTGCCTGCCTTTGACCTGGAGCTGTACAGTGCCAATGCTCAACAGCTCTCCCTCCTGCAGGGAAAATTCTTCCATGAACGAGGCCTTTTTTACCCTAGACCTTGGGCTGAGGGCTATAAAGGACACTGCTTCCTAGTCACTGCTTAGTGACTTAGCAAAGAAACAAGTTTGAGAGACTTAGGATGCTCCATGGGGAGCTGTAACTCATCCCTAGGGCTGTTGCTGTGCAGGGCTGCTCTGGTGGGGTCTTTATCGAGGCCAGTATTCCCATCAGCAATAGGCTAATGGCACCATCACCCAGAGCCAGATGGTGCTTTAGAGCTGCAGACTGATCCCTAAGCCTCCCCATAAATATTCTGCAAGAACAAGACACATTTCCTGAATGAGGGAAAATGCCAAAATGGCCACGCTCATCACCAGCTTTCCTCACAAAGAGGTAATTCCTCACTAATCCTAGCAACTTCATCGTGCTATGGAGACAGCTCTCTCCTGGTGAAACTCCTGCTGGAGTCAGAAGAAGTCCTCTGCTGCTTTTGCTGTTGTCAGATGGTGGACCCCGGCAATGGAGTTCCTGATCTACCCTGCTTTAACCATCTGGAATGGAATCGTTTGAGAGCTGACTGAAGTAATAAAATTCCTTTTTCCATATTGCTTCATATATTACATTAGTTTCCCTCTTAATCTCACTGCAGTGCTGATGATTTATCACCTCAGGCCTCCAGTTCCCCTCAGACTCAACCTCAGTGTGTCTGGATTTGCTCCTTCTCTTCCCACCTTCCAGGAATTCAAAAGAAAACTCAAACATTAAGAAACAACAACCCTTTACACCTGCATTAGTCACTTATTTTGATTGCTACTCAGTCTAACCCACAGTTTAACTTCAGTGTTTTATGCTAAATCACCCACTCTGGCACCTGACACGCACAAGCCAACCTCTCCCTTGAACATACCTCAGGGTGGGAGAAGTCTCTCCTTTTGGCCTCTCTGCTCAGCTGTTACTCATTTATTAAAATACAAGCCAAATAAATATACAATTATGCTGAAAGGAATATGTTTCCTTGTTTGGTCTTTTTGGCTCTTATCCAGCAATTTTCAGGCAATAGGGATTTATATTTTGCCACACAAAGTTTCAGATTAATTCCTTACCATTTTCCAGGCCTCTGATGGAAGGAAGGGGAGCAAGAAGGGTTTTCTCTGACCTCTACCTCACCCCCCATGAGACAGCACAGGAACACTGATCCTGGTCTGTCTTGGGTAACAGGGAGCAGTGACTTGTAAAAAGACAGAATGTGTCTTTTTATGTGATATGGCACCATATCATCTCAGGCAGTGCAGCCCCTGCCAGCCTCCCAGAGCCAGAGGGATGGCACCAGAAACTAATCAAACACCTAACTCATGTTTTTTCAGGTAACATACAGGCCACCCCCCATTTTCAGTTGTATTTAGTGAGAATCAGATTCTAGGAACAAGCATGTCAACAAAACCAGATCAACATGGTCACTGAGAAGGTTAAGTCAATACAAGGGCGTGTTTATTCAATTTTAATGTAAGTACAGTCATGGAAGTATCTGCTGGGAAGGACCTCTGGGTGCCTCTGGCCCTGTCTCCCATAAGAAGGAGGATTGTTGTCAACACTAGCTCAGACCATCCATTACTTTGTCTAACCAGGTCGTAAACCCCTCCAGAGTCCCTGATCTGTCTGGGTAACCTGCTCCAGGAGCTGCGCCACCCTCCTGTGGAGAAGCTTCTCCCAAGGGCCACTCAGAAAATCCCATCCACTGCTTGTGGCTGTTATCCACAGCCATGTCATCTATCACCCCAGAGGCCTCCAGGGGCTCACCCTCACAAATCAGCTCATCGCAGCCTTTGGTGATGGTCCTTGCCACCCCTCCCTGTCCAGCAGCCAGGGCTTCACCAGCCCCCAGAGACTCACTTCTCTTTGAGTTTCCCTGAAGTCTGTGGACTCAGTAGTGCTGCAAGCTGTGATGGCTTAAACACAGAAAGCTACAGGCAATGAAAGGCACCGAGTGGATGTTCCCCTCGAATCTGGAGGCTCCAGCATGTCTCTGATGTCCCCTGAGCCCCACACTGAAATGACCTCCAGCCTTGGAAACTCTATTTTTGGCACTTTTTCCCCCCCTCCCTCTCCTTTTTCCATCCTGGACTTTGAACCTCCCTATAATCTTGTCCGCATGATTGCATCATTCATGGTAGGTAAGGTCAGCATGAATAGAAGGAAGTACAAACACCACTTCACACAGCACGCCAGCAGCTGGGAGAACCTGCAGCCAGCAGAAGTTACAGACCCAGGCAGGTCTAATAAAGACCTGCACCAGTGGAGGGGTAGGAACTACAATTGCAATTATTCATGTTGAAACAGAGGTCACTACATTTCCTGCTTCCGAGGCAAATCTGAGCCCTGTGGGGTGGCTCAGGAGGAGGCTTCCTTTGTGTGCAGCACTGAGCAGGGCAGCCCAGCAAGGCTGTACTGCAGGCTGCACAAAGGAACAAGTATCACGTGTTTTCTTTCGCTTGTCACTGTAGATCAGCACAAATGCAGAATATGCATGGAGAGAGGAAGTTCTTTATAGGACTAGACCATAGCCCTTTGAGGCACATGGATTTGGGGTTACTGTGGCCATTACCAAGGAGTCACCATCCTGAATATGGAAGATCTGAATTCAGCTCCCCTCCTGGATGCCTTAAAACAATACCAGCCGCTGTATTCCTAGCCCCTGGCATTACCACCTGGCTCCATCCTGGGCATCCTTGCTGTGCAGGCACCAGCAGTTCAAACCTCTGCTTGTTTCTGTCCCCAGCTGGCTTGCCATGTGAGACAAGGAGAATAAGGGGACAGTTCAGGCCAGCTACTGCTCACCAGATAGACGTGGGACAAGGGGACACTTCCCCTGAGAAAGACCACTGCTCTGGCAGGGGCTGCAGCCCTGGCAGCAGTGCTGCCTGCCTTGTGGGACACCCTCTCTGTGTCATCAGTGCTTTGTGAGAGGTGCTTCATGCAAGTGAGAACACTGCAAAGGTCAGAACATCTGTACAAATTCCAGATTGAAGCAGCTGCTGAAACGTAATTATGAAAAATACTAGCAATTGCATTGAGATGGCATTACAAAACATCTAAAGAGAAAGAAAATAAACTAGCATGCTGTGATTGATGTAAGCATGTAGCAGCCTCCACATGTCACTGGGACCAGAAGAGTCTGAACCAGCTGAGGAGCTGTTTCCAGAGATGGAAAAACACTTCCAAGGGGAGCAACCACAGAGCTGGGGCCAAGCCCTTGTTCCCTGTCACAGTGCTGGTGAACCATGTGGGCCTCTCTTGTCACACAAAGATGGGTTTTCAGGGACACAAGGCCTCTGGGCACAGTTTGGGCTTCTGCACTTGTCAAAGCTTGGGACTGAAACATAATCAGCTGGGATGAG
This sequence comes from Eopsaltria australis, assembly GCA_034509425.1. Lineage (NCBI taxonomy): Eukaryota > Metazoa > Chordata > Aves > Passeriformes > Petroicidae > Eopsaltria > Eopsaltria australis. Next base: position 1,045,315 of record JAVTVJ010000696.1, read on the forward strand.
TTAACTAGAATACTCCTCAGCCCCGTTCAGAATTGGACCTCTGGGATGCCAAGAATGCTTGCTTCCAATCGGCAGATGCTGAGCAACCCTAGACTTCACCACCATTACCAGGAGCTGCCAGTCCCTGCCAGCCGCTTTCGCCCCACTGCCGCCTCTGATAACAGCTGACCTGGCCCTTTGGTGCTGAGCTCTGGAGAGATTCAGGGACAAGCAAAGAGGGAGGGGTTGGTCAGTGCTGCTCCTTGGACTCACCAACATGGCCAAGGTTGTCAAACAATCACCCTCTCCTTTCCCAGTGTCTCTTCGGATGCCCCCAACAGGCATCCTAAAACCAGTTTGGTGCAAAAAGCAGGGCAAAAATTACCATTTCAGATCAAATAGCTCAGATTCAAGCCCCAGGTCAATGGGTCATGCATTATGCAACTGTACTCACATGCAAAATGCATCTAGCCTCTTGCTGTACTTCCATAAGGCACATCCAGAAAGAAGATGCAACATGCCCTGCATATCAGTGGAGATAAGACAGTAGAAGTAGTATAAAGAGATTATCCCACATGCATCCAACTATTTCTACTTAACAGGTGGGTACTCAGCAGCAGGTACAGAGGATACCAAATCACTAAGTTCTGGCAACTCCTGTAATTCTCTCATCCCTCCCCAGCCACCTAGTGCTCTTTTAGGTGAAGGAAAGGCGAAGGAAAAGGTTTATTGTGGTTTTTCTCCCTTCCTCTCCCACACTCTTTTTGTTTCACCCTGAGAAATGTAATTTTAAAAGCCATCAGCAGAATGCTACACACATGTGGCTAATGGACAAGCAAGTCATAATTTCAGTCCCAATAAACAGTGAAGGCAACCAGTCTTTCCACAGGTTTCAGCAAACTCCAGGTAAAGACCTCCAGGGTAAGGAAGGGAAGAAAACACAAACCCTTGCACTTTGATCACACCCTCAAGCAGTGAAGAGCCTGGGAACCTGAAGGTGAAGCCTTTGGGGGTGCCCTGTCCCCATGCTCCGTGCAAAGACAGAGCGAGTCAGCGAGGACATCCGACAGTGACTGTTCCCACCCAAGTAGGATGCCTGCAGATGGCTTTTCCAGGAGGCCTTGGAGACAGCTTGAGGATTTTGCTGCTGAAGCAGGCTTTCTGCAGCACAGGCAGAGACCCCACTGCTGGCACTGAGCCCTGCAGCTGCACAAGGCCTGGCATGTGCCGCTGGGGCTGCACAGCTAACACGGACAATCCTGGGGCGACGCGGGCCTGCCGCAGCCACTCACTCACTCCCAGCCAATGGCATCACTGGAGGCTTGCGTCCTCTCAGCAGGAGCAGCTAAAAAATAGGCATCACAGGACAAACCACAGGAAACATGTCCCTTTCTGGGACAGAAAGGACTTGTTGTACAGCATGCGCCACAGACATTGGAACACAGAGGAGGGGTGTAGACTTGGCACTTGAGTGCAAACACTATGTTCCTGCTGTGCCACATCATTGGATGCCTTAGCTTTAAATATTCATTTAAGAGTACATGTTCTGAAACATGTAATTGTCAGGCTTTTCTGGAAGCTCTTCAAATGAAGTATGCCTTGGTCCTTCCTCTCAAACAGCTTCCACCTACAGGGAAAGACAGCCTTGTCACTAAAAGCCTCACTTTCAGCAGCAGTTTATCTCTGCAAAGGAAGCAGTCAGGGCCATTTTTCTTCCAGCTTTCCTGTAGATTCTGCAGAGCAACAACTTCTTGAGCACAAAGGCAGCAGGGACCTTGGCCAAGCTCTGTGCATGCCACAGCAGTGCAAATGTGTACATTCTCCTTTCTTATTTTTACTTTGGAGCAAATTGTCTTACACAGGACTTGGGACAAACACAGTTACAATCCCTTCCCCCAGGTTTTGGTGTCTCCTGAAAAGCCCAGGGTCCATACATGCCTGCTCGAGTGTTTTCATATCTGATTCACAGGAACACTGTGGGAAGGGCAGGACCTCTGTGACTTTGTAGTGATATTTTCCTTTGCTATGTTTCCAGAGCATCTCCTCTCTTTTGGCAGACAGCAGGGTTGGGTAGATAAAGCTGCTTCTGAGGGAGACACTCCCTCTCAAATGTCTCACTCCAACTGGCAAAGGCAGGGGAACAGAAGTAAGAGCAGCGGCTCTGGGAAGGGAATCAACAGGGGCAACCATGGGAAGACAGGGGAACTGGAGATTAAAACATCAGACTGAAAAGGAACAATAAATTCCTGTTGGGGAATATAACTGGGGGGTAGAGCAGGAACAGAAGGCAGCTTAGTAAAGAGGCAGATGGCTTTTTGTTTGGGATCTGCAAATCCGTTTGGGCTTTCTAACAGACAAAGACACCACACTATCCAGAAATCAGCTTGATACATGACCTGCCTCCCTCTGCCTTCAAAGGCAATAGCAGCTGGAATGAGCAGTCCTGGCAGAGCACAGCTGGTCCAGCAGCACAGGCTGAGGCCAGCGCTCTCACGGCCAAGTCCCTGCAGCACCCCTGCTCTGCCTAGGCCACAAGCAGCCGGGCTCAGTGTCACAGGCAGGGCCGCAGACAAGAGGGGCTCTCTAGAACCAATAAAGGCTGAGGGCATCTGGCAAAATACCGTCTTGCTGCAGGGTCCTTGGAGTACTGAGACTGTGACTCCTCCGTCAGGCAGGACTGCTCCAGCCACGTGGTTTGCATCTGTAAGGGCTGCAGACAGCAGTGCAGAGCATTCCAGGATATGACACCCTTGGAGCAGGGATGTTTCTACCCGCCATCAGCACTCATGTTCTGGCAGTGCCAAGGCATTCTTGCAAAACTCTTCCAGGGAAGGAGAGGGAGGAAAAACAGCAAGCCACAGATGTTCACATCTAGGCCCCACCTCTCAGTTCCCTGTATTTCATTAGGCAAATACTACTCAGGGTCAATAGCATCAGCCTCTTTCCTGGAAATGAAATAACTGCAGCCAACTCTCAGATTGCCAGGCCGGGGTGCAGTAGAAGTCCCTGCTCTGCAGTCAGATTCCTCTGGTGTCTTTAGCACAGCATTGCTTCCATGTCTGTCCTTTGCTGTGATTTGGGTAACACACGTGTATGAAAGACGGGGCAAGAGATCCCACCCGCACACTTGATTTCCCCATGGAAGCCTTGGCAGAAGTGCTCAGGAACAAATGGGTATCAAGTGGTGCATTAGCACTTTGAAACCTACCCTTCCCATCAGCTGGCATGGGCTCTCCTTGACTGGTAGTCAGCGCACACCATAGGCAGAGGGACAGGTACAGATCTCACCTAACAGCATTTTACAGTGTTTCTTCTGATGCAAAAGGGTCAAGACTGTGCCACATGCAACAGCTGTAGACCTTGTGTTGCCACTGTGTTTGCAAATGCACAAATATATGTACCTTCTTCTTGGCTGCACATTCATTTTTGTGTTATCACCAGTTTTTCATGGACCATCAGATTTAGTCCTTGCATTTCCCTCTCTTGTAAACGTTTTCATCATGCTTTGGGTTCAAGCTCTCTGACTTTCCACAACACACCTCTGGCCCCTTATTTCATGCTGTTTGCTTACAGAGGGTTCTGCGTTTCTGGCTGGAGCTGTCATTGCACACAGTGTTAAGAAAAACTCATCCACTAGTCTGCACGGTCAGGGCATTTTCTGAAAAGTAACAACAGTCAGGCATTGTTTAAAATGCAGCTTGGACTTTCAGTCACTAAGGTGCCCTGCTTTATCAGTGTAGCTTGCAAAGGACTGAGTACCAGCCCCTGTGCTTTGTCAAAGTGATGTTCCTGCCTTGTAGGAAAAGATGCTTCAAAGCACTTCTGTCCCAACTTACAAAAAAAAAAAAAAAAAAAAAAAAAAAAAAAAAAAAAAAAAAAAAAAAAAAAAAAAAAAAAACCAAACAAAAAAACCACAACCAAACTAAAAAAATTGTGCTCCAGTCATAGAAATATCATGCAAATCCCCATGAGCTGATTTTTTCCAGGGAGGTTCCTTACCTCTAACACTGCTGATAGAAAGTCAATATTTAACAGAACAGATGCCACAGAGATACATATCTGTTTCTGGAAATAAACCTGAAGGCCATATTGGACATGCCCTCACATCCCCAACATGACAAACTTACCACATGGCCCCAAGGACAGCCATAGCTGAATCTCAGAAAGCTGGCTGGGTTTATCTGCAGACTAGTGAGGAGAGATGAGGAAGAAAAATGCTTAAGTTCCAGTCCTGAAAAACTGTAGTAATTCCAGGTCTTCATAAACATTCTTCCAAAAGACACTGCAAAACCCAAGGGACAAGTGCAACATCCACTTTCTCCAAGTACTTTCAGTTAGGAAAACAAGTTGCAGAGCAGAGGTTTTTCAGTTCAAAGTAGCAATAAAGTGCCTTGAATGGTAACAATTCCTCGGCCCAGCTGAACAACACATGACTTTCTAGAATTGTTGAGGCATGGCATATGTAGATTTCACTGGGAACCATTTTTTTTTTCCTTCTTTTGCATTCCCTCCAATCTTTTCATTTTAGTGACAGATAGATTGCAAGATGGATCCCAATAAAGAGACACTTGAAGTTTTACTTTCTTTCCTGTGACACTCAAGTAAGCACCTTTAACCAACAACCACAGACAAAAATCATACCAGATTCTCACCCATCCTTCCTCAAGGAGTGAATGCCTCAAAATTGATGATGGGTCTAAAATACTTCTGCCTGTTTTACTGCATGCACAAACACCTATGGAGCAAAGTAGACTAGGGGAACTCTGTCAGGTAACCTGGAGTAGGGAAGCTGCAGGGAAGATCAGTGAACCAAGAAAAAAGTAAGAAGTTATATGACATTACACTGGGAAACCAGCAGGAAGAAGCATTTACTCTGCCTGGATATCTTTAACCACTGACAGCAACAGCCAGGACTACAATGCTGATTTTCTGACAGACACAACCACTGAAAATTCCAAGCCTACCAGAATAGCACAAACCCCCTACACAGCCAAGCCACAAAAACTGTCACAAGCTAGTATTTTCACTTCCATCCTCTGTCCCCCAGCCTTCTCCCTAAAAATGCTATCATGTCAAAAAACCATTTCGGTTTTATTTAAAGGCAGTGGCTATTTTAAGTTCAAATTACATTGAAATAAAAATAGATTTGTTTGCCTTTTTTTCTCCACTGAAGGAAAGCAGTATTAAAACCTAATCTCCTTTCAAACACAATATAGGTGCAAGGAATTTGCATTTTTTCCCTGCAGAAGAATGCTGCAGGGAAGACATGCCATACGCATCTCCTGGGTTCATGGGAACTGGAGGTAAACTTGAGGACCAGCTGAGAGATGCAGTAAAGAGATTGGCTTTATTCTATTGTAGGAATATTCCTTTGACTGTGACCCTGCCATTTTAGTCATGGTTTCTCTGGGGTACATCATGCCTAACATCTCCCACTGTACATCCCTGAGAGGAGAGGAAGTGCTGGCATCTGAAGCACTAACTGGGGCGAGTGCAGTCCTTTGTTTTTACCGGATATTTTCAGGGTAGCACAGAAAAAGCAATCACATCTGGGACCACCTCTAGGAGCTGCTGGCAAACATCCAGAGGCTCCATTGAAGAAGCAGCAGATTGCGGATTTCGATGCCTTGGGCAGGATGTCTGTTTCCACAATGGCTGGGGAAGGAAGCAATATAAAGGGAGATGGTCTGATAAGAGCATGGCTGTGATAAAAAGACTCTGTTTGGTATTAATTTATTTCAGCATGAAGAAAGGCACCCACAGTCACTGGGTTACAGACATTAGTCTCTTGCCTGTGTGAAAAGGGAACTAGTTAGTCTTGAGGCAATATTGAATACTAGATTTTAAAACAAGTACAAAAATACACAGAGAGCAGAATAGATGTGACAGACAGTGGGTTCTTCTCATTCATCCTGCAGTTTTGCAGAAAGCTGTTAAAATAATTTCTTCATCAATTTCAATGCTTGTGGCTCTGTCCTGCTTTGTCCTGGACAGAGGAAACTTAGCAGCTGTGAAGTGAAGCACTATGCTTTGTGGAATCAAGCATTAATTCCACAATAAAAACTATGCCCTTGGATAGCTGAGAACATTCACATTAGTGAGCAGAGTGGTATTATCAACTTGCCTATAAAGAGCTTTACTAAAACTTTAAAGAACACTGTACAGTGGGAACACTCCCCTCTTCTGGCTGCCAGCTGGTCTTTATGCCATCTTGCCTTATTTTTTTACCCAGGGGAAAAAGATTTTGGAAGTAAAGTACAAACAAAGCCATTCACAATATGATGGATAAACACATCCTCTTACTTCCCAGCATCTGCCCATGGCACATTGCTCCACCTGCCCTCGGGTTTGACTCGTTTTACCTTTTCCAGGTGTAGTTCTGTTTTGTGAATTCTATGTCAAATGCCAGCACTGACAGCTGCAAGGGGATGGCTGCCCCCAGACTGCTCGAACTAGAAATTCCCACTTCGGAGAAATTCTCACAGGCTCGGAGGCAGGAGGCAAACGCTGCAGGCTGGGTCATCAGCTCCTCCTAGTGGTCAGGAATACTGGATTAACTTCCCTGTGTTAAGAGCTCACGGATAAAATACAGCTTTCGAATAAAACACAGCTTTCTACCATTCTTCTCTTCTATGCTGGAGAAACGCATAAAGTGGAAACATATAATGAGCCACATATTCTGGGAGTGATGTAAAGGCTTTCATTCCTCACTGCTTGCAGATGTGGCTAAAGGGAATGAACACATCCGTATTCCTCATATTTGGGGTATTTTTCATAAAAATCACAAGTTTCACATTTTGTTCCGAGCAGAAGAATTAATTACATTTGCTGTGTTTTCCAGTTTTGTATGACCCACAGCCAAGGAAATACATCTTTCCTAAATATTTACATCTGTTGAAACATTCTCCATGCTGAGTCTGCAGGGCAGCAAGAGAGAAAGAGGAAGAAGTTATCCCTACCATCTTCTGAGATTGGAATGGATAGAATGGGAAATTCTATTCTACTCAAATAGCTTGGGTAAAAATATTGCAGAAAGTTTAATTATAACTAATCCTGACCCAAGGTGTTAACTAAAACTTTTAGTTAGGCACTGCACAAGCATTCAGCATCCAACAGCTGCCATCCCAGAAAGGACACATCACGAAGGACAAGCAGTAACACCCAAGGAAAGCAAGAGGGAGGAAAGAAAACAATGTAAGAGTTTTTTTGCGAAGACTGTCACTAGCAATGGTCTCCACTCCCTTTCTGGCTGGCCATTAGAATATGACATTATAGCACTGCAGAACACCTTCAGATTACTTTATAAAGACATTGAAATACATGAATATGTGAAAACATGTATAAATGAATTTACATTAATTTATTATACACACTCTACCAGCCAGGTAGTAGAAGCATAACCTTGACACCACATCTGCCTTTGCTCAGAGCCTTGCCATCAAAAACTGACTTGACTTACTGGGAAATATCAGAAGGAGGCATCAGGCAGTTTCTTCAGTGTGTGATAGTAGAAATTGTTAATTGTGCCCATTTTCTGTACACACCCAAGATGCCTCATATCAGAGCTTTTAAATCCAGCATCTTGCACTAGAAAGGCTCCTTTCAAAAATGTTTTGTCCAGACAGCCTTCTGATGAATTGGCACAGAATTGTTCAATAGCTGACCTACGTAACACCACAGGGTTAATTTTTCCCCACAATCTTCAGCATCCCTTCCTTTTTTTTTTTTATCTTAGCTGCTTCTGCATGATCACTGTTCCTTATTCCACATATGGAATATGTGCACCCCATGGGCTTCCAAAACCTAGATTTTGCTCAGATTCTGTCACAGAGAGAGAGAGAGAGAGAGAGAAAGAGGTGGATTACACCATAGATCAGAGGCACAGCCTGGCCCTGTGTCCAACTGCCTTTCTGTGTAGACAGTATTTACCTCAGAAGTCAATCCCTACTTGTGGGAAAAGCACGGATTAAATGAGCTGCATACACATGGACACAAATACACAAAATTTCTTCTGAGATATCTTGCAAAATAAAAGTGATGCAGGTTCTATGCTTGAAAGTGATCTAAAAGTCCCTTGCCACAACATCTCCAAGAGAGAAAAGCCTCTTTTTCTAGATTTTCCAGTTACACTTTTTAAATTTCCCAGGTATTGATGTTATTGATTATGATTTGATGGTGACTCAAAAGTTCTTTGGGCTGTCTTACCAGCTGTTCACGGGTATGCCAACCTTTGGGCTCACACTGTGTCATTAATTTGCACCTTAGAATATCAATAGCATTTGAGAAGACAGGACAATCAGCTAGCAAGAGTTACACTCAGAAACATCCTCAAATACTTGGAGAATTTGAAAAATGTGGAAGAGAAGGCCAGAGATGTCTTAGTTCACATATGAGAATCACATCAGGGTAAAGGACTTCAATGCAGAAACACAGCAAAGCATAGCCAAAAAAATTAAATGGAGAAGTAAAAATCAGTATAGATCTCTAAAATGCTCATTGAGATTCTGTAGCCTCCAGCTACCAAAACTAAAAATCTATAGAAATAATCCATTTAAGATTTATCAGATTTTTGATTTTTAACTTGTATCAAACTTGGTTGCAACAGTAAAAAAGTCAAGACATGAGAAATTAAATAGAAAAAAAAATTAGTCAGGAAATATCCTTCAGTTCAGATCCTGTGCAAAACCAGCCAGAATCTTCAACCCTTATAGCCCAATCTTCTTGGCAGCTGATAAAAAAATTCATGCAGAGGGACCCAGAGTTTTTAAACAATTCTCCAAGAGATGCTTAGTGTAGATTTTTTTTATACAAAATGAAATGTGTCTCTTCAACCTCCTTCCATCTCATTACTGTAGTGACAGAAATGCTGATGATTCAATGCCACTAACACAGCTTTCCAGGCAAAGCTGCTGCATTATTATGTGACTGGAACATCAGACGAAGCTACATCCCACTCCAAAGTAACAAATGAAGAATGAAACATACCAAAATGGCAATAGTATAGAAAGAACTTTTTCAACATTGCAAAATGGAGAGATTAACTTCATATTATGCCAGTAGCGTAAGTGAAAAAATAGTTTGGAAAAATAAGACTTAAGTAACACTTCAAAATGCTCAAAACCCAAGCTGATCCTGGGGATTGCATTTATAAAAAAGAAGTTCACACCATTCCAGGTACCAGCTTGGATAACTCCATGTTATTTTCTGTCATGTTTATCACAGGAATGTGCTTAACCTCTCCAGACCTGACATCCACGCAAAGGACAAGAGGAGGCCACGGAAGGAACACCAAAAACCCCTCTCCATCTGGGGGCAGTCCCCAGTGGCCCATGGCTGGGGATGGAAGCTGTCCTGGCAGATGACCCTGGTGAGGCTGGCCAGGTCTGGGTCTGGCTGTTGCTTATGTCCCCACACAGGGGAAGGCAGGGATGGCTTTCAGGGCACCACAGGGGCTGGCAGGGCTGGAATACTCTGCTGACTGGAATTCCTCTGACCCTTTCCCTTATCAGTACACCCCTGAGGCCCTCACCACATTAGCGAAACAAAGGCTCAGATTCATCAGCACAATCCAAAGCCTTCTCCTTCAATGAATTCCTTCATAGGAGAAAGCAACTCCCAGGCAGCAGAGAGGGCCATCTCGCCTCCTTCCCACAACAGCCTAGGATGCAGCAAGACCACTTTTTTCCAGAACACTGGGAGTTCTGAATCATCCCAAGTCTTGACCAAAGATCCCAAAAGAGCAAACCACAACATCACCTGAAAGCCCTCAGAAGAACAGCTACGTATTTAAAGATATGTCATGACATCAGATGAGGCATTAATACCAACCTGATCAGAATTATCATACGCATGTGTCGTGGAGTAACCTTAGTCGGAATTTCTGGTACAGATAGGAGAAGGTCGACCAGAAAATGGCATACCCAAAAGGAGGTATTACAGTTTCCGCCTCCAGAACTCATAAAACCAAGAGAGAACCTGGAGAAGTCCTCTTTTAGACTTCTGGCTCGCTGAGAGAGGACCTTGTTCTTCCCCCTCCGAGCCCATGGTGAGGTCCAGCTAGGTCACACCACGATGTCACGGAGGGGGAGTGAGGAAGCTCGTGCTGGCCTTTAGTCCCTCACGGCAGCTACGGGCAGGGAGTCAGGTTGGCTCCGTTCGGCTCCACCCAAGCTGAGAGAGGCTTCATTCTCCTGCCCCAGGCAGAGGTGACAGCCTTACCGACGTCACCCGGCCTGGACAGCTCCCTGTGGTGCAGTCCAGCGTGGGAGAAAGCTCGGGCCGACCCTCCTACAGCTGTGGAGCAGGAAAGGCAGGTGAACTTGGCTTGGCTCCAGCGTAGCCAAAAAAAGCTTTGTTCTTTTGTCCCAGGACAAGGTGACTCAGCTCGGCCAGCCCGGGCTGGCTCCGTAGCGTGGCCTGGTGTGGGAGAGGGCTTGGGCCAGGCCCCCTGCAGCTCAGGCACGGCTTGCATGGAGAACAGCGCAGAAGAACTCCTCTCCCTCAGCTCAAACACTGAGAATGCTACACTTGAACAACGCGAGCAGAGGTCATGTGACTATTGCCCGGCCGCAAGACAAATTTTTCAGTATCAGGATGGGACTTGAAAACATCCATTTTCCCCTACACAGAGAAAGAAAGGATGAAGACATCTACAAAAGGTACAACATAAAGACCCCAAGTTAATGAATGAAGCAAAGCCTATATCCAGAGAAGGAGGAGATGAGGAGTGCCTTAAACTTTGAGGCTGAAATTTCTCTTGTAAAGACATGTTGATAAACTTGGCTATAACATACCCTGTAATATATGAGCAATGGTCTAAAGGAGTGAAAAAGGGGGGATGTAACGTTCTAGCTACAGCCAGTGGACTACGACTCCTGTGTAAAGATTCTTTGCCCTGGGAATAATAGAAGAAGACTTGTGTTGCCAATGATGAGAAAAGGGGATTTCGTTGCTGCCGTAATAGAAATGTTCATCCTCAAAAGAGTACCTCAGTGACCATCGTATGTCCACTGCAGTAGTCCTGGGAAAACTACTAAAGTGGGAGGATTTTTCCAGACAAGCAGATCTTCTTCCTTTCGGGCAGCTGCTTGCTGGGAGGCTGACAACCATAGGAACTGTATTCTGGGGAAATAAATATAGTAAAGCAAGAGGAAACTTCTCTCCCTAGATGAACTGAGAAAAGGACTATTCCAGAGGTGGCAAATTAACTAAAGGTCGAAGTGCTGTCCTTTTGTATGGTCAGTAGAAAAGCAGTGGGGGGAGGAGGGGGGGGAGGGGGGGGAAGAAGGGTGTTCTAAAGGGTTTGTTCTAATTCCTGATTGTTATTATTTGTTAATAAATTCTCTTTATATTCTTTAAAGTCTGAACCTGCTTTGCCTACTATTAAACCTTATCTCACAACAAAAATCAAGTAAATTTTGGTAAATGTGCTGGCGTTTAGCCAAGAACTCTAATAGGCGAGGTCAAACCACTGCACAAATGGGTGTTTCTGCCCGATTTCCCAAGCCTCTAAACCACAACAGCATGTTTAGTATATTAACTGGTTAGAAATAATGGGTAGACAAGGCATGGAAATTTAAGCAGATTCTTCCCTAAAAAAACAAGAGTGGTGCTCCTAGCCAGAAACTAAACCTATTTTGGCCCTGGTCCTTGCAGTGATTTCTATGACCTTAGTGTAAGTATTTCAGGTAAGCCTATTCAGTTCAACTCCTTCATGCAGGCAAGAGCGAAAAATCTAGAATTCCTGTAGCAAATTAAAAACCACTTCATTTTATATATATGGTTTTCCTTCTATTCTCTACCACTCTGTACATTTTGACCTGATTAGTCAACATGACATTTTTAGGATATCAAGTTATACCACAACCTGTGCTCTAGTGCTTCAGCTAATGACTGGAGGTATGGGCTCCACAGAATGTTTAACAGATCACTGATTTATTTTTTGTTGTTCTCCCAATCTTTTAGTCCTTTTCAGTGAACCACAACAGTACGGCACAGAATAGTAACTCAGCTTTTTCTTCAAGCCATGAACTGTAAAATATAGTGAGAGTTTGCATCAGTGCAGGAAAAAAATACAGAAATGGCTGAATGTTCCAACCAAGTGGAAAGGAATTTAAGTATTTTAAGAGGACTGACAGCACTATTTTGGTGTCTACTGAAATGTGTAATAGAAGGATTAGTGAAGACATTCCTTCAATCATAATTATATTACTGGAGTCTGGTAGCTGACATTTTACACCATTCAAAATTCTTTGAGATTAGAGGCAAGAGAAAATTAATGGCAACATTACTGAAAACAGTCCATAAGCTATCAGGGCATAGTAGTGGCCCTGTATTGTGAGTACATAAGGTTTGTGTGGAGGAAATCTTACATCAGAACCATGAGTGCTACACAGAATTCTCACTCTCCAAATACTTCAGTTGTTCCAATACTGATCACTTCCCCTTACAAACCTCATTCATAAGGAAATTGTGGGATGTATAACATTAAGTACTTTTCATGTTCTGTACAAACTGAATTTCTTAAGGGGAAATCCTCTTAATGGTGAAGAAAATACATTAACAGACAGAGTGTCTAAAATAACTTCCCGTAGCACCAGAAGAAGTATGTTACACAGTGGTTTTGAGTTTTTCCAAATCATCTCACCAATTCGCCTTTTCTGAGCTGCTGCAAAAGCCTGGGGTAAAAGGGATCCTTCACATGCCATGTCCCATTTAATGTTTGATCTCCCTCCCAAGACTATAACAATTCAGCACCACTTGTGGTGCTTAACGACAGGCACAGCTGTTCTGTAGTTTTTGCAACATGATCAACTCAATTCGCAGTAGAGCACTGCATAGCCCACAGATTTTTCTTCTCCCCACTCCCAGTAGACCTGGGCTGAATATGAACAGACTTGGAAGCAAAACAGTTCCCCTCAAGGAGGAGTCTCATATGACCAACCAGTTCTGACGACTTTTAGGACAGCTGGCATGGGAACAGCTCGGTTCAGTAACCGTATCATAATGGACTTTAAAACCTTTTCTACAAGGGCTGGTTGAGCACAGGAAAATTTTTATTGGGCCATTACTGTAACAGAGCTATTCAAACACCTTTTGTAAAAAAATAAAAAACCCTTTGTAACTAGCAATCAACTTAAGAATGAAGCACAAGATTTCTTCAAATTAGTACTAGGTTGAAACTGCTGCCAAGTCAAACCAAAATTTCCACAGCCCACATCCTATTATTGGAGACCAGAGCAGCAGTTTCTGGAGTTTCACTGGCTTGTAGCTTAACCAGAATAAAAAGCTAACTTGTATCTTTATGACTTACCACCAAGTTGTATGATTCATGGGCAAATGTTTCTCCCAGACAGACATCACATTCTCCAAGTATGGAGAGGAACTTTACTCACACTCATTGCAGCAAAAATTTCTTACACAAAATAAACTTTGGGGCAAAGCATCACAAACAAGCAGACTCTTTGTATACTGTTTTTTTTAGTTGACTTATATGTTCCAAAGTAGAGTATTTTTTCCAAGACCAAAGCAAATACAGCAGAAGCAGTACAGATAAATAGATCTATTAAGCCAAACACAATTCTTCAAAAATTTGCAGTAGTCATTCTAAAGACTGAATATAATTGGTTTTAGAGAAAACCAGACCTTATTTTAAACAAAACAAACTATGCTATTAGCCAGCTATTAGGTGGAATACTATGAGCTCTGGCAACGACAGATTTTATTCACTGTCTTCATCACCAGCTGTTTTTTCAGCAGGTAAAAACTTGTCCCTACCACTGTAGAAACCAAGGTGTTTAACAATGCTGGCTGTGGCAGAAGTAACAATAACATTCTGGTTTTCCAGTTTCAGTCCTCATTAACTTTTGGCTTGAGACAGTTGACATTACTTACCAGCACTAAAAGTGTAATTTCAAGGGTTGCCAGGACAAATCCTTCTATACAAAGAAAAAACGAAGTTTCTACAGAAATGAACGCTCAGCATGATTGACTTCACCATATTCATGCTATTAGTCAGGTTTCCATCATCAATCCAAAGTTCCAAGTAAACAAAATGAACTCTAAAAGGTTTGGTTGAACATATTAACTAATGAGCTGCCACCACAAAAGCTTCACAACTTCAGCAGGACAACCCCTCTGAGAGAGCTGAACTTCACTAAATGTACAGAAATGAAAAGCCAGTCTGTAGGCACTTTACAAGCAGGTACTTTACCTCAAACATAGCAGAGTACTGTTGATTAAAAACCAAAATCTAACTTTAGTCTTCAGATACCAAGAACAGTATCTTATTCATTCCCTGACTTCAGAAATTCAACTCTTTTGCTGGATTTGGTAGCCTTGAAATCTTTAAAATCTATCTGTCCTTTAGGAAAGAACAACCCAGGAACGCACTTCTCCATCCTCTGCAAACAGAAAAGCAGAAGACCAGAAATTCTTTTTAATTAAAATATGGCTCCAGCTGCTGAAGGCTACCCAGTAGCATTTAAAGCAGTACTTGAGATACTTCCCATGTTTTCCAGTGTATTATCCTATCACCTAAATAGCTGTCACAGAAAAAAAAATCTCTGAAGTGTAGCTGGCAAAAAACAAAAGGGCAAATATTAAAGTTGCTTGTGTAGGTCTTTATATGAGTATGAAACTCATATTTGTGGCCCACTGAGGAGCTCTCTGAAGTCTATACTTTAAAGACCGAAACATTAGTATGAGCAGTGCGTTGAGTGTGAAAATCCAGATGAGTGTTTGATGGAAATGCATGGGTTGTACCACTGCTCTTCAATCACAGGGATTAAGAGCATTTCAAAATACGCAGTTGCTCTAACAAACAAATAGCACTTTCAGATCTTTGGCAAATCCTGGGCTAACCAAATTTAAAATCAGTTTTAACAAATTAATTGAAAAGATGTAAAGGCATATCAAAATACAACAGAAACAGATTTCTGGATGCATAAATATTTCATCTTCAACCCCTGTACCTAACTCGTGATTTTTCCTCAGGATTTCTTATTCCACTCAAATGAAATTTGTTTCTGAAACAGCACAGAAGTTTCTGGTTCCCAGATCTGCAACACTACCATGTTTTAAACTTTAGGCCACAAAACTCCTCAGTTTGTTGTGGGTTTTTAACTGTTCCACTAAGCAGTACATGGTTTGATGAGGTCGGCATTCTTGTTCTTTTTCCATAAAGCACCTGGTACAATCAAGTCAATGAACAGATCTCCTACTCATTACAGTAAACCATAAATTCTCTGCAAACTAGACACCAGGCTAAGAAGCAAACCTGACCAGCTGAACAGGATGTTGATATAAAACCCCTTTTGTCACCTGGTTCTTCCAATGCCATTAGAACCAGGTGCACTATTATCTCAGGCTGTCACGAATGACCCTCAGCACAGCACTGAAGCAGGTCAGTGGGCAGAAGGCATTAATTACACCCAGCTGCAGAGTGGGACAGCAAGGCCATCACCCCCTAGAAAAGCACCCACAGGCAAACTCTGCACTGCCACAGGAGTAAGAATGGGGAGCACAAGCAGCTACAAACCGGATGATGATGCCTGGAGGAAAAATCAGCAGGGAAGTCCTCCAGGACAAAAGCAAGTGTGGCTAAGCATATATAAGTGTGAAAGAGAAAGCTTCTTCCAGAAATTGCACATGCTTCAAGGCGAAAGAAATAACCAAAACAATAAATCAAGAGGTGAGTCAGCCACCAGTAACATGAGACAAATCTAACAAAAAACAAGAGCAAGAATACAAAAATACCATTTGACACCCTTCTTACAGATCTAGATCTGACAATATGATAAATCACAAACACTTCCATCTCCTTTTTATATTAGGATTCAAAAAGAATATACACATCTTCACAAAATGCATTTTGTTGCCATATAATATACTTGGATTGAAATGAAATCTGCACTTTAAAAAAATTTTTGAAAAAAATTGGTATGAGAATATTGCCTCACATTGCTCCACGAAATTTCTTCTTTAAAATATGATGGTCAAAGGGCACAGAGATTGGACCTAGAAAAGCATTTTTCTCCTGACAATATTCTGTACATTTTACTGTATTTACACTGAAGTAAATGAGCAGAAGTCTGAAGAAATTAAACGCTTTCGAGTGCTAAAATCAAAACATAAGCATACAATTTTTTTAATTTCAGTATTTTAAAGTACAGAAAGTGGAAACTATGAATATCAAATACAAATTTAAACAAAGCCACTTGTCCTCCCCTAGAATAATCAATGTGAACTACTTATAGAAACTTACAAATTTAAAATAAAATCAAAACAAAATAAATACTGTACATACACTTTCCCTGCCTGCAGGCAAAAGAGGATGGGAAATACTGTCATGAATTGAAAAAAATGCTCTTAAAGCTGCAGCATCCCATTTCCCAGCCAAATACTTAACACAGTAGTGCGTTTCTGTAAAAAGGAAGACACACATACACTGACCCCTACTGAGCAGACAAGCTAGTATTTTCAGAAACATTAAGAAGGACAGATAGAAATTAGACTATGACAGTAGAAAAAGGAGGAAAAGACAAATGGGCCAGCAAAACATTACTACAAAACTAGTAAATATAGCCAAGAACTAGCCCCTTTTTTCAAATTCCATGTTTGTTTTTTTTTTTTTTAAAAAAGATTCACCAAAGCATTGGCAGCAATAGACATTTCCCAGCAGAAGTGACAATACATATCAATATAATCTCTTAAAGTGATCCCTTTCATTCCCTTCCCACAGCATGAAACTCTTATGGCTTAATTTATATTAAAAGTAGAAAAAGTCTTTTTTTTTCCAAATAGAAATGCAGCCTATGAAGAACATGCATTTCTGTATCAGTGCTACTTTCATTTCCATCCACTGCATGACTTATCATTCATATTCTCCCACAAAGAGGGTTACCAGGGTGTTTTTTTGTTGGGTTTATTTTTTGGAAAAATGGATGTTGCAGCTTTTCATCTTGTTTAACGACAAGCAGTAAGGCCCTTGGCTCCATTTGTATTTCTTCTGTCAAAGAGTAGCACTGGGCTCACTCAGCCCCAGAACTACAAACAGCTTTTAATGGTCTGCAAATATGATGTGAATGACACTCTGGAAAGACATAAGGCTTGGGGGTCATGGTGGGAGTGTGAATGGACAGGTGGGCATGTGGAGCCTAAAGAGGGCACTGGTCACTGGGTCCTTCTAGTTTCAGTTCTGCTTAGTCTTCACAGCTACCAAAAAGGGGGTAGGGCAAGATTCTCACCAGCTCTGGCTTTGAAATCCTGCAAAAATTTTCAACACTTGCAACTTTATGGTCTTGAAGGTAGCTTATGCCTTAGAGCAAAGCCCAGGGAAAGCTGAAGAATCTAAAATGTGATCATGACACTGTGCTCTCTTACAACTCTACCAAAGGTAACACAAGCACTTCAACCACCAAAAATAATTTAAAAAATCAAAACCCCTAAATCCCCATGTGATCAGAGAACAACAATTTTAACTCTCAACATTTAACCCTTCCAAAATTCTCTTTAAGAATGAATAAGAGTATTATAGGTTGCATAGGTAATCTACCTCAGAGGTCAACAAAGGCTACCCTGTAGCCAGGGTTTATTAGCAAGTATAGTAGGAGAAGAAAAGGGAAAGTTGCTGGAAGAGTCTTTGATATAGGTTCTAGGCGGTCTTTCCATTTTCATGTTTTTTTCTTTTTTTTGCAATTGTAGGAACGTGATAACTTAAGAGTGTGAAAATCCCTACAATATTTCATTTCCTATTGTTCTTTCTACAAAAAAATATTAAAAACAATAAAATTGAGTTTTATGCCAAATCTGACTTCTGTGACTCTTCAAAAAAGATTATCCTTTAAAATTAGTTACCATAGCAGGTGTAATTCGCTGTTGTCCAGCCAGTGTTCCCTATTCCCTCCCTCCTCCACACCAAGCGAGACAGCAAGGAAAAGAATTGGGCTTTTTCTCTCCACTACAACAACACAAGGTTCAGTCCATCTACAGAAAGATCGGTGCAGAAGTGATTTCAGCTAGAATACAATAAATATATCTATACATACAAGTATACAAAACAAGTGAGGTCACCACATCCTCTTCATGAGCTACCAGGAGATTTCTCTTTTCCCTTTTGTTGTTTTTCTGGTTTTTGTTTTGTTTTTTTTAATACTGCTCAACATGGCAATTGCTTTTAAATTACTTGTTCTGAGCTGGAACATCAGATTTAACTTCTGCTGGAAGCATGGATATTTGAAGAAAATGCGAATGAACCTCTGCCTGTTGACAGCCTGTGAAGAAAATATTACATGAATTCATGACAGTGGAGAGCCACTTGGGAAAAAAACTAGCCACTTAGAAAACAAGAATAAAAGAAAGGATAAAACCAATAAGAAATAATATATATGGGTCCAGCCACATCAATGTTTCAACAGTAAGATACAGATAAATATTGTGGATGGTCAGAAAAAAGACTTTGTATAAACCAGTCACATGTACAAGAAAGCATACTCTGTATTTTAAAATTCCTTACTCCAGATTCTATTCTGGCATACTTTTACTTCAGACAAAAATCTGCCTTTAAGGAGAGAGAATTCATTCTTTATTCTACTCTGAATCTGACTGCTGCCCTAAACCGGCCTTTTCTAACATTAGAAATTGTACAGCCAGCAGGAAGTAAACAGCTTGGTTCAACAGGCTAAAGCAGTTTCCAAAGCCTGGCAGGCATTAAACCATTTGCTCAAGTTTAAATGAAGAGAAAAGTTATATCGGTATATAATTTTAACTAATATTGACAACAGTTTATTT
This sequence comes from Eopsaltria australis, assembly GCA_034509425.1. Lineage (NCBI taxonomy): Eukaryota > Metazoa > Chordata > Aves > Passeriformes > Petroicidae > Eopsaltria > Eopsaltria australis. Next base: position 1,064,083 of record JAVTVJ010000696.1, read on the forward strand.
CTTTGACTTACTTTGGTGGGAACATATTAGAAGATAGTTAAAATGTTCTCTTTTAACTATTTCCATCTAGAAAACATAGCACCTGAGAACAGCAAGTCTTTATAGTCATTTTCAGCACCTGTAGAGTACTTCTTAGCTTATCTTCTGCTTTTTAGAAACCCTTGACTACCTCCACTCCCAATATTCTAAAGGTTGATAACTTGTGTTAAATCAAAAACATTAAAAAGACTAAAAACTTGCTTTTGTGAAAGATGAATTAGCAAACAAAAAAAGTTTAAAAATTCACCCATACAAGTCACAAAACATGACAAGTCATTATAATGTAAAAGTAGGGCTGCAAAAAAACCTCCCAGACTATAATTTTCAAGCTCCAGACAAAGTAAAGCTATGAAAGCTACTTGACTTTTTGCAGTGGCACTATATTTTGATGTTTCTCCATTCAGAAACAAGATAACATAGTGCTAACTGGTTCTGACCCTGCAGCAATAAAGAACACCTGACATCAGAACTATTTCCACAAATTTCTAAAGGTATTCATAATCTAGCCTAAGTAAAAATAACTCTGCACAAATATTCCAGAAAATAAATCTGACTCTGTTTTTAAACTGCAAGAGAAAATTATTCCAGTATAGGATATGGAGGAAGGAAAAACTGGTATGGAAAATTAAATCGATCTGATGAGTTGTACTGCTAGGCAGGAGCATTTTTACTCTTACCAATCAAAAAAAAAAAACCAACCCAATCAACGGACAATATTGTTGTCACTAGCAAATAAACGTTTACATTTTGGCTGGAGCCTGCAAAATGCCCTTTTTCCAGAATCAAGTAAAAGTATTCTGCTTTCCACCTTCATCCCCATCCCTCTGAAGTTAAATATTTAATTTTATATTACAGAAAAATACAAATTTTAAATCAAAATTATTTACAATAATTCAGAATTGGCATTTGCTATCAGCTCTGTATGAAGCCTGGCACAAATGATCATTCTGATACCAGTAAGCTACTTAAATGCCTATATATATGGACAAATTAAGACTTTTAATTTGCTGTCTCACCCAGCTTTGAAAGCAACACGTTCTCCTGCTTTCATGACTCTTTAGTAAAATGTGTTTAATGAACAGTAACAACACTTTAATGATTCTTCCATGCTACATTAAGTAATATGCCAAATCTTATGATTGCAATGTATATCTTATGAGTTATTTGAGAGCAACTGTTCTGAAGAAATATTTACCTTAACTGATATCCCCATTCCTCCAAAAGATATACTGGGTTTTCCTCCTTTGTACCAACTCTTAAATAACTTGTACAAATACAATTTCAGGGAGTCTTTTTACAGAAGAAAATCATCACAGACAGATCATCAGGAGGAAAATATGCACTTAGATTTGGAGGAAAGAGGTGCAGTTAAAACAGGATAGCTACTGGACTGACAAAAGAAAATTCTTCTGTGTTTAGGAGTCTCTTCTAGTCCATTAAATAAATAAATCTGATATTAAAAAGGACAGGTCAAAAAATAATCAAGCTGGCAGAAAATATGCAACTTGCAAGTCAACAGAAGCCCAGCCAATAGCTTACAAAAAGCAGGAAAAAAATAAGATTCCTTATGCCTTAATTTAAAAAATATTTAAAAATGCATCTCACCCCTATTTAAGACTATAACCTGAATATCAAATTTAGGAATCCAGACTAATCACAATTAATGTGGCTCTCCACTGCACCAAACACACATTATCAAAACAATTTGAAACTTTCACATTATTAAAGCTAAATTAATAACCCCCCACAGAAAGTCTTCCAAATAAATAGTTTCTTAAATGAATTTTAAAGTTGTGAAAAATCTATCAGAAATAAATTATTGATAAACCACCTTCATCATCTTCCCCTCATTAATTTAAGTCAGAAACTACCAGCAACAAATGATATTCAAGCCCTGATGAGAGACTATTTCTCACAGTCCGTGTCTCTCTGAAGATTTCCCCATTCCTATATGGTTATTGCTGAGCAGGTGTGGCACAGTGAAAATGCAGCATTGGGTTGGGTTTGTGGTTTTTTTTTCTTCTTTTTCTTTCTTTTGTTCATCAGGCAGTGTATTCTATGGTACATGCAAATCTGCTTCGAGCAGAGGAATAACAGCAGCTCCAGGCTCTGTTGCCCTCAACACTGGTCCGTAGGAAAGACAACAGTAGTACAATTAGCAGCTACATTATACAAAGAAGCGTGCATGGCCATTCCGGTTCAGCTTCAGGATCTTCCCAAGACGCTGTTTGGCAGTTGCCATTCCTTTCTTTGGACGTTTGCCTGAAAAACCCAAGCAAGGACTTCAGTCAGGTATTTCAGAATGAATTTTAATCATTGTAGAACAACGGTGAAATCCAGCTTCCAAGCTGAAGCAGGCAAAATTTGCACTGGAATCAATTTGAAAAACAAATAGGGAATCAGAATCGCTAAAAAAAATAAACCCGGATCTGTTTTCCCTAGACTCTGGCTAGGGAAATACAATACAAATATTTCCAGTCTATGAAGGGCAGTGGGTGTAACAGGGGAGAACCTAAACTCAGATTTCTGAATTTTACTCAAGTTATTCCCTTGAGTAAATTACAGAATATAAACTAGAAAGTAAAAACTAAATAGTATGCTCATCAGATTCTGAGGTGTCAGAGCTTCTAAACCTTCATTTCAATAAGCAAATCTGATTCAGGCCAGTTAGAACTCTCTTAATTCCACCTCCCCATATTCTGTGCCAAAATCTGAGGATCCACAGCATGCTCACTTTGTATTTTTCCTCAAGGTCTAATCCTGTCCTTTACTCAGTTTCTGCATTTAGTCTTTTACTTCCCTCCCCCGCCCCACTTCAGCAAGGGGATGGAGATGAGCATTACCTTTTGTTGCCTGGTTGCTGATAGGGGGTGGATTTGATGCTGGCCTCTTTGTTGGGTGCAGTGGCACAGATAAGGACGTTTCACCATAGGGCCTGTCAGGGCTAAGGCTGCCATCACTCAGTTGACATTCTGCTTGCATCAGGTTGGAGTCTTGTGTGTATTTGCCATGCTGAAAACTCAAGCTGTTGCTATGGACTATGCTTCTGTTTTCCTGAACCTTAAGACTGGCTTCTGATGCACCCTCCTTCTTGATATATTTTTGAGTTTTATTTGCATCCTAATGTGGAAATGAGAAGAAAAAATGTTCAAGTTAGTAGCTTCTCGCTACAGGTTCACTCCAATTTTTCCATTTATACTACTGTGTCTTTGAAACAGGTATTTCAATTCCACCAGTATCTGGCCATTTTATGAATCCACCATTTCTTTCAGTTTAAATACCTCTTAAAGGTAACATACAACATAGTCTGTGCAAGCTTTTCCATATGCACCTAAAGGTAATGCTACAATTTAAGTACACATACTAACGTAGTCAATTTCTCTACTTTCTGTTTTCAGTTCGAAGTGCAAAACAAAAGCAGCTGTTCTTTATTAAACTAGCCACTATAACAAGCCATACCACAACCACTGACTACTTTAATAGGTAATTTGTCTTCAATATTTAGCTGATGAGAGAATAAATGTTGAATTGGGAATTACAAACTGTAAAGGAGTAACATGTAGTCAGATATTCTTACAAGGCACACACTACAAAGCATGCAGTTAAAGAACAGTGCTATTTAATGGCTGTAATTTTGCAACTTCAGTTGTTCTATTTGATTAATTATTCTAATACTTCTAATACAGACAAGTTCAGAAATACTAAAAATGTTCACAGTATAGAAAAGTTCAGAGTGTAAGACACACAACCTTTCATTCCTTGCTGGATTCCATCTGAAAACAAAAATATTCCTACCTGCTAGCTGTTGAAAGGTTCTATCAGTGCGGCAGTACCAATTACCTAAGCAAGTAACTTTACTATATTCACTATCAAGATGTTCCACTTGTTCTGATGTTCTAGTTGGGAACAACAATGAATAAACGAAGTGCTTCCCCAGTTAGAATGAATATAAATCCACATGGTTTTAATGCAGTATTTTTTATTTTTCAAGAGGCTGCCCTGAATACCTTAATATTAGGCACTATGAGAGAAGAGAACTTGAAAGGAAAAAACCCAAAACAACAGTGAAAAAATGCATGACAAAAATAACCCAGTTACCAGAACCAGAAGTGTATGTCAGACACACAGTGTGTAAAGACGTGTCCACCATGCCTTCTGTTCTCACAATTTCATGATCTCCTCTCCTATAAAAATGTGTTCAGTATGTTTGAAGTATTGCTTTACCTGAGGGGTAATCCTTGAAGCTTCACTCAGATGTCTAGTCCACGCTGAAGTTCCCAAGTCTCCTTCCTCCTCCTTCACAGACCTACCTAAAGAGAAGTTCAACGAACTTAAATTTTAATAGTTTCAATCTAGCCACAACTTTCCCATTCTTTTGAAGATACCACAAAACTTACAGATGTAAATATTTATAAGGGGTATTCTGATGACAAGGTAAGTTTGCCCCCATTTTCAGAAGTAATAATTACCTTCGATAGAAAAACCAACAACAAAGCAAAACCATAGAACATATATTTTTAAATGCCAGTCTGATTTACTTAAAAGCTACTAAATCTAATGACTACAAATCTAAAAATATAACTTAAAGTGATTATTCTGAGCACTGTGTCCAAAAGCAGGGAGTAGCAGTGTCATTAGTTCAGATACCTACCACATCCTATGGTTTTGTGGCTCTGAGATGGCTGTGTGTCTTTATGCCGACTCCTGGGGTAGCTTCTGTGTTCCTGAAGAGAGGTTCTTTTATTTGTGCAGTCTGTGCTTTGAGTATGACCTGGTAAACATGTAGTATAGTGCAATCCTGCCATAGAAAGCATGCCCTGAATAGCTTCTTCTTCTGTACTTGTCGAGGTAGGACATTCCCTAGGAAAATCAAAGAAGTAGTAACCAGTTCAAAGCAGAACCTGCTGAAGGACTGATTTTTACATTGCTATAAAGTAGAACCATAAATACATGCTAAAAGGTCTAAAAGTTTGTAAAAAATTCCCACAGTGTACTTACTTTTTACTGAGAGTTTCATTTCTGGATGGCTTCTGGGTATTTTGACAAAGGTCTCTTGTGACCTTAGATTCCTCTTTGAAATTTGATGTTACTTCCTGCTTCTCTTCATCACCTGAGCTTTCTGACTCCTCTGTGGAGGAATCCTTCTGCTGAAACAAAAAGAAACAGTATGCAGAATGGTCACCAGACCTCCTAAATGGAGACTACCTTAATTTATGTTAAGTGAATAATTCAAAAGCTTCAAGGTCCAACTTTTTATATATTTATAGTACCCAGACTGCAGTTAATCTGAATATAGCAGCAAATTTTTAATACTGGTAAGTACATGTTTCACAATATAGAAAGCATCTCCAAAATCCATTTCTTACAAATCACCACACATACTACACCATACACAAATCACTTCATTCTCTTTAATGAGAGCATTACTTATTCTTATCTTCAATATTCAAAGCATAGGGAAAAACACAGAAGTATGGTTTCAAGCAACAGATGTAACTGATACCTATTATATATAACAGGACACATTCTGCCCCAGAAAACTGCTTCTGGTTCCTGCTCTCACAAAATGTAACTTTCAGCAGCACCATCTCTGACGAATGATAGATGCTCTCAGGTAAATCCAGAACACAGCAGAAACAGAGACACAACAGCTGTTGCCTCTCTTGCAGAGGCACAACCTCATTTCATGAATGAAAGAGCTTTTCAGCTCCTGCTGAGATTACAGCTTGTATGGGCAGGAGATTCTCAAAGGTGGAGCAACCATATGTGACTCAATATGCCTTTACAGGAAGCAAGAGTTTCAGTACATATGTTCCAGCTCGGTAATTCAAACTAATCTATTTTCAACAAGTACAGAGAACATCACCATTTTTTTTTCAATCCAAGAAATATACATGACACTCATCAGAAGTGTTGAAAATGGAAGATCAGAACATGGAGGAATTATAATCCTTAAAGACTGACACCACTATCCCCACCATCAAAAACAGAACTGGAATGAATGAAGTGCATTTTATCACAAAGATGTAGCTTCATACAATAGTTTCATTCACACGAGCAGCTTCCTAATCATTGATCCTTAGAAAGTGACACAAATGGGCAATTAAATTATAATTATGATTCAGTGCTAGTAATAAAGGTATTCTTTTGTTAAGATCATCTTCAGTACAATATAAAAACATAAAAGGATTTACAGGGACTACTGAGAGAATTAACTTTGGATATGTCATTACAAAAGACAAATTTAAACATGCAGAAAAGTTATTCCATTTGATACTATTAGAAATTGACAAGTAGGAGAATATGGAAAGAACTAAGAGAGTAAGTATAGCATAGATATAAAACATCCACTCATTTACAAAGTCATATAAGACTGGCTACATTCTCCTCTGAAGATTAAATATATCCCTTCTGAGTAACTATGGATTCTGTGCCTTAGAAAAGGAAACCTTCTGAGCCAAAGCTGATAGCAATGCAGTCTAGGAAACCACAAGAAACCACACCATGAAGGCTCCTATCACTTATTCCAATGTCTAGATTTGGTGTTGATGAAAGACAGCAAGTATCAAAAAAAACAACTTGACTACCATGGAGAAAGTAGGAATTTGAAGACTTCTCGTAAAGTCATATAATAGGCTGACAGAAGAACCAAGGCATTAGCCTTCCAGAAGCACGAAACAAAAATGTGAGGTTATCAGTTCACCTTACTGATAGCCAATACGAACTGCAAACCAGTACAAACTCAATTTGCAAATGAAAAAATAATTGAAGTATTTATAGATACATACACACATTTCTAAATCCTAGAAGTTGTATCAAAATATATGTCTGTAAATATCTATACATATGTGTGAATCCATATTTCATTTAGTTTTGAAGAAATTACTACAATCTGTACCCTCAAATGGAGAATTCCCATCTATTTCCAATAGTCTAAAATACCTGAATAGGATTTAGCCACTTCAGGTTTTTTATAAAACTGAACACTTGTATGATTGTTTCCTATTAACCATCCTCTAAAATGAAACTGTGTGGTAGATACTCATAATTGGAATGTTGAAATTTAGACTTGTTATTAAAGAAATAAATAAAGTAAATAGGATCTGACTTTTCTCAGACTTTGCTTGTTCCAGAGCAGGGCTCACCCTCTGCCAACCCCACCTCAATGAAAATGAAAAAGATCATAAAATTTGGCTCAAGATAGCCTATCTTTTCTTTTTTCTCAACACGAGAATGAATGAAGAAAGTAGCAGAATGTTATTTGAAATATTAATCTGAACAAGAATTAAATATTTTGTTATTGCTGCTTTAGCACAAACTTCAGATAGATCTGAAGTATGTGAGCAAAATCATATTTAATTGCTTCATTAATTTCTTTGACTGTTTTCTAGATGTACCTGTGTAGTGCAATCAGGCTCAGATTCTTCTGAATCAGAAATATCAGAGTACTCTGAGGATCCATTCCTGAGTTCTGATTTCACACTTTCAAAGAACACTGCAGAGAAAAGAATTAAAATATAAGACACAATATTTACTACGTTAATATTTAACTACTATTTTTGAAGCAAAACCCAAGAAACACATATTTAGTTTTTAACAATCTGGAAACAAAGGTAAATGCACACACTGATCTGGTTCACAAGTTTGCTTAGGACTACAATGAGTTGTCTACTGCTGACCAATAAACTCCCCAAGAAACTGAGTAGATGAAGACAGGAAGAAAATCAGGTGCAGTAGGGGCTTATGTTCTCTCTCACAGAGCACCTACTCCATAGATGGCACCTTGGGCAGTTTCTGGTTTTGTGTACGGGCTGGAGTCACAGCAGCTCTCGGCAGATGTACCCCTAAAAAACATCATTTGTCCCAAAGAACCACTTGCAGGAAACACATTTCTAAGTGTTCGGATTCCAAGGCTCAGGGCCAGTGAGCTGTATGTATACCTGTGTCAAGGCTGCTGGCAAAAATCTTGATTAAGTACAAATTTGTTAAAGATGACAATGTGCAGTTTAGGTGGCACACATTATTGGAGAAAAGCAAAATAGGGTAAGAAAAGTATGACTGGGTGTCAAGAAAATAGGGTCTAAAGAAAGAAATACCATTTTTAAAGTATTTCTAGTTTCCTACAAAACTGAAAGCAAAACTACACAAGTCAGAAATTAACTCTGGAATGAAGACAAGTAAAATTGAAATGTTGGTTTGTTTTCAACATAGTTTTATACTAAACCACATAAACAGAACATAATTCTTCCTAACTATAATTATGTAAGAATAAAGGATGTGTCTGTAACCATATATACACTGCATTTCTAGTAGAGGTTTGCTCCTATTGAAGACTGTGGCAAAGATCACAATTAAGCATCAAAGATATTTCAAGGGATATTACAGATTTTTAAACACTTATTTTTAGAGCCAGAAGAGAGCTAAGAATGACACTTGACATCGGAAAGTGAGTAAATTGAACAGCTGGGACCAAAAGCTAGAGAAGACTAACTAAACTTAAGACAGTATTAGAAAGAACCATGAGGAATATCCAAACACATTAAATGAGCAATGCCACTGTATAGGAAATTAAGCTGAATAAAGTAATGCTCAATATGTAACAACAAAAATAATATTTTTAACTACTGCAGCTCCAAACAACCCAAGGGATTTCTGATGATAACTCATGCCTTTGGCTCATTTCAAAAAGGCAAATAAGATTCTAGGATAAGCAAGAACATGAACAATACAGGAAGTATAATTTTAGAGATGAAAGATTTTTCCTTTAGACTACTATCTTTTCCAAGACAATATATGGCTCTGTATGCCTCCAGAGACAAGGAGGAATATTCCTGAAATTGGGTGAATGAGAGTAGTCATTATCTGTGAGATCAGGCTAAGACACAGTGAATTAAGATAAATCTCAAATCCCCTTCCCTTCATCCACACAAAGTATTGTGCTCTATTAAGGACAGCACTTGATCTCTGTCCCTTTGATAACACTGGGTCACCATTTAGAACCAGGATCTTGGCATGACACACAAAGCTAGATAGAGTATGATCTGTTTAAAGGTGTCTGTCTGAGCACATTCCTCTTGGCATCAGTCCCAGTAAGAACAATGGAAGCTGGGAGCTGTCTTAGAGATAGGCAGTTCTTTACTGGAATTCTCCGCACACAGGGCCTTCCCCCTCTCACTCCAGAGCCTCAGTTAAAGTAAAATAATCATACATAGGTAATAGGGAAATTTGAAGACACTCCATATTGAAATAAAAATACCAGCAATAGTCCTGAGTGTTCCATTTTTGGAAGAACAATCTCAACATTCACTTCTAGTTCTAAGTACATTTAATACATTTGGATATTCACTACCATATTCATTCTGTAATATTTTTGAAGAAAATTTACTGTTTCTCTCTATGATTTAATCTTTGATTCAAGTGTATTATTTAGTTTCATTTACTTAATATTGGAAGTGGAAAAACACTACAGTAAGCCTTCACTCAACAAGCTGTTTGCCCTGCTGTTTCAAGAATGCCCAAGAGAAACTTCTTTCATGTGCAGGTTTTTTACTCCTGTCCTCTGTGACACCTGAAGCACAGTCAACAGGGATTATAGTTTGCTTTGTTAATGAAAATAATTAAATACTTTATTCAGGCTGACAAGCAGAGTCAAATGTTATGGACTTGTGCAGGAAACCGAGGGAAATGTAAGTATCTAGAGGAGTCTTATTATCTTTTAAGTGTTGACTTCAGTTTCCTAGTACACACCTTCTGATCCCTTGGAAACTCTGCTGTGAGAGAATGTGACTTAAAATTAAGCAGAGAGCAGAACAGCTATGACAAGGACTAACTCCATCTGCACACAGATAGGGCTATTAAAAGCAGGCGTTGGCAACAGGTTTTCAATATTGATTCTGTACTAATACACTGTGAGATCATCACTGCTGAACACTTGGCAGGAGGGCTTGAGGCTACAGAAAGACCAAAAAAGATTAGTTCCTCGTGAAGGGTAGTTTAAAGCACTGGAAAGTGGAGTTAAAAGTGTTTTACAGATTACCTAAATTCTTTCCTAACTTTGCAGATTACAAAGGCTGAAAGTGTAAGATTTTATTAATGCTAAATTATGTCTTATAACTTGTATAGAATAAAGCAACTCTTTAGTAAAACATACAAAATTGTATCTTCAAGTATGAAACTGCCAAATGGAACAGTAAAAGTAAAATATAAGTTAAGTTTAAAATTAGCTACATGTTATGATCTTTCATTCTCTACAGTGAAATAATGTGATGAGCTTTTCACAATGAGCTGTATTTTGGTTTCAAAAACAAAATCAAATCAGCATCCTTACATTATGAAGCAGACTTAGAGTAACAAATACTCATCCAGAACACCAATTAAACCTCCACTGTGAAAAATGTTGTCCATGGCATTCAAGACAGCACTAACATTCAAAGGTGAGTTTTACTTTTCATCTGTATCCTGTTAGCTTCTTCAGTAGGCAGACAGTATTTGAGAAAAGTTTTGTGTAACTTCTAATACTACTCCTCTATTTTTTTTATCCTCTTGATACTTTGTAATATTTCAGTCAGACTAACTAATGGTAGTAAGACCTTCACTGAGACCATAAAAATGTTCAACTGAAAGGACTTGGAGACAATCTTACTGTTCAGTGGTTTCTGGGCATCTGCATTCCCTTCTCCTTCAAATCCTGAGGGCTGGTCTTCTACCTTAACAGTAGTCTTTTTTGACCTTGTCCTGTCATCTTCATCTTCACTATCTGCTGTGTAAAGACTTCGATCTGTAAATGGACGTCTCTCATCTCTTCTCACAAGAAAAGAAAAAGTCATGTTACTCTTAAAAACCTGAAGCAATTGTTTTCCTTTGATTATTTACAACACACTCTCAAGATACAACAGAAATATTCTCTTATGCTCATCTCCTCATTCTGAATTGCAGGAATTCCAATTTACTTCCTATACAACTGTCATTTCCATATTTAACACCAGAGTACTTTTATCATTCTAACAGATGGATACAAAACAACTTTTTCTATTTGTAGCACTCTAGTACAGACCCCACTGAGCAACTCAACGAAATGCTGAAACAAAGGAACATGCAAAGAATCCCTTCCTCTTCACTCTGTAACTGTGGCTCCACTAGGGGACAGCAGACACAGACATTCCTTCTGTATGTATTCCTAATGTGACTCTTACTAGTAAGAGCTTAGAGCTCTACAAATAGACATATTAACAATTAGCATACTCGAGACCATAATGACCACAATCAATCCTTTATACCTAAATATTCTTCCATTTGACAGCAGAAGGCGAAGATCATTGTCTTTTGCTCTCCATTCAGGTACTGTAGAAGAGGGTTGAAAGGGCTTGTTAAACCTCCCGTTCAGTTTTGAGCTTGTGATATCCTAAAGAAGTAAAAGCAATGTTGCTTATTATTTATTCCTATGAATTCAACTGTTTTTTCTGCACCTAATTGAAGATTAAATTCACTACTAGAATGGTTACCACCTGGATAACCAACTGAAAAAAGCTCAGACAAAACATGTTTGGATGTAAGGAGCTTCAGAAGACGATGGCGCCTTCTCCTTCCTTGAACCATCTATAATCTCCTGAAGCATCTGAAACTAATATAACTTTCCTATAATACTCCTTTTATGTTTCCTTTGGAGAAATACCCATACAGACAGGCAAGCCAGAAGGTGGGCTTGGAACAGCTACAGCAACTCCTGGATTGGGTATGTGCTCCCTGAAATTAGTATCTCAACAGATTTAGAGGACAAAACATCAATAATGGAAAGTCATCTGCCTTAAGCAGAACTTTCTTAGCTCAAAGCAGTTTACATTTGACTCTAAAACAATCCAGCCATGTCTCATCTGACAAAGAGTTCTAGTCTGTATTCTTAGGGATCTTAAAACTATTTTCTTTTCAACAGAGATTAGAAACCTGCTCTGGTTTTGTTTTTCCTTGCACATAACTGAATACTTGCCTCTTCCCATGGTGACATCTCCAGCCTTTTCAGTACCTCCCTAGTGTGGAGTTCCAGGATGTCCAGATTAGAAGGAGTTTTGGTAGCATGGTCTCGCAGTTTCCTCACCCTCCGTCTAGGGTGGTGAGGGGAAGCTGTTTCATGCGAAGACCGTGAAGCTGGAGACACACCAAGAATTCCCTGAGTTTTAACTAATTTGCTGTTTTCCTCCTGTAATGAAAAGCACTTTTCAGAATAGTCTCAGAGGAATAAATCCACATATTTAAGTGCTGCTTCTTATTCATCTAATTAAATGTACATTATGTAAGTAAAATTGTTAGACCTTTTAGAGAAATAACTAAGTGTTTCATTTGTATTTGATATAAGAAGTTTAGTTTTACTGCACCTCTTTCTCATTTGAGGCTTTTATGCTACACTCCACAACACTAGTGTCACCAAAACACACAGCTTTATTCAGGAAGGCAGCATAGAGTAGACATGTATTGTACACAACAGATCACATCCTCTCAGATCTGTTCTCTTCACATAGAAATGTGAGAGTTTTTCAAGAATCAATAATCACTGAGGAAGGAAGGAGCGTAATGCTCATATGGGAGAGGAAAAAAAAAAAACAGTGGGAAACCCTCCCCCGCTGACTATATAACACACAGCCACAAAACGCGAGAGTGAGCAAAAGAGATGACAACTGGACCAGAACTAACGAATACGTAGATAGGAGAATGGAATATGCACAGAATTTCAAATTAAAATCTTTAACAAAACATTAACAGCAATTATTTTAAGAAGTTACAAGTAACTACATTTTAGAAATACTAACCTACAAATAATTTCACCATTAAAATTTAAAAATTAACAAAAAATACATAAAGCACTCACTTTCCATTTTCTTTATCTGAAACAGCCATAGCTTAGTATTCCAAACTATTTTTCTCTTGATGTACTGTTATTAAATGAATGTTAAATAAATTAAAAGGTGAATATGGGTCAATCAGAAGCATAGCTATGATGGAGCTCCCTGATTCAAAGATTTATTTTCTGCAGGCTTATGTAGGGTTGCCTCTGTTCTTACCTCCACAGAACGAATCACTTTAGAAAGCTCTTTGATGAGATGCCCAGGCCTAATGTTGTCTGGAATTTCAAAGGCATGTTCTGTTACAAGCTGCATGCAAAGGGGGAAGAAAAGATACTTAGTTCTTTTTTTCCCAGATAAAAGCAGAAATAATTTGAAATAAACAAAACTACAAGGGAAAAAATAAAACTACAAACAAAACCACATTAACTTCTGTAATAATGACTGCAAACTGCCAGGACTGATAAACATACGCAGTAGCTTCCAGTCCAAGCTTTAGTTGCCAGCAGTTATCCCTCAGTGTCGCCAAGAATCCAAAGAAGGGATAACACAAAGCCATACTTGACAACCACTTAATTTTTCTTACCCTCAGTTCAGTAATCACCCTTTTCCCCTTTACCATGGTCAATACTTCCAACATTCATTAGTCATTACCTTAAAAACACCTAAAGACTAAGGGAATTTCACCCTGACAAAAACTTAATCGCAAGAGCAAATCAAGAATAATCATGAGTAACCAAGATGCAGATTTTTAGACATCTTTCTGACATCTAATTCCTAAAAATTACTTTTTTAGCTTATTTATAATGTAGTAGGTTGGAAAATACAATTCAGAAAAAAACACAAAACATTCCTTATAAAAACTGTAGAAAGTCGTAAGAGTTCATGTTCCTTTTAGTCCTCTGAAACTGCATCAGGGACAGATTTCATACATATACAGACACAACAGAAGTCCAAAGACTCTACAGTTAGATCTAGCAAAAAATATTTTGTATGTAGCTTAAATATCCCTCAAAACACTCTTATTTAGAATTAAACATATAAAACATCACTTAACATACAGGCTCTAAAATGACTGACATGAATTCCTGTAACCAACTATTTAAATAGAAAAAAATCCCAAACACTTTCAGCTATCCACATTTCAAAAATGAGATTCAGCAGGAAAGTGATTGCTAGATTCAATACTGTATGTGCATTTCATTGAATCTGGTTTCATCTCAGTCATAAAAACAAACACTTTCTCCCCCTCCCAAAAAAATCCCACATCAACATATAATCATGATATGATTATTCATTTCTGTGCCACTAATTCCAGGGAAAATTAAATCAGCTGCTATTATTTACCATTCTTGGAATGTATCACCTCTACACATTCACCCTGGAGAAAACCGCAGCTCTGTCACTGAACTGTGTAATTTTTTTCATCAAGTTATTGGTCATTTTAGGACCATTCAATTGTTCCTACTTCCCTCTCTCAGAATAAGATGAGTTGGAAATTCTCTAGAAAATAGCACAAAACAATCCTCTAAGAATTCACCTATGTTGAAGAGACGCATTCCATGACACAAAACCTCTTGAGTCGGATTCTCATTTGAGAAGCATGCATTTGTCGTTTTTCAGGAACTGCCTGAAATCCTCAGCATGAGCAGATCAAACAGCAATGTACAAGGCTACTCCTGTCCTCACCTGCCTACAACTCCAAACCCATCACAGACCTGGGCTGCTGCATAGACAAGATTGCCACCAGGATGAAGCAGCAGCTAGAAAAGATGGATTCAAGGTATAAAACACAATAGCTGGTGGACAGCAGACAACACTGTGGCCAAATCACTGATGCTCTGCACTTTCCTCACAATGAGTGTGTCTCTTCATCCAGTGGTTTGAGAATACTCACAGGTCTCATTAATAAGCATTCAGAACGCAGCAAGTGCAATTGATTCTCTTTCACAGGAAAAGTAGAAAACTTCTCTCATTTCACATGAATCAAAATACTTCATGATCCACTAGACAGTACACAAATGCTACAATACTATACTACAGCAATCTAGAAAAAAGGAATTTGAATCCAATTTCAAATCAAAATAAGGATTTACATAGGCTATGTTTGATCTCAGTTCAGTAGCCTGATCAATTGGCTTGCTTATTATCCATGCTACAGTTGCAGAGAGAGCTTGGATTCACACATGGTTTAACAGCTTAGGCCCAACATCCTGTAAACACTGCTATGTTGTTCACTATAGCAAG
Organism: Eopsaltria australis; assembly: GCA_034509425.1. NCBI lineage: Eukaryota > Metazoa > Chordata > Aves > Passeriformes > Petroicidae > Eopsaltria > Eopsaltria australis. The sequence continues at coordinate 1,079,202 of JAVTVJ010000696.1, forward strand.
CTTTCATCCGGAACAGCACAGACCCAGAGACACTGGAGAACCAACTCAGAGGGCCAGCAGAGCTTCATCTGGGATCAGTAATGCTACACAGGCCAGACCCCAGCACATCCCACACATAAAGACCACTTCTGCATTTGCACCTCATGTTCACTTCCATGGAGCTCATACTGCTGGATATAGCATTGAGCAATTATCATATGTGTTGTAGAGTAAGTTTTCTTACAAGAAGAACTTGTGGGCAGAAAGAGCAGAGAGATCTCAAAGCGTCAGTTCAAGTCTGACTTGCAACAAAGCAGGATCACAGGCAGCAACAAACTAGAATTAATAGCCTCAGACAGAAGCAAAACTGCAAGTCAGTGAACTGCACTTCCCAGGAGCACCGGTTCCAAGAGGGCTCATTAACACAGGTATATGAGAAAACACATGGAGTTACACCAGACACAGTTCTGTGCCAAAACAAACAAGCTTTCCTGGAGAGAAGAGCACCAGCAAAGCCAGCACTGATGGCATACTTATGATTTTATAAGTGTCAGTCAGTGTTGAGCAAGGACAATATTCAGTTGAAGTTAATATTCCTCAATCTGAATCTAAACCGACTCTTCAACATGTGTAGCTGAAATGTGCTTTCCAAACCACTAACATGAATGGAAAATGCTAAACATCACAGCCTTCCATCCCTCCACTGCCTCAGACTAGGATTAACTGACTATATAAAAACATTTCTTAGAAAAAGCCCCACCTTATCACCTTATCCTCCAGTATTCTTGTCCCTTCCTGAGGTAAAGCAAGATTCTACTTCAATCAGCTGCAATACTTGAGCTTATTAAATGGTCTAATACTTTATTAGCATCATGGAATATAAAATTGTCATCATGATTCTTCCCCAAATCTGTAGTATATACTTTCAATAGACTTTTTCAATACTCATTAACAGATAAAAATAATCTTAAGGGGGACACAGACCTTCACTTAGTTGTAAATCAGAACAGTTCACCAAAATAGCAAACAAAATAACTTATACTTACTTCTTTTTTCATCCATAATCTTAAAGCAGTAAGTAAAGCCTTCACTCCTTGTACTAAATAGCTTGGAGGCTGGAAACCATCCTCCCTCAGTTCTAAAAAGGATACAGAACCCAATTTAGAAGCATGCTAAGAGAGAAAACAATAGAATGATACCTACCCTTCAGCCAATAAAGCTGCCATTATGCAACAGCACAGTAAAGGAAAAATTGTGCAAGCAAATGAAACATGACATCCTGCATTTATGTGCATACTGTAACAACAAGAATGACCATGAAAAAACAAATCCAACCCTAAAGTGATTCTACATAAAACTTTCTTTTTCTAACTTATTCTTGTGTGAATTAGGGTTATTTTACGACATACTAAAGGTCAATTGGGGAAAAAGAACCCAGACCTAAAATACAGAACAAAAATTAACATATTTGAAGAAAGAAATCACTTCTATTTCATTGAGAAATATTTTAGTCAAAGGGGATCAGGAGGATGTGGGATGTATCTCTAAATTAGAATTCACATTGCTTATCCATATGCAAATAGCTTACACTAGCATACTTCCACTTCCCAAACATTTTTTGCCACCCTACCAAATATCACAGTTCTCCCTCACATGGTTTACATATTTTTTCGTCCCCAAATCAAAGAGGACAGGGGGTGGAAACCACTCTGCTACAGAAGCTTCTCTTCTTAGGGAAGTTGGTGCTCCCAACTGATTGCAATTCCTTTTCGTTCTCTTTTGCTTCATGGGAGTAAAAAAAAGAAGGGAAAAGACAAATTCTCCATAAACAGCCAAAAGTAGATTGAAACCTCTCCTCCTGTTCCTGACAAAGATTCCCACTTGTCAACAGCAAATGGATCAACATGAGAACCATTTGGCTCATTTTATTCGCTTACAAGAATACACTAATAAAATACCATTTTTATGGATAATGTACTAGGAAGCTGGCAGAAAAAGGAAAGTTCTGTGAGTAAACAGCTGTTCTTGTCTCAAAGGCCTCCTACTTGTTAAAGGGTATGAGAGGTACTGGCAGCAGAAATCTTCCTGCCCATTAGCTGGCTCAGATGATAAAATTTTAAGACTATAATGCAGTACCACAGGCTGAATTTTTCAGATTCAATAGAAGCAATTGCATGAACTAAAAGTAATTCCAATTAATGAGTACAGGATACATTAACAACAGCACACATTGCCTATTTTGAAGCCCCAATAATTAAGAAAAGTAACTTAGGTGAATGCAGTAATACTTATCATGAAACACTTTCTGCCAACAAAAGGTCAAAACCAAAATGCCTGTGACCCTATTACCATTTTATAAAAAGAAGCAGGAAGACATGCTGTGTTGATTTTGTCACTGACCTGAATTTCATATAAAATACTGCTAGCAGCTGGACATCATCATTACCCTGCACAACCAAACTGGCATCATACTTTTTTCATAAAACAATGGATTCTGACTAGCAAATACCTAATTCATATGAGTCCTGATGCAAAAATCCAATATAAACTTCACCTTAGCCATGGAAACATCAATTTTTATTTTTTATGATGAGTTTATAGGTCACAGCATTGTTCAGCAATAAAACATCTCCTAAACCAAAGACCAAACGTAACATTAGAATAAGCTTCACAGCCCTTCCCTAAGAAACGAGTGGCTCCTAGCCTATGGATTCAAGGAGTCATGCGATAAAAAGGCGAGGGGGAAGAGTGAGGTGAACAGACACAGATTATAGTTAGCTAGATCTTACAGAAACATACTGCTTTTCCAGTAGGAACACAGTTCCTATGCGTTCTGATGAATTTGTAAACATTAAATACGCATGAATGAGAAAAACCAAAACAAGATTTCAAGATAAAAATACTGGTTTTGGAAGGAAAAATTTTCTGCAAGTTTGCTCTCTTTGGTAAGATTTCTGAGCTGCTCTAAGGTCACCCTGAGACTTCAAATGGACATTTAGGAAACAAGGGTTGTTCAATGCTTTAATTTGCTGAAAGCAGGAGAGATAATTTTCAATAACTTGTAACTGTTTCCACATTAGAAAAAGTTACATGGGATTCTTTCAAAACAGAAGTTGAATTCAGCAGCCTCCTCTGAAGGTTGACTTCCATCCTTTGAAATACATCACATTATTAAGAATAAACAGAGCAGGCAGAGGGCAAGATACTTGAGGAAAAGAAGGTGAAGTCAGGCAGGCACATTTTCAAGCACAATTATATATGGGTACAAATACAGCAATCAAGGAATGGATGAGGAAGTTTGGAGAACAGCAACTGTCAAGATTGGAGGCTGTTGAGACACGTCTTGGATAAGCACTGATGCAAGTGATTTAACACAGCTCATAGGAACTGACGTATCTTTCCTACAGAAGCTCTCACAGACATCTTTCCTTTCACAACCAGGACCAGAGGATAAAAGGCAGTGTGACTGGAAATGTCAAAGGAAATTGTGGACATGTAAGAAAACTTCTTCGTTTGGCTGTGAAGCCACCAAGAAGAAACCCATAGATATAAGTTAGTGGAATAATTTCATAGAACTATTTGCTCAAAGGAAAGGCCATCAAAGGATATTCAAAGATCTTAAATTATATGAAAGACGCCTGGAAGAAAAAAGCTGATGACATGGTCCATTATCACTTAAGAGAAAAAGAATTATAAACGCAGATACATGTGCATCTCTTTAAAACAAAACAAAACAAAACAAGCATTACCTTTCAATGTTTCCAGTAAGTTTTTCGCCACAAACCAACAGATGGCTTCAAAGAAAGGAAATTTGAAAAGATCCGGGGTTTTTAGCCTCTTCTCCATTTCATAACACCTGAATAAATGCAAATATTACAAAACATTAATGTTTTAATTATCAAATTCATTATTCAACTATGTAATCATTCAAATTGACACAATGTCCAAAATAAAATGAAATAAAATAACCATGGCCATGATAAATAAAAGAAGTCAAGTACCACATAGTTAAACCCCAACATGACCACAGACAAGATTGAACTCTGGTCTCATTCAGGCTCTGACCTTATCAAGTTTGACTGCGGCACTTCTAAGAATAAAGTTGGACTTCATAAAACTAGGATACAAACCCAATGTGTGATCTTTTAACAGATGGAATTTTATCGGGATTCCACTGTAATAAATAAAAACAATATGTTTAGAAGACAGCTCTACATCTTGGACAAAAACTAAATACAGCTGCCCTTAGAGCAATGCTGACTTGAGGATGCTCATTTCAACTCAGTGTCGCACACCTGGGCTTGCTTAGTTTTGTTTTACTCACTTATACTAATTTCCAAAGTAGAGTTTTTTCTTTTTTTTCCTTCTTTTAGTCACTTAAATTCTTGCATAGCCTTCATTTTGCTTTTGAAACAGACTTTGCAGAAGTAAAATAAGAGAATGTGCTTGATACTTTCTAACTGAAAATGCCACTACTGTCCGTTAGAGAGCCTGTACCAATTTGATCCTGGTTAAGCGCATGAAGAAAAATCTCTATGAAAAGAATATCCTTTCTTTTCAAGTACAGGAAGAGCTGAGACTAGTACAGGAACAAGTACAGGAAGAGCTGAGACTAACCTGAGTTGCATGCCAATGTTGAGGTTGTGCAAAAAGTTTCCTCCAAAAGCCATACAATCCTGAGATGTGAGCACAGCGTGAATCCAGCCTAAAATGACAGATTGTGAAACTTAATACATACATATGAATTATTCTATGACTGTTTTTAAATACACAAATTAGTAAAAAATACTGTTCCTGAAAGAAAAAAAGCAAATCAGTATTCTCTGCTAGGAGCAAGTAACCTAAATTTTAACAACATGTAAACAACAGTGCTTCAGAAATTTATCACTGGGAGGGGGGGTAAGGATGCAAAGCTGACTTTTCAAGTAAAAATTCCAGAAGTTTTCCCTCCAATCCACAAACATAAACAACTCAGGAGGAGAAAAATATACTGAAGAAAAGATCACATCATGAAAATAAAACAAAATTCTATGTCTTTCAATACTTACATATTGCTTACAGTAATAGAGTTGTTTCCGTAACATAAAGTCATTTAGCAATACTGACGTTTCTCAAATAGGAATTCAGAAGTGGCCCCATAAATTATTCTAAATACAGTCACTCTAAGTCAAGTGAAATTATGATCAGTTTAAAACCCAGTCTAGACACTCTATGAAGTTTGTCACATAACTGAAATACTGTCCTTAAGAAATCCACCATTCAACATGGTAAAGCATGGCCAACATTATGTTATCGATCTAGCTAATTACTACTGGGTAATTTCAACTAAGTACACAGAAGAACACATTAAAACAGTTATCTGTGAAATTTATACTGTGGAGCTTTAGTGTAAGTGAACTATAAGCAGACTTTGCTTTTGTCAAGATCTTTTTCCTAATTTTCCATGCCTACAGATAAATATTTGCAGACTACTTCATGGTTTCACTGAATGTAGGCACGATGTACAAACTCAGCAAGCTTCCCAATTTGAGGAAAAATCAGACCAAATCACAAACAACTGTTCATAATATTAATTCATATTCATTAAATCCATGCCTTAATTCAGCTAATAATGAACAGTTTTATGGCACAAAAACTGCATCAACTAAAGATTTTAATTTTTTTACATTCCTGCTTGCTATTTTTATTTTTTTTTATACAGGTCTACATAACAAAGAATGAAAATCTGGTGTAGATCACATAGAATATCTTGAAAAATATTTAAATAACTCTAAAGAGTCTCCCAGTACATGCTATTCACCTACATGCAAGATTAATTTTAGATCAGAAAACTACTCTGAACGTATTTCAAAGATTATAAAATAATTATGACATCAACTGGCATCAGTGCAAGCAGAAACAGCAAGTGGTTTTCACCAGGATCGGGGTTTGTTTTTTTTTCAAAGTCTTTACTCAGTCTTACAGAATTTGTCATTTTTTTAAACACCTGTCTCGAAATCTAGTTTAATTTACTGCTCTTACACTGTTCTCCATCATATGTATATGAGTAAGTATGTGTGTATACACATACATGCACAAGTGTATGTACTTCCATATTTGGAAGTGTCTTTTTACATGAAAAACATGTACACATAAGAAATTATCATCTGATTATACTTTCTTCATGGCCATATGACAATGAGAGCTCAGATTCAGCAGATTACTTAGAAAGCCGTGATTATTTTCTGTGAGTCATAAAGTTCTTCATTCTGTAATTCTGCTTTCTCTGTTCATAGATGTATGAACTTAGATACATGGACAATTAATGCCATCTCTTGCCAGAAATACATGGTTTTAAAAGCTCTGGCTGTTCAGGAATGTCAAGAGTACATAGAGGTCCTCATCAGGTAATATTTATTCTGCACAGGCTGTGAACTATAAGAGCAAACACTGAATCTCACAGGTATAGAACTGAGCTATGAGAAAAATGCAGTAGTCTAGAAAGTGCAGGATGGAATAACATACTGATCATAATCTTCAAGGCTTCTTCCAGAAGTAGAATTGTAAACCATTTTCCTGCTCCATGTATTTAAAGCTTTCCTTCCCTCCAAAAAAGAGGAGAGGGCACCCAGTACAAATTTTTAATAATAAAATTCTAAAAAGCATTTCTAGGGATAGGTTGGATAAGCAAACATTGGCAAAATACGATTTGATTTACTAAAGACTTGTAAGTTTATGATATTTATTTATGCTATTTGGGTAGGGTGGAGTATTTTGTTTGAAGGATTTTTCAGTGTTTTATTCTTTAACAAAGAAGTTGAATTGTTTTGGCATTTCTCACAACAAAAGCAAACCAAAAAAACCACCCAACTTGCACTCTTAATACTCCAGCCTACAGCATAAGAAGTTTATCTGATGCTTTTGCAACAATTATGCCTAGTAGGCCTTGCAACACTGAAATCTGTAGAAATAAAATTGTTTTATAAAATTAGGGTAAGAATTCAGTCTGGATACTTATCAAATAGGGAACAATCTGTGCTTTATTAACTGCAACTACTTCCCTGATAATCAAATTAAACTTTAATTTGTTGTCTTCTAATTGGGTAACAAACACCCTTTCATTCCCTGATAATTGTTATAGTTGTCAACTAATCTTAAAAGCTAATTACTTGTTTTGAAAAATCTAAATTTCAAACTTTTTTATTATTCTCTCTTATCCATAGTTTTAGATTATACCAAATGTTGATAATGCAATTATTTTATGATACTCTTAATTCCTGCTGATTAAATATGCTAAGTCCTGATAGCAAAAGTAAAATCTTACCTGTTGGAACAAATAAAGTGTGTCCTTGCTTCACAACACACTTGTAACACTTGTCAACTTTGTCCCCAAAATATACTTCACTCTGGGTGACAGATGAACTCCAGGACTCATAGAGAGCCAAATTGTCATCAGTGGGCTTGATCAAATAGAATATCTTCTCACCCTATTAGATAAATATACCAAATAAATAAATTAATGTTCTCCTGGAGGTACACTACAACCTCTGAGTCACTCCTAATGAAGTAACAGATTGGCCTAAATGGAAAGAATTCATTCTTCCCACTATGGCATGTTCAGGCTTCCCAGCCCAGTGTCTCACAACTGCAATCCACCAAGAACTTAGACATAGCACATTAACAAGGTGGTGTCTTGTGATTTAAAGGAAGCAAACAAACAAACAAACCAGAACTTCTCACTGGAGTACAAAAAAATCCAATTCTTATAAACAATTAATGGATATGAACACACCTACCAAAGGAGAAAATGTAAGATGAAACCACTTTGTCTCTTCTATCATGTACACATGGTCAAAGTTGTGACAATAAAAAATTGTGTATGCCAATGATTTTCATTCAATTATTTTTTCCTACTAAAACCTCACTATATCACCCACAAGTCTACCAAAGTATTCAGTCAAGCAATTACAGTCTACAAGTCACCAACAGCATGCTGAAATAAGAGCATAAAAATTCAACCCCAGAGATCAATAATTCACTTTCAAGCTCCTCCCTCAGCACTGCAAGCACAGAATTTCATGCAGATGATAATGCCACAACAGAAGGCTGCACACTGAGTAACTTTTGTTTCACGCTAGTCAGAGTCATCCAAAGGGTGGCTGGGCACTGGAACAGCTCCCCAGGGAAGTGGTCACAGCACCAAGCTGATAGAGCTCAAGAAGCATTTGGACAAGGCTCTCAGGATCATGCTGTGACTCTTGGGATGTCCTGAGCAAGGCCAGGAGTTGGGCTTGATGATCCTGATGGGTTCCTTTCAATTGAGCATATTCTGTGATTCCGTAAATCAAGAAGTATTCATACCCAGAGAACATGGTACCAAACTGATGTTCCTCCAAAATCAATATGAAAATCAGTATAGCTGTCCTGGACACCCATTAAGCAATACTTCTGAACAAAAGGCTTAGGGAAGACAGAATCATCTGGCCAATAATTTTCCACCCATGAAAGCTTTCTGGCAATGTCTGGTACTTCCACTAATTCAGACATCCTTTTAAAAAACAAACAAAGAAAAAAGAACTGTTAATATAAACAGGAGTAAGCATACCTCTTTTTAAATGACAGCTTCCTACAAAGACATTACTTATGAACTAATAAATATGTTTTATATCCACATTACATCACAGTGGCTGTCTACATAAAATAATCCTCCTCCTGTCTTTCCTGCTACAGGCATTATATTCCTACACATATTGTTCAGCTTAGTGGAAACCACTTCCTACATTCAAGGAATTGAAGTCAATACTCACTTTGTGTCCGAGAATTCCAGGCTGATCACATTCAATACTTTGGGTCGGTCAGGATTTGTGAAGTATTTAATGTAATTATGGAGCTTCATTTTACTGTCTGCTTGTCTTGCTACATCTATGACATCTATCACTTTGTCACCACCTGTGAAAAATACAGTGACTTTCTTAAGGCTATCACAGATAAAAGACATTTCAGGTATTTAAGAGTAAATTAACTTTTCCAGTCTTTACAAAACATTTCTGCAGAAAAACTCCACTACTATCATTATTCTCTTGGAATAAAGACAGATCAGTATAAACCAACTTTTTATTAGGCTTAACTTGAATTACTACAATCAGCTAAGGACAGAACTGAAAACACTCTAAAAAGAAATCCTCTTTCCCTGTGGTTACCTAAAAAGAAGGAGTATTATAGAATGGCTGCATCTGTAAAAAAAAAAAAAAAAACTGGTTTATGGCTGCAATTGCAAAGAGTAGCAAGGAGAAAGTTATCAAGGAAGATCTCTTCCTCAATTTTCCTATCAACCATCACCAAACCTCCACCTTCCTTAAATACATACACAACTTGTAAGCACACAGTAGTTTCACTGAATAATTATCATGGGTGTGTTTCCTTTCTGACAACAAAGATGAGGTTACACACCATGTATTCTGAATTGATACATTCATTCAGAGAACTGAACAAGAGAAAGGACTAACAACATCACTATAATAGCAATTGGTTGATGTCCATTTAGTTACACAATGGCCAAATTTGACACTTAATTTTGGAATGCTGGAAACATGCCTAGATGTACATTATAAACATATTTACTTTAAAACTGCAAGTCTGTACCACCTTGATAAATTTCAGCTGAAATAGTACTTATTCAGTTTTCTTATTTTTAATTTCAATAATATGAAGGTAAATCTGTGGCATTCCAATTTTTTCCTTTAACTGGAAAACTTGACAGATCAAAATATATGTATAAGGATGAGAAAATCAAGTTTCTATCTGAATCCAAGAAGGCAATGCAGCAATCCAAAAGAAAAGATTTGGAAATATCACAATGATAATTAATCTTTAAGGTAGAACACACATTACTATTTATCATCACAATGGTGACAACACTGCATATTCTGGTGCCTTTGTAAAATACTGACGGACAGAAAACCTACTTTCAGCACACATTATTACATTAGGAGATAATGAGAACGCACTCAGACTTCTCAACTGTACCATGTGTTACAGGAAATGTCCTGCTGCACTTGGCTCAGTGTTTGTCTGCACTGCATACTTACACAAGTCTGGCACAATTACAGACTGATAAGAAATCTGATAAGAAAGAAGTGGTTCTTGGGAAGCCTTTCCTGGCAAAGGATGCCAAGGTAGGAAATAATTCAGAAAGGCCAATTTACTGAGTTCAAAACATTAAGTTTTGTCACAGCCTAATTAATGATTAAACTTATTAATTCTAAGTGTGACTCATTCAATTCCCATTATCCTTGGTTTACGTCACGTAGGAAAAAAAAAACCCTAGCATTTCACATATAGCTTGCATTGAAATTACCAGGTTTGAAAGTTGAGATGTAAGGCTGTAGTCCTATCACACATCCAACACATCTACCAAACAGATACACACACACACACAAAAAAAAAAAAGAAAAAAAAAAAAGAAAAAGAAAAAAAAAAAAAGAAAAAAAAGAAAAATACACTCCAAACCATAGCTTTGATTTTACTCTCTGCTAGCCTTGAATTTAGAATAAATATTTAGCACTTTGGAAGCTCTTATAATTATGCAAATATTTATTTTAATTTTCAGACAGGATCATTTTAATAAGTACTCCAGAATGACTCTTACCTACATAGCGTTCCACATCTAAAACGGAGAAAGTGGGTGGAGGAAGTCTGAGTCCCAGACCATCTAATTTAGGAACCATAATAGGAACATCAAACCCATGTTTCTCCAGGTATCTTTGTGTCAACTGGCTTCCATGCATTTTCAAAATTACTTCATCAGCACTAGTGGAAAGAAACAATGGAGTATTAGCAGAAAAGCATCCTCCAAGCACTACTGAAATAAAAAAAAAATCTCAAGATTTTGGGAGAGGACAGATGGGAATGGCTACATCTGAATCCAAAACAAACACACAGTACTGCTTTATTAAGCTTTTAACTAAAGGACAAAGAAAACAACCTCAACAAGCACAGAAACTCATACTGTCATGCATAATCTAGAAACTCACAGTCCTTCTCTACGACTGAAAAGAGTAACTTAAAAGGATGGGGAAAAGGAATTCTCAGAGAAGGCATTAAAGTACATTTTGCTAACAAGAACCACTAGCTGCTCTAAAGAATTGTAAGTCATTATGTTTCAGTGAGATAGCCAACCAAGCTCAGGATCAAAGTCTAACCATGTTTCTCCACTTTCTTTTAAAGTATGTGGGAATGAGTAGACTACCAGCTCATGTGAATGTTCTATGTTACTTGGAATGAAACTGAGAACTATTCCTGAACTAGAGGAATAGACAGACAATATTCTGACAGTAAGAGCACAAACACCAAATAAACAAAACCAAAATCAAACAAAAAAATCCACCCCAAAACTCAAAACCTCTCAGACCACCCTGCAGACCACCCAACAGACAACCCAACTCAAAATCGAACAAGGGAAGCTACTGTATGAAAAGGCAAATGTATCCATCTGAAATGTGATGCGCTGGGAAGAATTCTGAAGGAGGAAGTAATTCTCAACCTTCACTTCGTGAAGCGGAGAAGTGTTAGTCACCTCCCCTAAGACACACTCAGATGACACTTCTCTGTGTTTTCCCACCAAAATACTGAAGGAAGGTTCTGTACCTTGGGAAGGAGCGAGCCCGCAGCTGTTTAACAAAGGTCCGTGTTCCAGCCTGCACTGGTTTGGAGCCATCATCTGGCTCTGTATAGTCATGTCTGTGCCAGTTTCTCCTCTTCTTCACTACAAGTTTCAGATTGATTAAACACTGAATTAATTGAATCAGACAGCTCAAATCAGAAGTCATCCCAGTCAGCCAGACACATCTCAATCACATTATTATGATTAACAAACCTTATTTTTTTAACCAGGTGACACTCTACCTGTTTGCAACAAATTAAATCTGCAGGACACAGTAACTCACTGTACTTTTATAGCATCTTCTGTTTGAGAATTCTAATGATTTGGATTCTTCTATTTGGATTTCTATCAACTATATTATAGTTGCTACAAATCCCAGAAGTCTAAAAACAAGTCTACAAGTCCCAGAAAACTAAAAATGGAACTTTCAAAATTGAACTCTAAATTCTTACAGTTCAGACTTTTTTTTTTTCAATAAACAACAGAATCACACCTGCTGAATAGCCAGAGTTTTCATTTTACATATTCACACAAGGTTAACAAGACTTAATCCTACTGTGCTATCACCCCATAAGTACATCCATATCCAGTCTGGTAATATTACTGCTATTCACTACCATTTCTACTGCTTATGTATCTATAACAGTTTTGTGAGCAAACTGTCTTGGGCAGGTGTGATCTTTACAATACCTCTCACAAAAGTAGTGCACTACAAAACATACAATTTCTGAGCAGTCTGAAGCTTTAATGCACTGCTACAGCATATGAATAAAAAACAAAGGATAAATTAAAGTTCTATCACAATTTTGGGAATCTGAAACTGATAGTTCAATAGTAACAACTGCATTTCTAACAGCTCCTTATACTTAAAGAGCCAAGGAAATTGAAACACTAGACATTCGCACAGAAACTGTTGTGGTGATTTCCCCATGACAAATGACAGATACTCAAATGAAAAAAAAAAGTATGTGTAAGAAAAGTGTATGTAGTTTCACAGAATCGTAGAATGGTTTGCGCTGGAAGGGACATTAAAGATCACCTAGTTCTGACATCCTAGCATGAACAGAGACACTTTCCACTAGACCAGGGTGCGCAAAGCCCCATCCAACCTGGCCTTGAATACTCCCAAGATGAGGCAACCACCACTTCTCTGTGCAACCTGTGCCAGTGTTTCACTAATCTCACAGTAAAGAATTTCTTCTTTATTCTTAATCTACTCTGAATTTAAAACCATCATCATTTGTACTATCATTAAAGATCTCAGGAAAAAGTCATCTTATTTCTTATAAGCCCCCTTTACATATTGGAAAGTTGTCCTATAAAACACTGTAAAGCTGTATGTAGCCTCTCCATTTGAATTTTTTGACCTTGAGTGAAGGAGAGGCCAAAGTGACTTACAATTATCGTGGTTAATTTAACTGCCTGTCTTCAAATTTTCATAATTTCAGAACAAAAAATTTTATAATGGATATTTCATTGATACAGCTACACCAACCACTGATTTTTCATCTTCATTTATAAAGAACACAAGTTTACAGCCTTGAATGGAAGCCCTTGGTTGTATCATCTGTTTATTAGTATACTACTCTTTGGAGCACTTTCCCTCTATACAAACAAACCTATATTTCTCATCCTCAAACTCTCAACAGGCTGAAAAGCCCTATTAAATCATCAAGAGGTGCCTCTGCAAAAGGGACCACCATCTCATCATTTGGGAACCAAACTCCAAGAGTGCTGAACTTCCTACCTTTACTACTTCCTGTGTTAAGAAACACACTAAGGGTCCAGCAATTTTAAGGCTGCATTTCTGTTTTCCCTAAAAAAGCCAAACTCTGCTCCTCAGCTAGACAGCTGCTACTGGAAGACTGCCCCAAGAAGATTCACTGACACCAGATCTATAATTTAACCACCAATATTAAACAGAAATTTAGTGGCATATGCTGAGGAAACTCAGAAGAGAAAAAAGCTAATGTTATTTGTCAACACAAATAGCGTTTTACGGTTGTCTGCCGAACAGCCTGAAAGGTAAATACAACATCCAGCAAAACCACTGCATTAATACAAACTTTAACTTCATGGAAGAGCTCATTCTTAAATTCACCTAAGTCACGATGCACCCAAAACATAAAAAAGCAGTAGCAATACTGAAAACACAGCTCACTGTAAAAGGAAGCTGAGGATGTATGACAAGGGGAAAAACAGTTTCTAAAATTGAAAAAAAATTGCTGTTTCTCCAGAAAACACAGTCAGTTATATAGGAATAACGGACATCTTATAGTCATTACACATAATAGGGAATAATTCTTATTGATGTGCAGACCCTTTAGAAGACATTTAAGAGAATAAACTGACATTTATAGATCTTTGCTAACCTGAGAACCGGTACTGCTTAATGAACCAACTATCCAAACACTGTAAAACTTCATAAATAATGAAGACAGGTTTATTAAGTTTTCAAAGCTATTTTCTCAGTCATAAATAATAATACAAGAAATTAGTGGCTAATACTAAGTTTCAACAGAGTAGTTTCCCATAAATTCACTGCTGTTACAACAGCTCATTAAAATTCTAAAACAATATAGCTGCTTAAGAGATTTTATAGCACAGAAACACTTTTTAAAGTCTGTCTTTCCAACACTGACAAATCAGAAAATAAAATCATTCTTTTGCTTGTACTTGGTAATGTACATCATCCTTTCATAAGAGAACACAGTAATGAAAACTTCCGCTACTTATGTATCTCTTAATTCTAGAGCTTTTTTAATGCCTTAAGATACTAGAGAAACAATTGCAAAAAAAAACCATTTTAACTGAATGGATCCTAATGCTCAAATTAAGGAAGGAATTAGTGTTCATCCTTGGTGCTTCTAAAAATTGCTGTGACAACACTAAGAACTATACAAAACAGTTGCAGGGAGGGTGAGAAAAAGAAAGTTTTCATGAAAATTAAGTGGAAAGATTACTTTTTTTTTAATTACATTGCTCCTACACTCAAAACAATGGGCCAGTAACTGTCTAACACTCCTCCCTGCCTTCTCCCACCACTGGACTGTTTCCCTCAGAGCCCACAATCTGCTACACTTCCAATGGAGACCATCAAGAGGTGTACACATGTACAGTGAGGCCCCAAGTCTTGGAAGAGGTATTGGAGATTCTCTGTGACCAAAACTGCAAGGGGAATGTTGGCACAGGAAGACTGCAAATTTTTAAGGAGAGAACAGTAAATCACAGAATACCCTGCTAAGGTCTGGTACAACATCTCATATTCTCAGCTCAGACCAAGCACAAGCATTAATGCCACAAACAAAAAGATACTGGTTGGATGGTATTTACAGAAATGACAAAACAAAACCAGATAAAGACAGTAATGTCCCAACAACTACAGTCTTACTAGCATTTACTGAACCTTGTGCTTTCTCAAAGCGCTGCACATCATAAGCTGGTAACACACCTGACTCACAGCATTCATGCAAATAGAGCATTTTCAGACTTAAAGATCACTGAAAAAACTTTGAAACTAACAAAATGAATATGAATACTCTTAATCAAATAATCTAAAAATTAAAACCCTCCACAGTATATTACTATATTTAATTGCTCTTTTAAAAACATTATTTAGGATCTTAGGATTAATTATTGAGCATTTTATACACATGGTTGCTTCCTAAAGACTTTGAAAAACTTTTCTTTCAAATCATGAAGAGAATTTTTTTAATACATGAACAAATTGAGTATTTAATTTAATCTTTTCATCTAACTATGCAGTAGCTTTCTTTCCATTAGTGGAACTTTTACACAATTAATTTTGTAAGATACTGAAAGTAACCACCCACTTGTACTGCAAAGTATGTGTTTCTTGTATATTTTAAGTACATTTTCTGCACTACCTCATTTGATTATATATTCTGTTGAAACCACAGATATACTTGCCCTCTTCATCAGCTGAATTTTTGTCCCTCTGAAAGCTCTTAGACAAAGTGGTTTTAGAATATGACGCTGTAAATTAAAATGCTTTTACTTATATACATAATTTCATATGACTAAGGTACTCTGAAACATTTCTGCAATACCTGAAGTCATGAGACATTATCAGTCTCTTTAAAAACTGAAGGAATTAGGGCCCAAACCACAAACTACCATAGATTTTAATTCTGACAGCTGAGAACAATTAATGAAATTCAATGTGAAGACATATTTAATTATATCACCTGTTTGGGTTGGTAACTGACATGTCTGAAGCTTCTACTAAATCTAGATGATCTACACACTTGAGGCAATATGAAATAACAAGGATAATTTTTACCAGATTCTTGTCTCTTTAAAAAGACTTGCAAAACAAAAATCCCTCTTATCTCACTGTCAAATTGCTGTAGGTGAGACTACTTACATTACAAGAAAGGTTATTTATAGGCATCAGAGTGAAGCAGACTAGTTCTCACTAATCAAGAAGAGTAAAGTTTCAAATTTACTAGTTTATTATTTTGAAAAGTCTGATATGATCCCTCTTCTACTCCTCTTCCTAGTCCCCTCTATTCCACAGAAAAAGAGACAGAAAGTTAAGGGAAAAAATTGCTGTTGTTTGTATTCTAATTTATATGACAAACATGAAGATTTTGAACTGAAAATGACTGCTGGAGTACTAAAACCTACAAGCACATAAACCAGCATTTATCTTACCTTTTAGATGACAGACCATGAACTCGCATAATACAGAAGATACGTATCATGCAACATATATTAATTAAATCAATAATTGATGCTTAATCATTTTGTTCATGCTCCACAAGACTGTCACTGAAGGTGGTTTTAAACTCACTTGTAAAGTAAATTCAGGTCTGAAAATACTATATATCTTAAGTCAGCACTGGCTATAAAACTTCATGTGGTGTCTTCAAGGGAAAAAACCCAAAAACAAAACAAAACAAAAAACCCAAAAACAAACAAACAAACCCAGAAAAACACAAAAAAAAAACCCAAAAAAACCAACCAAACAAAAAAGAATCAATCCCAAAATCAACAATAACATCCACAAACAAACCTGCATTAGAAAACACAACTGACCACGATGTGGTGCTTCAGGGTGAAGACACATTGCTTATAAATACTTTTCAAGTCTGAACATAGAAATTTAATTCCAGGTTGGAAAGGGGAAATTTGTTTTTAGACTTTTTACAATTCTGTTTCTGTTTGAGAAGGGAAGACATGGGGTAAAATCTAGTGAGCTGGATAAAGCAGTATCCTTTCAGTGGTTACGGAAAGAAAATGTGTTTCATTTTCCCACTGCAGATCTCTACAGAAAACTTATCTACTGAAAGGAGAACCAGAGATTTCTCTTGTTGCTCTGTATCAGACTGTTCTGGCAACCCATTTTGAACTTGATAGTTTGTTTATAAATCACAAACCTGAGATTTGGAACTGCGTAACTTTCAAGGACATAAATGGGGGGAACAACAACAAAATCAAAAGCAGCCAACAAAAAAGCACAAACACCACTCAGAGGATATTCATATTCTGCTTTCACTGTTGAAAAGTTGTGTTTGACTATTGTGGCATATAACCTACAACCATCAAGAAAGGAAAGACAGCTAACTTGCACATTTTTTCAAAGTTGCCTTCCAAGGTATTTATCAGAATTTTGATAATTAAAATACAGGAACCTTGAAAGCAACTTATCTATTTTTTTTTTAAATGATGATTCCCTAATTCTCATTCTCTCACTCTCTGCCAAATCCAGGTTGCTTTCTACCAACTCTGTGCACTTTGATTCATCCAATCTATAGCCATGCCTTATATTTTATTCTATCTGCATCTCCACATCAGGGAACCTTTCAAGATGGTTTTTTTGTTTTGCAGGTTTTTAATCAACTCAGAGCTAGTCGTGTAGAACCAGTACCTTCTAAATAATCAAACTCATCTTGAACATTCTTCTGAATAGTCCTTTGCAGCTGTACACAGGGAGAAAACAGTCCAAATCTGTAAGATGAAATCTGAATAACCCATACTTACTCAGAGAAGGTCCATGGAGAATTGCACAGTTGGGACAATGGTAAAGATCAATGTCAACAGCATGGTGCTCCTCTACACCAACACAGCTGGAATAATATTTTTTACATGTTAATGAGAATACATATCGGGTTTACTTTTCAAACTAAAAAATAATTAAATCTCAGGTTTTGGTCAAAACATGCTTACTCTACAAAATTATAATGAGATACCAGATTATCTCAACTACTAGGCTGTCACATAAGTTTTGAGTAATAATTTATCACTGAACACAGAATGCCATTAAAAAAGTCATAAACAGGAAACAAGAATCAAATTCCTCTAAAAATGAACAAATCCACAATATATACATGATTACCCCCAAAAGTTTTGATCCTAATTACAGGAAACAGTTTATACAAAATCATTCAAGCAATTTTCCTCACAGAAGCTATGAGTTAAAAAAAAAAAGAAATATGAGATTTACATGCTGTTAATTTATAGAAGATATAATGGATATTTTTCTTGTCTTTCCTTTTCTTTCTGCAAAAAGAAACTGACTCCTGCCCCCCAAGACAAATTAACGAAGACTACTTCCACGTTCTTGAAATCTTTACAATAGAACTGGCTTAATAAGCTACACAAGTGACCACACTAATAACTTAGTAGAACTGGTTTGGGTTTAAAACAGCAGCAAGTATTTTAAAGAGCACTTGAGAGATGTAATGTTTTCTCAGTGCATATTTTTTTCCAGATAAAACAGTCAAAATGTGATTGAAAGCAAAATCTTGACAACAGTCATGACAAAGCATCTACTCTGCTGATTACCTAAACAACACAATTTTAAAGTCTATGAAGGGCATTTTCTTAGAAGCTGCAACACTAGAGGTTAATTGGAGAACATGTGCTTTTGCACAACATTTCTTCAGAAAAAAAACAAGTAATCCCTGCTTGTTCGCCTGAATCATGGCAGAGTTCTTCATTCTCTGAAAAGTTCACTGACACTTACAAAACTGCTGACTTTAAAGTTAATACAGAAAAAAAAGAGCACAACCCTGAACATTTACACCAAAATTAAGTATATACACTCAGTGCATTCTAGTAACATAAGAACTGGAACAGTACCCCAGTCACGTAACCCATTTCATATCAAGTGCAATGAGTACTTGAACACTGAGGCTTTGAAATTATCCAGCTACAGAAAGTCTTTTCCTCAGGAGCTTGTGCCAAAACTGCTGACATGCTCCTGCAAGTGTCAGAACATGCTGCCAAAACAATACAAGAAACAGTCTAGCACTGAAAGCACAATGAGCAAATTCAATCTGAAACTGAAGAGCATCTCCCACATACCTATCAACTGAAAGTGCATTCTGAGTTCCCCCAAAACATTCAGCTAGGTCTACTTCCCTAAATACCACATGAAATTCAGAAACCATTTAGCTTTTTTTATATGCATACTATTTTGAAATCTAACTACAAAACTCACATGCCATAGTTCATCATAATTCTTGCAATATTTAGCATCTGCTTTAAGAACACTGCTACAAGAATCATTCTTACATGAAAATCCAGCTGACATATAAACAAAAAGGAAGGCAGAAGCAGTATTTAAAAATGCATGTTCCATTTCCTTCTGCTTGTGTTCTTGCTCTTTTTATAGAATAGATGAATGACTCATAATCCTATGCATTGTAAGAAAATTGTTTTAAAACGTACACTCTAAAAGCCCCAAATCAGAAGGCTGGTTTTATCCATCTTTAGGAATCTCATAATTTAAGCTAAATTTCTAATTTTTGAACAGCTAAAGATATTTATGTTGAACTGTATCTTGATCAAGTTTGCATTTCATTTATTCCCTTTCCCTTTTTCTTGGTGTTTATCTGATACATTCATTATCATTCCAATCAGATTATTTTGCTAACAGTAAGAACTTTGCATAAAAATACAGAAAAATAGCTTCCAGCTTTAACAACTATTTGTCCTATTCTGTTTAAGAATCTTAATTCTACTGTTTCTGATCAAATGTTACAGATAACAGAATTTTTGCTTTATTTTCAGGCTTAGCAATAACAATTAACTCCACAACCTTTCAGGAAGGTACATGGGATTTTGTGAACAGAGACTGGAATGGTATTATAATGTCTGGTATAGCCATTCTATAAGGGAAGCAAACATTTTCAGTCTACTATTTAGGCTGTAAACTCAGTACTGGGAACACAAAACACTAAATGGAGATTATGGAAGTGAATCCAGCAGCTGATGCCTGACTGAAGCAAAGGGCAAACGAGGTGCCAGCTCCTGCAGGAACAAGCATTGCCAAGGATGCCACAGAGCACATCAATCACACACAGCACCGCTACAAGTCACTTCCCCACGTCCCTTTCTCCAACATACACAGATTAATCTGACATTAATCACTCTGGCTATTAGCAAGCAATCAATTACTCTGGTAAATGCAACTTCAGACCGCAAGCATCAAAACAAGGTCACCAAGAGGTAGCAGAGAGCCTGGAAAACATTAACATACTCAAACACTGCAACACTCCTAATCCACTGATGTTTTCCTGTATGAAATATTATTACCCTTCACCTCGCAATCAACCCAACCCCTTTGGGTTGAAATGTCTTCAGTATATATTACCTAGTTTCTGAATTGCTCATCTCCTGCAGGGAGGTCACAGACTAATCCTCAGGAACAGTGGAAACCTTACAGTATTGCACAATAAAATACAATAATACTAATTTAAAAAATACAGCTGTACAAGACTATGCAAAAATACACCTTTAGTTCTGTTCATGAAGGTGGAAAGGCTAACCAGGCCCAGTTTCACTTGTAATGCTCTAGGAGTAGCAAGGTAGAAAGAAATTAGATTAAAATAGATTCTATTACATCAGTCTTGGAGTGGTCAGACACTCCTAACTTCCCAAGGTATCTAGCATCAAGGGAAGGTCAACAAGATGTAGCGGAAGAATCAGGAAGTGGTTTCTTCTCACACAAGAACATGCCTATCCCCGGCATCTGTAGAAATCCCTTGCTACTACAAGTTTGAGAAACTCATTCTCCTGACTTAACTCTCATTAGAAGGTGCATTTAGTCTCAGCTTTCCATTGGATTATTACATTTGTAGCTATGTAAAAGCAACAACTGTAAATCAAAAACAAACAGAAGAGGACTCTCTAACATCTCTGATAAGTACCAGTAGATCTCTGCCTTCCGGTAAAGGGCAAGTAAGGTTTCTTTCACAGTGCAGGGGTGAGTCCTGCAAAGGCTGTTCTCTTCTGCAGGGTTGTTATTAATTTATATTTTAAGAGATGAGTACCGATAATTCAGAATGACAGATTAAACAACTATTTCACAATTATGCTGGAATGTCTCGTACAAGGAGTTTGCAGAAGTCCAAGACAGTTACAGAAAGTATTGTCTCTGGAGACTGCATGGTTGTACATTGCAAGCCACCCAAGGCACCTGGCACATCTCTCCTACAGCAGCACATTGTGAATAAATATTGGATCCATGTCAGTCTCCACATAGGCTGCTGCACCTTCCACACCCAAGACGTGCTTGCTCTCAATACAGCCTGGCTTTTCTCTTCCCTGCGTCTGATGTTATCAAGCACAACCACAACATTTTAGAGATTGCTTAACTGCCTTTGCTGGTATGACTGGAAGAATCCTGGTTTAAGAAAAAAGTCCAAAGCACTCTTGATCAAAGGCTTATTTTCAGTGTTCTTAAGGGTATATGACTACTTTAAAAGCCAATTTATTTAAAAAAGTAGTATGTGTACCCTATCATTATATAGAGTTTCCAATGCAAAAGGGAGTGATTACAGAAATGGCACTACAGAAGTCAAGAAATTACCAAGGTGTGGACGTCCATTTTTGCAGTTTAATTCCTAGATTAAACCAGGATGATATTCCTACTAGGAAAATTCTGACATTTTCTGTATACAAGGCATACTGAAAATAAAATCTTGAAAACAGAGATGTAAGCGATTCTCTATTATCTAATAAAAGGACAGCACAAAACAGACGGATTACCATCAACATGGAAAAGAGCTAATTTGTCAAGAAGCTGTACATGGGATATCATCCTCTTGGCTTCCCTCTTCAGTTCCTTCCCCCCACTGCTTCAAATCCATAAGGTCCTTTTCCACCTCTTTTAGCAGCATGTGCAAAACAATGGAACAGGTCATCTTTCTAGATACACTTGGACTTCTTATGAAGTCTTCCACAATAGTTTCCACTTCACACCAGCACGACACTTTGCACCTATAAACTTCACCTAGCAGATGAGGAAACAGCACAGGCCACCACAAGCATGTCTACTATTTCTTCAACAGATACGGTTAGATAGATATTATTTTACAATTACATGTTGATTTACTTCTTAAAGTCCCTTATTTATTATTGGGACACATGAAGTTCAGGCCCCAAGATCTCTTGGTTTTCCACCAAGACAGTTTTTTCCAGTCTGACCTGAACAGTCTGACTTTTTTTGTGGTCATTGTGCAGCAAAAATGCATGTTCACAGGCTCCTGCTAGTATGATTAGTTAAGCACAAAACCTTGCATCTTTTCCAAGCTATAAAAATACTTATAATTACACTTTGCAAGATCCCCTTATATTCTCCCTGATTAAACACCATGGACAACCTTTTTCTTTTTCTACCATCTTGTTTCTGAACAAGACCTCAACACGTCCTCTTCACATCCACTCTTGCATCAGCACCCACAACCTTTCCCTGATATGCCTCAGTGAGCACTGCACTGCAGGCTTTACCTGTAAAAGTAGGAAGAAAGCACAGGTCTTGACATCCAGTAAGTAAAAAAAGAAATGAACAAAAATCCTGGAAGAGTGGAAAAATACTAGAGGTATTAAACCATGTTCCCTGTTACCAAGAACACAGGGCTATAGACAATCACTAAGGGTATAGGCATGTTTCCTATTATCTGACAGAGCAGATTGCCAAAATCCTTTTTCAATTTCCAGTTATCCACAGAACAGACAACAAGACATATAGATAGTGAGTCTCTGATGTGTCTTAGTGATGAGGGCAGAACAAGCCAATGCTGGAAGTAGCAAAGATTCATTAGTAACAGGACAGCCTTAATTGTGCAAAAACTTTAGTCACTACCACAGGGTACAGTTTCTCATAGCATTAAACTGAACGTAGCTGTTGCTGCTGAAAAAAGGTCCCACCCTCCTTCCTCCAGCTGCCTGACCGTGGGCTTCCATTGTTTCTCTCACCAGATCTAAACCATCAGGCAGCCACAAGTCAGTCAAGTCAGTTCAATAAGCTGATTGAAAAGAAAAAAAACCTGCCACTCAGCTCTTTTTTTCAGATAGATTTTAGAAACCTTGACAGTAAGATTCCTGTAAATAAAAAATAAAATGGTACACATTACACTTATATGCAGTTATTTAACAAATATGTAACAATGTCATTTTCAAGAACACAGATGAAAGCAAATATTCTGTTACTTCATCTCTATTTTGTCTTTCTAAAAATGACTGCCAAACAATAGGAAGGAGATGACTGTTTAGCAATCTTATGCTGATAATATACCTTTTACAATCAGGCCTTAATACTGAATTTCAAATCACCAAGGATAAGAGCTATTTCTATTAATATACTGAGCAAGTAACTCTAAGTAGTAGGCAAGCATTATAGCAAACTTTTTTTTCATTTTACCTGGATTAAGGTCTGCAGTTGCTACTTTCAGTCCTAATCTATTTGAGCATAACAAACCCAAAAAACTATTGTAACTATTGCCAAAATCAGTTAGTGAGCTTGCAAGTTATGCAAAGAACAGCTTCTCCTACTCCATCCCAAGAATGCAAATAAAAGTATGGGGCAGGCTTACCCCATAGCACAGAAACAGATTGAAAACTGAAGTTTATTTGAAGAAGAGTTTAAAACTTAAAATAGTTTAAAATACTACTACAACTTAAAATGCTGTGAGCTTTAAAAACCTGGACCTTAAGCTAGACAGGTTTCCCCTCCAGCCCCACTCTTGAAAATGCATACAGTTACACCAAAGAAAACAAAACAGACCAAAAGAAACCACAAAGCAACATGAGAAAGCTGGTGTTTCCTTCCAATATCTCTTCATCTTACCATAATAAGTGTGTTAACAGTTTTGGAATCACAATAAACTTAGAAGGATTTACTTCAGAAATGAAGTAACTTTTGAAAAGTGACAAACTTCTATACGCTAGATACTGAATTACTGCCTTAAATTACAAGAAAAAATACTCAGCATAAAAATATTTGAGGTTTTGCTTTTGCCATACTCATCTTGCAAAGCAAAATACCTTTTAAAAGGGAGCAACTGATAGAAACACAACTCAAAGAACATGTATAACTGCACTTTATTTTTAAAACAGCAGTTATTCTATTTTTCTATCTGTAGCAAGCATTCCCCTCTCTCAGAGCTAACATTTTCTCCAGAAAAAAAACCCAAACACATTTTTTAGATATGGATAGAATATATGCATGTTGGTCCAACCACTTACCTAGTTCTTGTACACATTCCGCCAAATTTTTAAGGACAGAAAAATTACATGTCAAGTCAACTCTCAAAATACTTCAAAATATACTAACTTATTAAATATTGCATCATCCTTCAACACAGATAAGAATCTCAAGAACAACAATGCCACATGCCATAATATACGTAAAACTCAGACTTTTGATTGCTCAGACACATCTGTTCTGATACTTCCAAAGTCCTAAGAGGCCTTGGTCTACTTATGATTAACCATCAAACTGCACATTAAAAATGTTAATGTTCATTAGATAGGTTTAGACTTCCTTAATGTAGTTCAACCCCACTGCTTTTAAATTATGTAATATTTCTCTGAAATGAGGTATTGCAGTAACACAAACATGCAGACAGGTATATGATCTACTTTGAATTCCAAAGAGCCTTCCAAAGGCTCAGACCTCCTGCACCTGGTTGTAATGCACAGTCTATAATAGGAGTATTAGGTGCTATGGGCCCTAAATACACAGAAGAAAACACATATTAGTTATGTGGTTTAGAGAGAGATGACAGTGTTAGTTTAACAGTTAGACTCAAATGATCTCACAAGGTCTTTTCTGACCTTAACAATTCTATGACATACAGTTTACACTCATTTGCCTGCACCAACTTTCAGATTCTTAACTTTTTGTCTTCCTCAGCTCCAACTTGCACATGGACTCCTGTCAATTCTCACTAGCCATCTCAATGAAATACTGCATATTATATGGTTTTAAGATATACTTGCATCCCAATCAAGTATTTTGACTTAATCAACAGGAATTTCAGTTCCATCTCCAGTGCAGTTTCCTATTAGGTAGAGCAAGGGCCTTTTATACACAGAACAGACATATTAGTTACTTGTTTCAAAGAGAGAGAGCATTGGAAGGGACAGCAAAAAGACAGAAATTAACAGAATTATAAACACACAGCCTATGAAGAGAAACTGAGGTTCAATCCAAAATAACAAACAGATCTTAAGAAGCATGATAAAGCTTGCATTGATACAATGGCTTGCAGCTGCTGGAAGAGGCAGGTTACCCATTCCCTTTCAAGCAAGCACTCCCTATCCCCTTCCCTGCAATGGCCCTGGTACTTGCCTGGTTACAAAGCAACCCGGTTTTTTTCACTCATCTGACAGAAAGTAACCTAGCCAATCTTTTGCCTGTTTATCAAGTCAGATTACAGCACAGTTGGGCAACTGACAGAGGCAGTCCATGAGAGAGGGAAGAGGATAGTGTAACACAGAGAGAGGGGTATGTGGAGTAGGACTGCCCCTGTCAGCAGTGGAAGTCACTAGACCTGGCCAGGCCTACTGCTGGGACAGGATCAGTCACTAAGACTCAGAACTAACAGATAAACTGCGAACAGTTTCCCAATCAGATTGCAGGGAACATCCCTGCCTGCACCTGAAAAACCTCCTGGACTTTAATCATACACCCCACACAACATCAGGAGAGACATCAGCAAGTCCAAGAGACGCATGCATTGGCACTAGATGTCATATGTGAGCCAAAGGTTTCTGAGCACAGCATTAAGATGGCCTTAAGTCTGGCTTCTTTTAGGCATCCCAGTCCTTCTCTGATGAAGTGTCTAATCAGTTCCTTGAGACCAGTTATCTGTAGCTGCAGCTACAGCAGTAACGAAGGCAAGTACCAGGCAGGTGTATGACATTATGCCACTACCAATATATTATTTGCCTAAAAAACACTCTTCCCAGTAATGCACTGAAATACAACAAGAACAGTAAAACAAGTAATCCAAACAGTTTGGAAGCTACATTTCTAAACCGCATTAAACACATGCTTCTGTAAAGCAGGAGAAGATCAAAAGGACAAACCTTCAGCTACATTCCCATCTTCTAGTCTGAGAGAAAATGAGGACCACTCTGAAGTGGGAAGACACCTGTGTTTTTTAGAGACTGATCAAAACAAAAAATCTCACTAATGGTTCTTGCATACTCACTGACTTGCGTACTTAAAGCAGTTTCTAAATTCCATAATTACCTACATCAAAGTCTCACAAAAACCCCATTTATCATTTTTATGTAGCAAGTGTCTCTAACATTAGTATTTGTTCAACCACCTCTTTTAGGCAATCTGCACTCTAAGCATTTTTTAATCCATTTAGGAATTTTTTGATATGACTTCAAGAGTTTCATCTCCTTCTCAACAGCTAGAAGTTCCTCATCTACAAAGTGCATGGACTGCAGACTCCTACAGAGAGAGTACAAGCTGGTTATTCTGCTTGTCAAATAAAGATGAGCTGTTTAGAAAGATCACATTGCCTAATAAAGATGAGCTGTTTAAAAAGATTGTAAAGCCTGACAAGTACTATCAGTACTGTTATTTTACGCAACACACAGTCTGCAAAGCTTACGACACCCTGAGTAACACTGTCAATAGACACCATCAGATCTGTCTTGTTCTCAAGTACCTCAAGTGATAAAAAAGATTTGAAGGCAATCAACAACAAACCTACAATGACTTCCCGACCTGAAGGGATTGATTAGGACACTAATGATTTTAATGGTTTTTCAATTGTGTCACTTCAATTGAAAAATTATGTCAGGAATTATTTGAAAGTAGGACTTTTTGCTAACAACATTAGGAGGTACATTTTTCTGTCTCCCACATTCTAGCACCAGCAACCAGTATTAGCACAACTTTAAAACTCCCTTGCTGCAAATCCCTTATTCTTGGGTTACTGTGCATCTGTTTGCTTCTTTTACAGACTGCAGCAACAGCTAACTTGGCTTTGGCCTGCTTTACACATCTTTCAATTGGCTCCTTACACAAAAAAACACTTCACCACTTAACTGGGTTAAAAAATTTCTTACCCAGACTGGTTTTAAAGACCTCCTGGAGCCTTCTACTAAGTAGCCTTAACACTCACAGTGTTAGAGACTGCAGCTGTACGTGAAATAAAGCTTCTTTTGCCTTCAAGATTCAATTCATTAAATAGTTCTCCTTTAAGAAAAATAAATGAAAAATAAAAATCAAGGAGATTTTTCAACTCATCTGCTTCTCAACTCAGTAATTCTTCCTCCAGCCTGCAATAATTTTCAGACATTGCTAGGAACTTTTTAGCAAGCTTTTTATTAAGCTGAATAATTTCTACATCTTCTAATCACAACACAAAAAAATTACATGATGGTTCCTATAGCTCTGAAATACCTTACTTGTGTAAGGCAAATAGATTTGCAGTCAATAGCAAGTAGAGACGGATGCTTCATTTCCGAAGAAATCTGAGAGCAAACTGGCTCATCTCTAGCTCACCATCTCGTTTCAAAAGCAGATGGAGTATCTGATTACATAAACTTCCATTTAAGCTATGATACAAGCAAACTGTTTCAGATACACAGACAATGAGTCTAAATATCAGATGTTACACTGGCTGGCTGGCAGAGCACTAAGTAGAAAAAGCTCCTTTAATCAACTAGATAATACCTATAATTTAGAGATCTTTATTGGATTCCCAGTTGCTTACAGAGGTCCAGAGGGGCATGCTTATCAAAACTGCACCCATGCAGTCTATAACATATCAAGAAGCTACTTTTACACATTATTCCAGCCACAAAAATCTAACTGTTCAATCCTCTTCAGATGGAATTAATGAAGCACAGTAATTTCCAGACCATGTGGAAACTTGAGAACATGTGGAAAATTTGGGAACAAAGCTAAACAGAGTTTGGGGGTTGGGTTACATCAGCACCAAATTCTATCTGCATTCATTATTTTTATTCTGGACATAATTTGAAATACTGATTTTAATCTAAAATTCTTATGAGTTCAGATCTAGGTTACCAGAACCATTTTTGCTCTATCATATGCTGTTTAGAATCATCTGAAGTATTTGCAAAAGGACAAATCCACATATTTTAGTCTAAATTTTACACACAAACATTTTTAGCAGTAACCTTGACTTTAAAGTCTGTGCTACTCAGTTCCAGTGCTTTTATATGGGAAAAAAGAAGATCTTACCCATATATCAATGTATGTGTAAGTGTGCGTGTATGTAGCTCTTAAAACACCTTCTTCTTCGTAGAGGACAAAATCCCCATAACTCAAAAAACAATGTTCAAAGAAATGCACAGGAAAAATATGAAGCATGAAGCAGAGGACCTATTGCAAAAGGTCCCCTGGAAATGAATACTGATTTACTACGCCTGTAAAAATTATAGGAGACACGGTTCACTTACAGTGAAAAACACAAAATTAGTTCTTTGGGAGAAAATTTCCAACGTTACCAATATGTGTAAATATCAGTGTGTGAAAATTGCTTTTGGAGGGGAAAAGGTGATAGACATTATTCAGTAATGCCCAATGACAGGACAAATGGCAATGGCCACAGAGTAAAGCAGATGAAATTCATCTAACAGGAGGGGAAAAAAAAGAAATTGCAAAAACACAGAAAAAAAGATTCATCTATATATAGCTATTAGGGCAATGTCCAGTTAAAGACACTGGTCCCTAAAGACTACTTAAATTCAGAAAAAAGCTTATCTCATTCAGCTAGCACCTCACCACTTCATCTGAAAATTCCAGAAGCACCCCCAATTGTACTCACCCTATGCTCCCCATCCAGCACATGCCACATTCCCTGGCATCAAAGCCAGGAGGCAGGCACAGCTGCCATACTGCCAAAGTGCTGGGTACTAAAAGGTTTTTTTGAAGAGAGAAGTTATTTTGTTTTTCCAACCGAGATGGCAGCAGTGGTTATTCAGGTTGTGAGAGTTCAAGCCCACACATCTCAGGGGAATGTTCACCTCCAGCTCACTTTTTATGTAAAGATACCCTTTATCTCTCCCACTCAGGACCTCTTACTCTACAGAAAAGTATCCAAAAACAGAACAGAATGTAGTATGACCCAAACAAAAGAGTATGGTTAAAACCCTCAGACACTGACAAGATTATCTTAAGTTCTGGTCTCTGCTCCTGACATTAGCGAATAAACAGATAAAATGAGCATGAATCACAGAACAATCTTTTCCAAGTCTTTAGACATACTTTTTTTTCAGTCTTCAGATTTAATAGCACTTCCTACAGGAATACAGTAGTCTATCCCCTGGACTACAAATGCACCTGTTTTTCTTTTAAAAAAAGGCAGAACTGTCTATTCCTCTAAATATTTCAGGAACTGGAAAGGACTTGAAATTTGCCTACAACCTGCCTCATACCTGCCAGACTTTTTGGAATATAAGTAACACTTAACAGGTATTGCTTTTCTGGCTTGAAAGTGATGGTAATGTTTTGTTTTTCTTTACAACTCCCACTAACATAATCTGAACGTGCCAAAGAGGTTTTTGTTTGATAATTAGCAAAAAGTAGTAAATACTTGACAGAAGAATAATATTTTACCAGAAGTGTTTCCTAGATAGAGATTTAGAGGTCAATGATCTCTAAAGAGCCTTTAATGAGTTTGACATACCACTGAATGTGAACTATTAAGGTGTTTTCTTACAATTCAATTACAGAAGAAAAGTTTATTAGTTTGTTTTTATTACATAGCACTGGCTATGAAGCTAATTAAAACTAAAAACACTAAAAAAAAAAAAAAAAATAAAAAATCAAGCTATTTGAAGAGTGAAAATTCCACAACCTTACAATGTAATTTGTAGTACATCAATTTAAATACATGCAGGGTCAGCTTTCTTTAAAAAGACATCCTTTTTCTTTTAGCAATTCAAGCCATAGAGTTACATAAGACAACCTCAAACCATGTATTTAGCTCCAGAAAATGCAATAATTAAAAGTGGAGTTGGTGCAGCTGATTCAGGTTAGATTCCATTCAGAGTAAACTACTGAAAGTTACGTTTTAAATTTAAATTATTCTTGATCATCACTCCTTATGTTCCGCACACCATAAAGTAGTTTCCATCCAATCAAAAACTCATCCATGCATTTGTATCAGCAGGTATCACCAAGCCCACTAGCTGCTTTAGAACCCGGATCTTCCTCACAACACTTCAGAGTGACTGGTCACTGCAGCAGACATTTTAGCACAGAGTCTTTTTTCAGTTACAAATTATTATTCAAATTTAAAACTTAGTGCTCTTGCAGTGCAACTTAATATTCTCCACATATTCATTGTTTTGATAACAGTTTTCTTCTGCATTGTTTTTACTTTTCTGATCTCTCTCCATTCAGCTTTTCACCTACGAGACTCTTCAATACAAGGCTGCTTACTCCCTTTGCAGATACCCCATGTGAACAGAAAAATCTTCTGATCTCAGTTCCAATTCTTCAGACACCTGAAAACCGTAAGTTCCATTCAATTATTTTGTGTCTGGTACAGTTTTGAAAAGAAAGTATCTACTTTACTCTCATCCTCTTGGCATACAGTCAGTATGTTTTCAACAAGGATCACTTAGAGATTTACAGTTTTTCTTCTAAACACATAGCAAGCATATTAAAAGACAGAGCACATTTCCTAACAAGAACCTTGTTCCAAAGTAACATGGTGCACAAACTTCATAGAAAGCTGATTAATTTCTCTGGGGCTCAGAGCAATGCATATGCTCACACTAGAAAGATGCTTGTCCAGCTTCCTCAGGTTGGGATAAGAAACAGAATTTTATTTTACTAAGTTAACCAACATATTTATACAAAACACTTATCTGCTACTTCTATCTCCAAATACCCCATTAGTTGTAGAAGAAAGAAAAATGAAAAAAAAACCCCATCACATAAAAATAAACCATTCAAAACATTTAATAATGCATAATGAAAAAATAATGTTATAGTTTACTATTGTTACCCTGGAATGGAGTGGAAAACTGCAAATACAGGTTTTACTGCTTTATCTGCTCTGCGGTCCACTAGCAGCTCCCTGGAACTTTCCATGTAATCTGCATTGAGAACTGTCATCACACAGTGCAGGGATGCATTCACTTCCATTCTCAGCACACGTGTATCAAAAGCAGTAAAGAGTGCATTGCAGTTTACTCTTAATCATACGATGTAAATGTACATCTGTTTCATGTAAGTTTAGTCCAGACAAACAACACGTCTGCTCAAAATCATTTTGCTGACCATAATGAAAGATTAAAGTTTATTTTCACGTGTTTTACCACTTTTTCATTATTTTGGCTCATTTCCTTGTCCCAGTCCCCACACAGCATCACTGGTTCAGACATGAAAGAAAAAAGGAGAATTAGACACAGTGTGACCCTATAAAAAACAAGGATTCAGCCAACTAGACACAAGCATTTACATTCATATGCTGGGAGGAAGAAAAAAAGCACAGGAGCACTAACGTACAATAAGCAAACAGAGTTGTAGAGAAATCTCAGATCTATTCCATAATACAAGGAACGGCCTTCAGGAAAAGGCCACTTGCATGCAAGGTATATTCACAGGAAGCAAAGAACAGCATGTGACATTGAGAGGTTGAACACTACTACCAGTGATATTTCCCTTTCACTAATATACAAGATTTTTTTCTCTCTTATAGTGATATATCTATTCAATATCAGAACTAACTAGGAGTAAAAACATTTACTCTTCTCTAAAGTGGAGGGTTTGTGTTTTTTCATTAGACAGTAACTTTATTTCCACAGTCAAATAAGGACCAGGAAATAGAATGCACAGCATATTCTCACTGGCAATGCTAGGTGAGCCATCAATTCCAAAAACCAAAGGGAAATTGGAATCCGCCCTTACCAGTAAAATATAAAAGTCAGGAGGTAACATTTCCAGGAGCACTTAAGAGTGGCACATTTGCTTCTGCAAATTCTGATCTACTCAAATGATACTCCTAACCCTAGTTCGTACCTAAATCCTTCAGTTTCATGATGTTTCAAGCCAAGCCAGCTGACCATGCTGGAAGTATAAGGTATAGCCAAGGCATCTGCTTTCATTCAGTTCACTGTTAAATACACACTTTTCAGCAAGGACATCAGTCTAATCACTCAATACTACAGCTGTCCCATTTGTTCTTAGCAAGAGCAAGAACAGCATTCTAAACTACTTCTGTGATACTCATTCCATCAGAGCAACACATTTTACTGCAGTGTTAGGAGATGTAAATGGATGCCACGAGATGTCCTAGCTGTTCATCCAGGAGAGCACAGCAGAGGCAGCAAGTTGCTGCTCATCTTCGCCTTACACTGATGTGTCCTCTGGGCAGACAAATACTGTAGTCAGAACTTAGCTTGAGATTTAAGCGACTACATGTGCACACCAGTTTTCTTGACATGATTTAAGTCCTCTGTTATGTAAGCAATAGAACATAGAGAAATACCTAGGACAGAGTGAGCTTGAGGCTGTAGTAAGTCACCACAGCATATCTCCATGAAATAAGGCATAACATTACGCTGAGAGGCAGACTGGGCAGTATTTGCCTGAGCACAGCACCCCTTTAGCATGGCTACCTTGCTCTAGGAACTGTTGCTAGACTGCTTCATACAGCGCTCTGCACCTCAGAGATGTGCCCAGCAGTACCCCTGAAAGGAATGTGCTTACTTGCAGCACCTCTTTTCTCATATGCTTGTTCTTGACACCAAGGTTTGCAAATCAACAGCATGATGTAATCCTTTAGTGAAAAGATCCGAATATTGTTATAGAAACAAAACTAGAAATCTGTATGTTGAGCAAGACAACTAGAAGTTTTGCAAGTACTATTGGGTAATAGAACACAGCAATTTCTTTGGCTGCTCTTCATTTATCTGATTTGGACTTCGTTTATTGGCAAACATCAATATTCCAAAAGAATAATGTCACTCTCTTTAGAAAATACTGCCTGATAAGTGGCAAGAATGACAGATCAGAGCAATCACATATCTTCAATATCAAACATTCCATTTCTCAGAGTCACCTTTCTTTGAACTCATTTTCATGAACAGTGCTTTAAGAGCCTTTAAGTGAATAAAGTATTAATGTAAATGGAACAAACACAATTAAATTTATGAAATTAATTTCCCAGCCTAGCTGCAACGTCTGCTGACAGTTTCAGATGAAAATAGACTTCATACCACAATTTATTAAAAATACAGAACAATCATACTTATTCCAACTGGCTTTTAACACCAAATAATGTAGGAAGGTTTAAAAAAAAGCTTTCTTGCTTTAGTGGTGAACATCAGTATTTATGCCTCTCTGAGCAACAATGAACTCAGTATTTTCAAAAAGAAACACCAGTTTTGAAGTCTACTTTAGTTAATGCTGAAGTAATGGAGAAAACAGTATTAAATATTAATTCCTTTCAAAAGCAGAACTGACTTGAGGAGGGTAACCAGCCACATAAATCCATGTTACCACTACAGAGCAGACATCTCAAGATGATTCATACTCCATAGATTGTTAATTCTGTGTATTCATGAGCTAATGTTATAATACATTAGAAAATACTGAAAAAATGAAAAATAGCTTAGCTTTTTAAAAAGCTGTTTATTTCACTAAAATATCTCTTGTATGTTGATAATAAAGCAATAGCAATGCTATTAATTGAATTTTCCTACTTGAGCAATGAGAAAAGGTAAAACTTCAGCATGTTTATGGTTTTAAGTATGTGCATTGTACCTACAGAAATCTTTACTGATTACTTAAGAGTTGTTTTGAGACAATGGTATTTTATTTTCAGTGATGTGGGGAAAGTACATATATTTACATGAAGAGAATGGAGACGCTGTATTACTGCATGATCTCTCAAAAGATGATGCAGAAAGTGCACAGAAACTGCAATAATCATAAAAAAATCTGCTGATGAATATGAAAGCTATACACAAAAAGAAAAGCTAGAAATCACAAATAAAGAATGAAAACAAAATTAATGTGATTTAGCCCACTACCAGTTAACAGACTGATATCCCACCGTAAGGCTTAAGCCATTTTACTGCCATTGTGTTGCTCTAAGAGAACTCATCGTTATCAATAGATCAAGATAAGTTTAAATTAAAACTAATGTATTCCACATTCTGCACTATAGCACCTAGTAGGTATATAGAGAAATTAAGTGTACCAAGCAGAAGTCCTGCAACCAGACTCGTCTTGCCTCTCCAGTTTGTACCTACCAAGTCAGAAAACAGAGCCTTCTGAAAACATTTGAATTCTTCAGTCAAATAATTTATGTATTAAATATAACAAAGGGAAAGGAAGATACTGAAGTGCTATATGAGCATCAACAAATGATATTCTGGAATATAAAATCATCATAAATTAACTAGTTAATAAAAAATGCACAGTTAAACTACACAAATACCTACAGTGCCTTCATTTGCACAGTCAAGAATGGCCAAAACAAAACCAATTATACCAGAAATACAGGTCAATTATAATATTACAGAAAATTAGAGATAGTGTTTGAATGACTAAATCTGAACCTCTGTATCTTTTAACTAACACTAAAAAGGTAATAATTAATCTGTACTTCAGAAATTAGAACTAATACCATTTAATAACTGTTCAGAAACTCACAAGAATCTTGCTGGACTTTAATTAAAAAGGCTGAATTGTGTACCATTCAGTTCTCCTACAGAACTTAATTGGACAATTTTTTTTTATCTTGTCCTAGTTACTGTACCAGTTTCATAAGCTGAAACATCTACTATGTTTTATTCCAGAACAAATGAAAAAAAATTTTAAGTTACAGATCTCAAGTAAAGGAGTATTAACTTTCAAAGTACACCTACTTCCAATAAAGCCAGTTCTTCAAGAAAACTATGAAGATAAAAACTTGCACACAATTCTACATGTTATTACACAGTTTCAAAAATTGAAACCATTTGAATACTTGAAACTCTTCAGTGCTTATTATGGTAGAACACATCTAAGTTTAATATATATTAATAAGTCTTCCCACTTCACAGATGGGAACCAAGAGGAAAAAAATGGTTTGTCCAAATGAAGAATATAAAAGGATTGGAAACAGACATCCAGTTACACAAGTGCTTGCCTAGCATCCTCATTATAACTAGCTTCTTTTCAGTTTAACCAAAACTGTTTCAGCTTTTGTATTGTTAGAAGAGCTTGAAGTCACTTCAAGTTAATTAATTCTTTGGCAGAGGGTACACAGCTCATTGGACTGATGTTGAGGCTTCCATCTTACTTCTGAGGAAACATGGCTAAGCCAAGGAAAAGTAAGATTAAACACATAAGCTGTCCCCTGAGGTCTAAAACACTTCCCTAAGACCCACCAAATTGCCACATGAAGAATTTAAGGCTTATATATCACAAAAGCCAGAAAGTCAGCTTGAGAGTTCTCTGGTGCCAGACCAAAGCTCCATTGACCAGACAAGGATTTGTTGATTCAGTTTAGACCCCTGAACGTTTTTAACTACAAGGCCTTAATTTTCTGTAAAGAGAAGGTCTGCACCATTTGTAACAGTCTCTTTGTAGTCTCCATATTCCCTGGCATGAGCATCACCATGCCTTGTCCTCCAACTCCAAGACAGACCTAAGAGCTTCACCTACCCCTGCCAACAGATGATGTTCTGGGGCTGCGCTTCTGCAGCTGCACTGGAAATGCCTTGATTCCCCTGGACACCCGCAGATGAGCAACCGGGTCTGGGCAGAATCCCACATGGTGACTGAGACACAAAAACAAGGCTCTACAAAACCGGGTGAGTTATCAATCCCAAAGTGGACAGTGAGGAAGAAAAGTGAGCAACTCTTCTCTCTTTTCCCACCAGTATCATCTCCAACAACACATTCCTTCAAGTGTTTTGCAATGCTCTAGGATTCAACTTAGCCTTTGATGAGCCCACTCAGCTCAGTAATGCAACAAAAAGCTAACCCAGCAAGAGAATGGGTTCTGTCAGTTTTCTGAGCAGAGTTGATTTACCAATCAGGCAAGCACTTGAACCAGGAATTATAGTAGCATGCAGCCAGGAGCAGGACAGCCTCTTTCAACAGCCAAGAGTTGGCGAAGCCCATCGTGCAGAACCTCATGTATAAAGCTCCAAAACAAAGAACCAATTCAGGAAAAGTAGTCACTATAGCACGTGCATTTCCTCCTTTTCTTAAGGAGAAAGCCTGCCTTCAGAGTAAAAATCAGTGCATTCAGATAGACCTGTACCACATAACCTAACAGCTCTGAGGGAAACCTTGATTTTAAATTGAGATCTTATTAAGGAGTGGGTGAGAAGTTCTGTGTTTCTTCAGAGACCAAACAAAGACATGTTCAAATCTATACGACATCAGAAAAAACACCGTACGTGAAGTTCTCTCAGAGAAGACTTTGACATTGAATTTTTCCTCCATTTGACAAGGCATCTGCAGTTCAAATTATAATCTTCAAATAGTACACAAGTCACCTTTCTTTTCAAATTATGTTATTAAATGTTTTCTAATGACAAAACTGTAAAAAACATCCACCTAATGGCAAAACACCATCAATGAACTGCTCAAGGAAAAGGCAAAGTTAATTCTTTCAAGACTATACCAAATACAGAATTAATCCTGAGAACAAGAGCTATCAATTTAAAAACAATTCCATACAAATTTAATCAATTTGACTTTGCTTTGCAACAGAAGCATGTACGTACTTACACTACATACAGATTAGTGCTGTATTTCCCTGACTGCCCTCTAAGCTGCTCAAATTAAATACTTATTTCTGTAAACACAAAAGATTTTCTCCTTGAGGGGGAAGACACCAAAGTTGACACCATAATGAAATTTTCAGATAAACTGCTGATTTTGAACAACAATTTAAAAAGGAGGCTTTCCCTTTCTTATGCCTGATAGCTCTAACTTTGAAGAGTAAAACATTTCCTTCATTTATTTAAAAAAACTAACCAAACATCTTTTCTTAATGTAAAAAATACATTAGAAAGGTTGCAGGCATTTCAAAAGGCAGAGATCGTTACAGTAATTGACATGCACACATTTGACAATTTCTTAACCTATTCATCATTGAAACATGTTAGAAGTTCACTGTATGTTTGTTGAGAAACAAAACATCCCCAGAAAACTGGTGCACAAAGTACTTTGTAGGGGCGCCTGCATTTTTAATTCTCAGTTTACATGACTGACTTCTCCACACTTCTTTACAACTAGTACAGTATCAGTGCAGCTTTACAAAGCCAACCT
The DNA here is from genome assembly GCA_034509425.1 of Eopsaltria australis. NCBI lineage: Eukaryota > Metazoa > Chordata > Aves > Passeriformes > Petroicidae > Eopsaltria > Eopsaltria australis. The sequence continues at coordinate 1,116,359 of JAVTVJ010000696.1, forward strand.
CCTCAAAAGGCCAATTCTACAGTACTTTACTTCTGAAACATTACAGACAGAAACTGAAGTATATGCTTAAACTTCAGTTTGTTCTGACCTGTGTGAAATCTAGTCTACAGGAATAAGTCACATCTACACAACGCATATAAATCTAGTTGAGTACATGTATCACAGCAAAAAGGACAAAAAATTCAAAGCTGATAATAGGATTTCTGCAAATTTCACAAACATATTTCCAGAAAAGAGCTGACTGCAAGATCAGTTTAAAAAAAGACATGCGACTTATGCGCAGAATATATCATGGCAAAAAACACAAACGAGACAAGGTGACAGGATGTAGTTAATGTAATAACTGAGGCAAAACATCAAAAAATGAAGGAAGGAAGAGACAGCATGAGAAGGACCATAGAATGATATTTATCATTTGAAGATGAAACCAAGAAATTAAAGAGGTTTCAAGAGCTACAGAACAGATCCAAGAAAAAGCTGAACACATAGAGCAGGAGGACTAAGCATAAAGGACTTTTTATGCTACAATATAGCTGGAGTATATTCTAGACAAGTCAGAAAGCAGGAATCAGCTTAATGTGACATTTTCATTTAAAGCACATAAAAAGATGAGGAAAACACAAAAACTGTCTGAAATATAAATGGATTTGCTCATCTGAAAGCTTTGACAGTTTGTCACATCTAAAGCTGTGTAGTCTCTGCACTCTTGCAAGCCATTCAGGAAGGCAATGAAGCCTCAAGCAGTGTGCAGGCACCCGCGTTATGCTCTTTTGTTCAGAAGGGGTAATTACACCAGACTGTGGCTGGATGTTCAGCCCACTCAGAGAGTAACTGAAACCCACAATGCAGGTTCACAGCCTTGCCAGGCACAAATATTTGCCAAAAGCAATTAAAATGTGTATTTCATAATATTAATATATTGACAATAGCAAACCAAAGTACCAGTCATTTGAAGACAGAGAGTGCAAGGAGAACACACAGAAAAGAAATACCACATTAAAATTTGAAGGGACTAACAGACTTTGTACTGCCTCCACTGTACTATTCTGCACTCTCTTGACTATACACAGGAAGGCAGCAAAGAGTCCGTAATCCAATAATACGTGCTAGGTATCATGCTAGCACACCACAGTCTGGGTTCACATGTCTTTTAAGATAGAGGACACATCAGTTCCCATTCCACAGACCAGGAAAAAAAAAAGAAAAAAAAATGAAATCAAGAAAACATGAAACTAAGAAGTTCACCAAAAACTTCGAGATTTGAGAGTGTGTGTTTTCTTTCACAAGCTATGTAACAGTTTTCAGACACTCTTAAAGCAAGGGGAAAGGCACTCCCAGAGCAGAACACAGCTGGCAGGGGGCAACATGTCTTCCAAAAACCTGTCCCTTAGTCATGGGACTGGGTGAGCACACAACTAAATCCCAAAGCAGCATGGCTGTTGCAAGCTCTTGCTAGCTTGCTTGCTTATTTTCCACTCTCAGGATTTCAGACTACCAAAGCAGTTCAGGGCTAGCAGGCTTTTTCTACCCATTACAAGACAGAGCTCAATCACAGGAACCTGTGCGGAGGTTTTTGCAGATCAAGATCCAGGAAAGCTATTAAGTGGTCTGTCCCACCTTTGGATCTGGCAATGTTTTCCTCCTCATAACAGTTTCAGAAATTTAGTTCACCCTTACCCCAGCCATACTGACACACAAGGCTGGCATTTAAGTTAAGCGTGCATGGAATCTGAGCAATTGCCAGGACATTCTGAAAGAGCAACTACATAAATGCAGAAAAAGACTTGGAAGAGAAAGAACCTGTAACCAAACAAACACATTCAGGTGATGCCTGCACCTGTATTGCAGGCACTAACCAAGTTCTGACAAATTTATATGAAGCTGCTGTAACCCAAAAGAGCTGTTTTGTGTCTCACTCTGAACAACAGTCCTGGCAAGAGTAGTAGCAGTCTAGTTAAAAGTATCAATAAGAGGTTGTTTATAAGGTACAACAATCCTGCTTTGCTGGTTTTTATGGCTTACAAAGCCCTTTTCACACTTTCTGTTACACTGCAGTTCGAGCCGGGGAAAGCCCAGATACAAAGAACATACACACAAGTAAACATCTGAAACGCTGAGAACCTTCCTTTCTCCCTAAAACGTGGCAAGAAAACACTAGTGTGTAACAATTACTGTTAAGTAACACCTAGACACGCAACCTATTTTTTGCCGGCGTTTATCTTTCGCCGTGTGATAGGAAGAAACAGGAAAATAAATATAGGAAAAACGAACACAAACAACTGCGACCCCGCACACGGCCCCCGCCGCTGCGCAGCGAGCACCGGGCCCGGCGGCCAGGGTCGGGGCGGCGGTGCGGGCCCTGGCCGGCAGGGGGCGCGGCGCGGGCGGCCGGGCGCTGTTGTTGTCGCCGCTCGGGGTATTTAAACGCCGGGCTGTCAATCACGGGCGCCGCGCGCTCCCCGGCGCTCCCCGCACGGCGGGGGCGGCACCGAGCGGCCCCACCGCCCCGGCCCGGCCGAGCCGCCGCCGTGGGCCCCCAACTTGCTCCTTTGTTTAACTGCCCGTGAATCCCCACTGCTGCCGCCGCCGCTGCCTCCCGCTCGCGGCGGCTGCCGACGGGCCTTTTATTATTCACATCTCGGCTCGCAAAACACACGCGCGGCGGCGGCGGCCGCTCGGGACTAGGCTGGAAACGTCAAAGCGGAGAGCGGAGCGGGGCGACCCTCTTTCTCCTCCTCCGCCGCTCCCCGAACAAAACGCTCGGGCAGCTTGGAGCTCGCACCTGGCCGGGGACAGCCCCGGCGCCCGCACTTCTCCGCCGGGAGATCGCCCTGTCCCGGGAGAGACCCCCCGGGAGCGCGGGGGGACACGCGACGCCTCCGCACAGTCGGCACAACTTCGGGGTGGCCCCGGCCCCGCCAGCTCCTCATCTGTTGCTCTTTCGTAACTGCCCCCCCCCCCTCCTCCCCCCGCCTGGCTCGGCCCGTCCACCCCCTCACAGCCGCGGACCCATGTGCCCGGGGACGGCCGCCGGCGCCGGCACTGTCCCCACGGAGGGGGGAGGGGGAGCCGGACCGAGCGAGCGCCCGCCGCTCCCCCCGTGCTGCCGCCGCGCAGCCATTGTCCCCCCCGGGGGGAGGGGGGAAGGCGACTGCCACCGCCTGTACCCGGTGCCGCCCGGCCGCTCGCCCCGGCGGCTGCCCCGCCGCGCCGCCCGGCCCCGCCACGGCTGCCGGCGCCTTACCTGCCGTGGAACCAGTCCTTGCAGATGTCGCACTCGATCATGAAGCGGCTCACGTCGTAGGGTTCGCGGCACACGCAGTACACGGGGGTCGCGGCGGCGACCGTCGCTCCGGCCATCTTTAAAGAACTCTCTGACTGAGACAGCCAGCCAGCCAGCCGCCCGCCCGCTCCGCTCCGCTCCTCTCCTCCCCGTCCCGTCCCGTTTCCCCCCGCCCCGCTCCCTCGGCTGCGGCCGCGGCGGCGCCGCCAATAACAACAGCGCGCGTGCCGGCCCCGCACGCCGAGCGCGCCCCCCGCCGCCGGCTGGCACGCGCACGGGGCGGGCGGTACGGGAGCGAGCGGACAACAGCGCGCGGGGGCGCGCGCACGTGCGTCACCTGGCCCCCACGGAGGTGGGAGGAGGAGGAAGAGGACGGGGACGGGGATGGGAGGGCGGCGGGGGGAAGCACCGCCCGCCCCGCCCGGCGACCGGCCCCGCCGCGCCTGCGCCCCGCGGAACGGCCCGCGCCCCGCCCCGCCCCGCGCCGCCCGGAGCGGCGAGGACTGAGCACGCGCGCGCGGACGGGGGGGGGAGGGGGGGGAGCAGCGATTCCCCTTGGAGCGCGCGGGGCGGGGCGGGGCGCGCACGTGCCGCCCCTCCTGGGAGGCGGGGCGCGGGGAGGCACGCGCTCGGTGTCATGCGGGGGGATGCGTGCCGGGGGTGCCGCGAGGACAGGGGTAGGGGCGGGCGCGGGACGCGGCGCGCGCTGACTCCCCCGTTACGTAACGAGCACGGTGGCGGCGCCCGGAGCGGCCTGGCCTGGCCTGGCCTGGCGTGGCGTGGCGTGGCATGTCCTGGGCCGTCCCGTCCGGACACCCCTCTGAGGAACTGGCCGAGTTCTCTCGGAGCAGGGATCGTGCACCGCCCGTGCTGCCGCCTCTCGTCCCCCGGGCCTGGGCTGCTGAGCCCGGCCTCAGCCCGGCCGCTGGCGGGGGCCGGTGGGCCCTGCTCGCCTCGGCACGGGGACCCACGCAGGTCTCCTTCGGGTCTTGCTGAACTCCCCTTATGTGGTTCAGCACTTGACGATCCAGCCGCGGAGCATAGACAGTCAATGACGTAGCATTCATTTGCTGCAGATTCTGAAAAATGTTTTCCCAAAGACATCAGGCATAAAGTGAATTCCATACACGGAAAGCTAGGGGTCGTGCAGTGGTGCTTTCTCCCGGAGGGACCTTGGGGCAGAGGCACATCTTATTTTAGTAAGCCTGGACAGGCCAGTGTTTACATGTTGCTCAGATCGGGATTGCAGTGATTTATTTCTCGTCAAACTCTCTGCCTACCTATGCATCATGTTCTGTTCCATGCCATCACCCTTTCTTTCAGGACACAAAAGTGACACTGATGCTTTCAGTATATGTCATCAAGAACAAAAAAGTAGACTTTAAAATGCAGTTGTTTTTTTCTTGCAGCCTTTCAAGGACCTATGGAGATTATATTCTGTGAGGGAATGGGAAGCCATGTCCTCACACTGAATGTACCAGTTTAAAAGCAAAACAGTAAATATGTTGTAGTGCATGTTACAGTGATCATAACTGTAATAGACACTGCCTACAGCATTATAATTTTACAACCCGTGTCCACTAGTAGCCACAATAAAGCAAACGCTGTAAGTTTGTTTGGCAGAAGGAAGCTCAGAAGTAAATGTTTCCTTTCCAGACTGTTATTGTGAAGCTTGCTAATGTTAACATTTATATAAGACAAGCAATGATGATGATTTGGGACCAAAATGGACAGCAAGGAAATGTGAAACATAAATTCAGCACGCAGGCTCTGTGACTGAATGGGGAATAAAACACAGAAATAAAGGAAGTGTAAAGGATATCTTCAAGAAACACCAGATTCATGAACCAAACCCTGACGTATTTAGAAAGTGCACTAAGTTCTGACCTGCAGGACATTGTTTTGTGGATGTTTCAGTACTCTTTAGTTTTCCAAAACACCTCAGTATTTCACCAACTTAAAACGTGGCCACAGACACATCAGTCTTCCAAAAAGCTAATGTAAAATTTATTAGGGATAAGAAACACCAGTAAGGTAACAAATGACAATTTCAGAATTTCAGGAAATAATGCATACCAAGAGGCTTTCTCATTAAAAACATTATTTCCCTTTATTAATCTGATTTAAAGGCAAATGCAGGAAGTTGTTTCTAATGGTAGGGCCTGCAAATTGTTGCAGAATCAATTACAGGTAATGTAACGACCACCAAGAGAACTGATCCAGTTAGTTGTTATGCTGTGTTTGTGCAACAAAGTGTTGACATAGGTAGCCACTCTGGAGTCTGAAAATGGACAATTCCTTTCTCCTTCGTTTGGTGTTCCTTACGTCGTCACATGGTCAGTCTTATCTGGAAGCTGCAGTTACCAGCTGGTGTGATGACTTTATCCAAGTTGGCCATAAAAATGCACACGTGTTGCGTATCAGGAAGTATCTGCGAAGGACAAACCCGCTCAACATCTTGGTGAGGCACACGGGAACAGGGTGGGTATTCCCGGGAGAGGTGGGGTGAGGCTGCCTGACGTGCACTAGGTGGGGAGGAGACCTGGGCGAGTCCAGTGCTACCGGGCTGGGTGAGGAAGTTTTCATTTGACACAGAATAAAGCAGCCCATCAGTGAGAGTGCAAAGAAGGAGGAAGCAGGCTGGTCTCAGCACCCTGTGGGGACCTGCCCTTCCCTGGCCGTGATTACAGGAAAAAAAACTTTTTTTTTTTTTTTTTTTTTTTTAATGAGAGTAGTTGTGATCTTAAGCATGCAAAGCAATGCTCACTATTTAATAGGCACTTTGCCTATTGACACAAGCAATATTGTTTTGCCATTGTGATTTACTTCAGAACAAGGTGTGTTGGTGATTCAGTCTGCTGCGGGCACTCCTTAAGCAGGTGGGGAATACCAAGTTCATCTGTTGTAAAAAATGTGGCATAAACCAGCTCCACCTCCCTCAGTCTGACCTGCTGTCAGCTTTTCTCTTTCCAAGCTTTCTTTCGAACTACACTAGACTTTACTTGAATGTAACACAGCAAAAGTTTGGGAAAGCTGAGGACCACACACCATAATAATCACAAAACCCCTTTTAATAAGTATTCTCCCCAGAAATACGAGAACTTTTCTGTGACAGTCTTATTAAATGCAGTTCAGAAACAAAAAATGCAATATCTACCTTCAAAGTATATAATTCAGTGAAGCAAATTTAAAGGCCAGTACCAAAAAAACTTCAGAAGCAAGCTCATTATTCACAGCAACACAATGATAACTGAAGACACCTGAGGCTGTAGCACTCTCCATTCTTGTCTCCCAACCAGCAAGACACACCAATGTGAAATACAGTCAGCAGTATAGGCTACATAGGGTTCATATGCTTGGCCTCTGACTGCCAAAAAGAGGCAAGGCAGCAATGGCACAGGGCTGGAATGGGCCAGAGAACCAGTGCTAGAGCAGCAGGTAGCTCTGGAAATCCACAGGCTGAAGGAAAAAGGCTGGACACAGTGATGAAGAACCAGTGGAAGGGCAGTGAGAAGTAAGAAGACAGGAACAATGAAGCTTGTTTTAAGAAAGGAGAGTGATCAATGCCACACACCATGACTCCCTGCTTGCACATTGATGTACAGACATTGACACACTCTCCCATGCCCCATCTTGTACCCTGCCTACCATCCCCTCAGCAGCTCAGCAAGCCAGTTGGTCCTTCAAGCCATGCTCAAACATAATCTTTCCATCCTAAAATCCCCCATCAAGCACAACCTGTGTGAAAAACACAGCTTACAGTTTGTACACCAAGCAAGTCCCAGTGGCTGCCTCCATCTCCATGCCTGGATTCCAGCAAAAATGCTAGAAACACAGTCATATGGAATGAGGCTGGCAGGGGTGAGTGGCTCTGGCACTCAGAGGTAAGTGTGAAGAGCATTGACACTTCAGACTCTAAAGTGAGGGATGGAGATTGGGACACCAAGGACTAAGCACCACCTCTTTTGCTTGCTCTTCAGGGCAAGCCTAAGTGCTGGTACTCAGTAAGGCACAATGCTTCTGCTTGTGATTCAAAGAATGCTGGCTGATAGTTTGTCCTTAAGGCTGGAATCAGGCTATGGGGTAAAAAGGGCTTAAAGTGTAGGATTATTCCTGAATAATATGAGGATTGCGGAGAAATTATAAGTCCTGCTACCTGTTTCTTATCATTCTGAGATAAACCTGCAAAGGCACTTGAGTCAACCACATCAAGTAGCTTCCAATGAGGTCTGTAGGGATGATGGATGTGCACAGCCTTAAGTTTGGGGTGAAATATTGCCATGGGTGGACAGTAGAAGGTAGGGAAAATGCCAGGAATAGAAAGATCTTATGATTGAGGGACTAGAATGATAAAGAGATGATGCAGTTGCCTAGGACTGTAATACATGCTTGTGCATATATGGATCAGGTACAGCTCACTGTTGTATGGGCCAGTGTAGAGTCAGGATTGTAGTGGAGTTTGGGTCATGGTGCTAAGTACAGCTCACATTAGGCCATTGCTAGGGACTGGGTATGGGAATTCAGCGGTTGAAGTTAGCACGCAAATTAGCAGAATGTATGGAATTCATTTCACTCTGCACGCTTTACAGAATGAATCTACGGGCACATCATCTTCACAGACAACCTTTGCTGTGCAACATCCTTCATCCACTAGTCTGTTATTCTCTAGCCATTCACAGACCTTCAGCAAGGTCCACAGAGCTGAGGGCTGCTATCAGCAGGGGAAAGTGGTTAATTGGTAGCTCTAGAATGCTGAGTTATGATTACATAACTTGCTAACATAGGTTAGCAAGAAACCTATTATCAAAGACATAACCACCAGCCCATGGCACATTAGTGAAGAACAGGGTATGGGACAAGAGGGCACTCATTGTTGCACAATAAAAACATCCAAAGCCCATGTCTGGCTTTTTGTATCTCCCAGAGACCATTCCATATGCTGTGCATGGCATAAAGGGAGGATAAAGAAGGGAGAAAAGGGCAGGGAGGTTGCCAGAAGGGAAAAGGGGAGTTTTCTGATAATTTTGGCTGAACCACATACATGTACCCACAATGTGGTCTCTTGTCCTACTTGTCTCTTAGGAGGAGAGGAGAACTCACAGCCATCAGTCACAGGATGGTGGCTGTCACCCAGCAGGACGTTGATGACTAAATAAACACCTGAGATATATCCAGCAGACTAAGAGATGGCCCAGCAGCAACTGAGGCTAGGGAGAATAAGAAAGAAAAATCAGACATTTATGACCATGAAAAAATCAGAAAAACTGTTGGGAAAACGTAGGGGTAGAGGAACTTTCCCCATGTCCCCATTGGTAATTTCTTCAGTGTATTCATGTACATTTTGGCAAAACACTAATTTTTAAAATCACTTATTTTCACATCAGTAGGCTTAAGGCTGCTGAAAAGCAAAGCTCTGGACTGAAAAAGTGTTCCAGTTCTCCGTAGGAAACTGTCTGAAATATACCCAGGATTGGCAGTATGATCTTTGCATCTGCAGAGAAAATACTGAGTCATGTTGCCAGCCCACACGCATTTAACAAAAATAAGAGTAGACCAACGATTCAAAATTCTCCCACTCATCATTTAAAGAAAACAGAAGTCATTCAGTCATGCCTCATGCTTCAGAGACCTTTAGAAAACACCCAGTACAGGGAACATTCACCCACGTCATGCCCACACACCATTTCAAACCGGCAATATCATTTGCAACTTGTTCACTCACAGGTCTGGGCACTGTTTGCTTCAGTACCCTCAGAGGAAGTCGCTGAGACTTAAAAGGTTTATGCTGAAAACATGACACAATAGCTGGAACCTCAGCCCTGAAATGATGTAACACAGTGTACCTCGCTTGAATCCCTGGAGGAGGAAGGAAAGTGCCATGCACTTCATGGCAACACAAACTTCATCTGTAGTTTGAATAAGAGGTTACTGTGCTCTTCTTTCAGGGATTAATCTTGTACTGAAGCATTGACTCTTCTGTGCTGAGCTCCCCAGTCCTCCATTCGAAAGGGAGGTATTTGCACAAACATTGAGATTGAAGGAATTACCTGGGAAATCCTCCTCCTTTTAATCCTTTCCACATAGTCCCCTAGCAAGGAAAAGCTGGTTTCTGCATTTCACCCAGCTGCTGACAACACCTCTTCCTTCTTCAGTTCTAAAAACTGCTTGAAGTATTTACAACAGAACCTGGATGAGTGGCAGCCAGCCTATGATGGAAGGGAAGACGTCACCATAGAGCACGCACAGATGGAGTTACACAATTTCTGTGGTGTTGAAAGCGGTGCTGGAAACTTGTCAGGAGCCCAAAGGCCAGAGCTAATTTGTATTTCCTATTGCACAGCATGATTTTAATCAGAGCAAAAAGCGCCTAATTGTGTTTTATGTACAGAGTGTTATAAGCAGAGACAAGTTAACAGAGCAACTAGGGGTAGGACATGCACTGAGGACAGCATAGAGGAACATTAGATGGGGAATATACCCAATTTATCAACATTTCCTTTATTCATCAGGATAGATATGGGCTATGAAGCAAGAGAAAAAGAGGCAACTTTCATCACAATTCTGTGATTGCCCAATTCTCTTTATAAGAAAACAAAAAAAAAGAAAAAAATACACCTGCAAAAAAACTTGAAGAAAAACCTATTTCAAAAAGCTCTTTCCAAAAGTTCTAGATATGTCACCAAGTAAAATATGGCATTCAGGAAACACATCTCACTTGCAGCAAGTATTTGACGGCAGTCAAGTCTAGGTGATTTCTAACATAAGCTGCTTTGGCTTCAGCTGCAGGTAAGTTTGTGTAAGTTCCTCTTTACAATTAAATTTCTGCCTCGTTGAGAGCAGACAGCACAAAGGACTGGCACAGCCCCCAAGCACCACTGTTCCCAAAAGAGGCTCACCTCCTGCACTCCCTTTCTGTGCTGTGATGGCTAGAGAGCAGGAGTCGGGAACCATTTGGTCAACTTGCCCCAGCTGGGCTCCCAGCCATGCTCCCTCCCCAGCACGCAGCACTGGGATGCACCTTTGTGTGCTGCCAGCATGTGCCAGAGAGGGAATGGGGCACCAGGTTAATAGGACAGTAAATACACCTTGACTTCTTGATTGGTTTGCTTTGTGCTCTCAATAGATTCACTGGAAACTCACAGGTGGTGTTTGCTGCTCAGGGAGTGCTATCATTGGAGAAAATCCTTCATTTCAGCCTTTCTTTCTTTCCCCACTGAGGAATAAATGCTTCTTTCCCACTCAGTTCAGCTTTATTCCTCAGTCAGCTGAGAAAACAAGGAAGGAATTCTGGAAGGAAGGAAGGAATTCTGGAAAGAATTCTGGAAGGAAGGAAGGAATTCCGTAAGGAATTCCAGAAAGAAGGAAGAAATTCCAGAAGGAAGGAATTCCAGAAGGAAGAAATTCCAGAAGGAATTCCAGAAGGAAGGAATTCTGGAAGGAAGGAAGGAAGGAAGGAATTCCGGAAGGAAGGAAGGGATTCCGGAAGGAAGGAAGGAATTCCAGAAGGAAGGAAGGAATTCCGGAAGGAAGGAATTCCGGAAGGAAGGAAGGAAGGAAGGAATTCTGGAAGGAAGGAAGGAAGGAATTCTGGAAGGAAGGAATTCCGGAAGGAATTCCAGAAGGAAGGAAGGAAGGAATTCCGGAAGGAAGGAATTCCGGAAGGAAGGAAGGAAGGA